>JARHVA010003545.1:1397500-1937612 GCA_037957365.1 Torreya grandis | reverse complement strand
ACATTTTGCAATTATTACCTGGAGAATTCTTATGGTTTACTGAATAGTACTTCTAAAAGAAGAGTGCTTTCTGTCATTTCCCTTGAGATTTTTCCTTTGATCCGCACACATCATCTCTGACAAAAGAGAGATGGATGGTTTGTCCTACCCTTGAGTATTATTTTCTATTTATATATATAGAGAATATCTATAGGGAACCTCCCCTTGATGAGAGGAGAGATTAGTCCCCTTTTGATGTGGTAAACCTACACATTTGGATGACCAATCTTCCTAATTTGGCTGATCAGACCTATTTTGTTTATTAGTATGTTGATCGACAAAATATTCAACCAATAGGCCTATTAGCGACTGGTCAACTTATATGACCAATTTATCACCCATGAAAGATAGGTACTAAAAAAAACAACAATATACATAAAATAAAAGTCTCAAGATTTAACCTTCATCCATTTTCAAACTTTGACTTGGTCAACTTTGACTACAACAATAAATCTATGAGAAACAAAGCCTTTCCTATAGAATCCACTCACTCATTTGACAAATCAATCACACCTAGAGGTGCCTATGAGAGTTGGATATATGATTAAATAATTTTTATAGTCATTTGAGACCATCTTAAGCTATTTTTAATAAGATATTTCACATTGGGTTAGTGTTAATGTTGTAGAGAGGGTTAACACTATTTCTAGTGTTAATAATTGTTCATAAAAGACTGACCCTCATTTATAAAAGTAATGCCTAGATATCTTATCTAGGATCCTTATCCATATCTCCTCAAAAACTAAAGTTCCCATACAAAGGTTACACATGCTAATGAACACTTGAAAGACCTTATAGGGTTGATAACCCTTTATTCTATGCACCTAGGAGACCTCAAAACCACTTTTCATGCCTTTTTTTACAAACTTTGACCTCAAACTTTCTCAACACACCTAGGATAATATATCATGCCACTGATACCTTCCCAAAAGTCATCTTATTCAGGTGATCACAACCAAAATATGACTGGAGATGGTGTCATTGATTCTTCTCTTAAGAAGAAGGACAAGAAGGATAGCTGTGAGGTAAATGCCTTGAGTAAAAATCCAACTGAAAAGAAGGCTTCTAAATCAAGGTTAGAAAAATAATGAGTAGTGTTTCATTATGACCCTTACAAGTTTTGTAACTTCCATTAGATGAGGGGGCATGATGATGCTAATTATACCACCCGAAATTTTGGTGCATAAGCCTCACCTTCATCTTAGAGTTCTCTTCTTGAAAAACCCAAATTCAATCTGAATGTGTTCAAAAAGCCTTTAGAAGAAGAATAAAAAGAAGAAATCAAATGCTAATGTCCTATGATCTCATTCTTATTATTCTACCTCTTTTGACTCCTCCTCCTAGGCTGAACCAAGATGGAAAGCCAAGTGTAAGAGTAGCAAGGTTATTAATACTATCGACATAGCATTTATTGGGTATGAGTGCTTTGTCAACATGCACTCCAGTTGGTCCATCAACCTCATTTGAGAGAATAGAGGTGTTGGACCCCTAGTCCATCCCATGGGAGTAGGGAACCCTAAAGTTAGATTTGATTTGAGATGTAACATCCCTCCCTAAGCTAGACAACATCCTTACTCCATTATAGCAATGTTATAGGGCCTCTTGGCTAGGATATCCATTTCAGACCTTCTTCACCTTTGCCTTGATCAAAGGGGTCTCATATTTGGTAAGCTTGGTCTCTATCATGATGGTTCATTAGATGATTATGTCGAAGTATTGTTCAACTCTAGTACACACTAGTACCCTCATCCTCCCATCTTATCTTTTGACCTAACCTCTTTACCAAAAACTTAGATTCTTATAAAGAGGGATTAGTTCATTTTAAATATTAATAATTTTATTTATAATTTCCTTGTTAAATGGTGCATCATTGATGAAATAGCTATGTTGAATATCATGCCCCTTTGTGTGTTTAACTAGCTCGGGAATAGTTGAAAAAAACTCTCTAATTCTCACCATAATTGTGTTAGTTGCAATAACAACATAGTTATGATAGTGGGGAACCTAAAGCTTTGTGTCAATTTTTTTTCCCAAGATAGTAAGAATCAAGTTTTGTGTGTTAGACCTTGATCTTTCATAGAACATGGTTCTCGGTCATCCTTGGATTGCTGCCATGTAGGCCATCATGTCGGCTATGTTTCACATGGTTCAATTTGTGCATAAAGGTGAGGTTCATACCATGCAAGTTGACCCACATCCTTAAGCATTGATATACATAAATACAAAGATGTAAAGCAAGGCTTTGGCTATCACCTCATTTGGTGCTATAGATTCTGACACACACCCAACTTTTGGGTCTCATTTTCTCAAGGATAAACATTGTGATCTAACTGAGTATCAAGTAACATTCACTCATTCAGAGGTAGGCATGTATTCACCAACTCCCTCTCTTACCCCACATCTATAGGGTGGATCTTCCCTTCTTAGAGACCTATTTCAAGATGTCTCACCAAATGTTGAGCTTCCCCTCTCATTGTGCTTTTCCCATCAGAGTATTAACTCTTTTAATGCATCTCCCATGGAGTTGGTCAGAGTCATTGAGTTTGATCTTGAGTGCTATGCCATCCATGGTATAACATGCAACCTAATAAATGAGAGGATAAATTACATTAATATCATGCCTACACATTTTATGTGATATGATCCTCTTACTTATTTGGGTTTAGAGGTCTCATTCACCAACAATGACCCCACCTTTGGAACTCCCATGTTTTTGGTCATGACTGGTGAACCTAGGGAAATATATGCTCCATATCCTTCTCCCCACATACTACCTCTTGTTTGGATTCTTTATAGGATAAGTAGTGGCCTACCTTGGGGTCAAACCTCTAGTTAGGGTGAGGTGGTGGCCTACCCTCAAGGGAAGGCCTAAGCTGGGGCCTACGGTGCTTTAGTGAGCCTTAAAGCTTACCAAAACACTCTCCCCAAGTCCCCATTCAATGGATTTCCCTTATTATGGAATCCATACTTAGAAATTGTGGGTATCCTTAGTCATTTATCTTATTCATTAATCTTTGGATACACCTCAAGATAGAACAAAGTCTTTTTCTACTTTTAGTTGGTTAGGATACTACTCGCTAGTAGTTAGACCTCTACCATTTCCCTCTCCCCTTTTCTATAGTGCATGTAAGTGGTGTGGGTTAGTGTTTGAGCTTACTTGAGACTTGATATATCCTTCCTTGGATATTATTCATCCATCATGGGCCTCCTACCACCCCTCCTTACCTCTTATTATGATTTTCATTAAGGCACTCTCTCATGGTTGACCATTACACATTGGCGGTGGCTCTGTCTGATGAGATGCCTTTCATACCTCTAGCACCCTAAATCCTCCTCACATCTACACAATAGTGTAATGTGAACTTGAATAAATAATGTGCATGTGGGAGTGTGAAAGACATGTTTAGATGATCTTGATTACTATTTTTCTCATCTTCCCTCTCATTCTATTCTAGGCAAGTTTTAGGCCCTATTTGGGCTCCCCAAGCATTTTTTTTGGCCTCTTATAGTCTAGGCCATGGTTTTTTTGGCTAAGACATGGATTGATAGGGTCTAGGCCATGGGGTTTTCCTAGGTAGGTTGTGGCTTGGGCTAGAATATTATTTATTGCCCTCTTTAGGCATCTATTTCACCCCGTCATTGCTCTTAGAACCCCCAAACCTTCATCTTAGAGGTTTTGGCCCATTTTAGATGTAATGGTAGGGTCCATTTCTCTCTTTGAGGCCTCATTGGGTGTGCTTTGGTATCATTACAATCTTTTGGACCCCCATGTCCTCTAGCCTATTGGGCCCACGCACTCCTTATCGGATGCACCTTATGGGCCCTTTTTGGGTGTTTTACCCATTTTTGCATTTCAGATCATGAGACCTCCAATTTATAGGTTTTGACATGTTATAAGCACATTAGTGGATTTTTTTTAATTTGAGTTTTCCTTGGGATTATTTTGGTCCCTAAGACCCCTTTTAGGTCCTTGTTAACCTCTTAAGCTCGTGTCCTATCTCGTGGGCACCTAGGGATAGAAGTTACTTATTGTGCTTATTTTAGTTATTCATTTATATAATTTTCCATAGTTTATCCATTATAATTCCCTCTCTCTCTCTCTCTCTCTCATTTTTCATGGTTTTAGGTAGGGTTGTTAGTTGGTTATGGTGGTTTAGGACTTGTTCTAGTCTTGTTGACCAATCTTTGTCTTCTTTGAACTTCCCCCCCACTTTCTCTTGTTTCCTCTTCTCATGGGCAGTGTTGGTCAATCACTATGGTTATGTCTTGGTGTCATTATTTTTTTCCTCATGTAACTCACATACACCACTTCACTTTGAGATCACCTTTAAATAATTATTAGTCTTACATTCTCAACCCCCATCATGGTGCACCTCTTAGTGGTGATTCACATTGATGATAGTAATCAAGGTGACCCAAGAAAAACATTTATGTCTTCAATTATCGATGATCCATGGGGAAATGAGCTTGTTAAAGCTAGTTTCTTCCTTACTAGTGAGATGAATAATGTCACTGAGTATCATGTAATCGTTGGCATCTTAATTGATGACCATGAGTTAGGCACGTGCTATTTGAAATTATTCTTTGAATCACTCTTATTCATGTCTTAACTCATCGATGTTTTGGCCATCCTTAGCTCTGAGTTATTCCTCCTCTTTGAGGCAATGCACAATTTGCTTTCTTTCTTAGAGGACGTCCAGTTCACTCATATCTTTTATAGAGATAACATTAGGGATGCCACCCTAGTGAATGTCATTCTAGATAGTATTATTTGATTTGATATCAGTTGTGTCCCTTCTTTGCAAGAGATAGATCTAGAGGTATAATTGGATTTTTGAGTATGCAACATTTACACTCTCACCTATGGATCATGTAGTTGACATCTTTTGTCACCATCCTTATTTGGTAAGTGTAGGTAATGTTTTCTTTTATCTTTTAAATTCTTGATTTCCTTTACTTTAGTGTGGCTTCCATGTACTACATGACACTCCTTCATTCAAACACTGACTATTTATACCTAGGGGGCATACGTAATCACACTTCTTGTGACCCTACTCCTCCCTATAATTACACACTAACTCACATGTAGACTACTAACCCTAGTAATCCCACTTTGAGACATATTCCACATGTTTATACCTCTTATACATAATATTCTTACCCTCCATACATATTTATCCCATATTTTCCCTTCTACACACAAGACATGCCCTCTAAAGATTCCCTGGGGCCTTCAGAGATACTATTGACTAGCCTAAGTCCTTGTTTGACCTAGGCCACAAATTGTGTGAAGTAAACTTATGGCCTAGGCCACATGTTTCCTTCAAAAAATCCATGACCTAGGTATAATGTAGGCAAAAGTTCCAAGATGAAACCAAATGGTAAAAAATGGCTAGTTTTAGGTCTTTTGGCAGATTGGGGTTGGGATATATGCGTCATTATCATTAATTTGAGCCTCTATATTGATTATCCACACTCTCTCTTGATTATTATTCCCTATATTTACTTTCATAACTTCTTGAATTTCTTGATTCATTTTTGGCACTCTTAAGCTTGATTAGTAATAGAGGATCCCATAAGCTACTACACATTTGTTTGGAGACTCCATTGTTGATCTCAGTTGTTCTTTCTTCCTTGTGGCTTGATTATAATGTATACATTTGGAATTACACCTAGTTTTTGTACTTGGTTAGAGCTCTTACACCATTACAAGTTCTCACTTCACTTCCTCCTTTGCTCTTGGCTTTTGGTTTGGACTGCAGCTTGCACATAGCTTAGTCTTCCTCCTACATTGCTTCTTACCTTGGATTATTGGTTGGTAGAACATATATAAATCTTATTTGAGCTTAATCTAATGGAAATTTGTTATGTAAATATAAAATCCATTATTTTATGTAGTATATATGCTAGGGTTTGATTTATTTTAGTGATTTAGTTGTTCTATGTATTGTTTAAAATAGTTTCTAAAGTTTATGCATTCATATGTGGTTACAAGATATCTTCATTGCTTGAAATATTTACCATTACATGTTATTATTGCATTTAAAACATTTATATTATATATTAGGACTCTATATGCTCAAGATAAAATAGAAAATTTTCTTAAACAATCTCTCTCTTGCTAAACTAAAACATTGCATTGCTAGAAAATAATAGTATTGATTTAGAAAGATAACTCAAATATAGAATAGGAATGCTCTTGAACCCTTTCTTGAAAACATATTTATTTATTAAAACATCTTTCATTTGGCTTCAAAGTTCCTTAGCTTCTATATTTACATTTTATTTGTTATCTCTCTCCATTTGGTCTAGTTATTTCACTTTATTTATGCAATCAATAGCCTAGTCTTAGCTACTTGTTTTATTATGGTTGGATATATTAAAGGGGCCTGTGTACTTTGTGCACTTGCTGATACTAGCCTCAACTTAGTTTACAATTCTATCTATAGCCTAGTGTAAACTGGCAAACTAGATAACCATTATAAACCTCTTGAAGCCCATAAAAACCCTGAGCCTTATAGCCTCTTAGTGGTTTGCTTTAGCACCCTACCAAACACTAATGGTTCTATTCAAATTCTTGGAGCTATATGTACCATGAGTTATTAATGTGAAATTAGGATGTGGTGTGGAATAAATAATAACTAGCTTTAGGAAACATTAAGAACACTATGATTTTGTTAGAGAAGGGGTTATTTATTTTTCCTACATTTATTTAATATGGGTTATTTCCCTCACTTGAGGTTTTCCTGCTTTTATGGAGAAGTTTGATTAGGTTTAAGAATTGATTATATGACTAAGAAGTAACTCCCTTGATTGATTATTATGGGTATGAGAGTGACTCTTCTATTATTGGCTCTATTGACGACATTTTATGGAGGAGTTACTATTCTATTTTGAGGGTCTATTGAGCACCTTTTATGGAGGAGTTACTAAACACTGTCCTATATGTACATCTCACTTGGTGAGTTTTTCAATTAATAGAAGATTGATATTTTGGATCCTATTTGTCTTATGTAATATTCTTATATTGATTTCATTTAGCTGGTAATTATGTGTTGTGTGCTTGTTTGTCTCATCCCTATCACAAACCTGTGCATTTGCATGATCTAGTGATCTTGGCTATAACTCTGATATGATCTAATAATCATGTGTCTAGTTTTATGCTATAAGATTTATTTTGAAATCTTGAGATTATTTGTAGTGTATTTTAAAGCATTTTAAAGGGTTTACGAAAATATTTTGGATGTTTTTTTGAAACCTCAAAAACCTTGAGCAACCCAAAATAATTTTAGGGATCATTTTTTTTTTAAATTTCAAGTTTTATTATTTTTTAACTATTTGAGCTTATTTTGAACACTTTATCTTCTAATTTGTAATTAGTTCTCTCTTGATTAGATACTTTTATGGGTGTTTGATTTGGTCTTTATCCTTGGTTCTTTTGTCTGAAAACCTATAATGTTGAATCCTAGTGTATCCATCAACCATAGGGTCTCTATTATGCATGTAGGACATTTAGCTCATTGTGGTCATGACTTGGCATAGTGGTACTGCTATTGGGATTGTGTTAGTATCAAGATGTCTCTCTCATCAACATTAATTTTATAGAGAGATAGAAATGTGGTTTCCTTACTACATAGTGTCCACTCCTATTCCACAACCTTCCAAGATGTTGAATGAATTTGTCTAGACACTCTTTGCTACATGAATATACAAACATGCCATGTGGTTTCTTTGATGTACCTCACTATCCAAGGTATACCTTGTTTAGAGCTTGGATGGTTTGATATATCTAAGGTAATTGGTTCATGCCATGATAAACATTATTTTGGAATACCTCACCATCCATGTCAGACCTTATCCAAAGTCCTTCTGGTATTCCTTGCCATGCTTCTCACCATTCCATGACTTTTTTCTAAACTCAAAACTACTTTATTTTAAAATTTGATGTATTCTTAAAATAAATACTATTTTATTCATAAAGCTTAAAAGTATTTAACTTTCATTACGTTTAATTCATTTGTTAAAGTATAACTTGTATTTAAGATGAAAAATGCCTTATTGATATTAAATTTTGTAATCTAGTGAAAAATAGAATTCACTATGATATACTTTTTTGATTGTTTTAAATATATATATATATATATATATATATATATATATATATATATAGACATTATTAAGGAGATTTTTGGTAGTTTTTTTGTAAAAATCTCTTCATATCTTCACCATCCAAATAAGAGGGTGAGGTTCAATTTGGTAGGTGGTCAAACCCCCTCACATTAAATTTTTTTTTCTCTCACCTTACTTGCTAACACTATGTGTACTCTTCTTCGATGCATTATCAGTTGAACCTAACATCCTATTTTTTCTTTGAAAATCTCATCTTTTGTAACTCATTTACTAATTTATCTAGACACATTCTCAACTATGTGCAACATATTTTTGAACATGCATTATATTTATAACATTGGGAGGTTCACCATTGATAGTTTAGGGGCTGTAATATGATTGTGTCACTCTTTCATTCTATTTACACTTTCATTTATGAAACAACTACAACTACATACAACTATAAATTGTATTTTTGCACAATGGATACAAGTTTAATTAATCAACTAATGCTATTTAATTACTATGAATGGAAAACCAAAATGCAAATTGTATTAATGAGAAATGGTTTACATAGTATTATAATGGGCAATGAAACTAAACCTAATATAGAACTATAAAAAGTTAAGTAGTACAACTATTGTGATAAATCTGATGGGTTGTTATGCCTATCAGTTTATCTTGATCTTCTCTTTCATGTAGAATCTGATAAAATTCTTAATGAAGTCTAAACCACCTTGGAAAATATTTATGAGAAGCTAGATGTAATTAGAGGGCATGAACTAGAGAATGAACTCATAGTTTGAATCCCAATAGCTTTGACACCATGTAGGATTTCTTCATTAAGTTTAAGTCCTTAAGATTATAGTTGAAAGAATGAGGGATAGAGAAGACATATGACCAACTTATTCTTTTTATACTCTTAAAACTAGGTCTAGATTACTTTGTCTTTATATCTACCTTCCATTCCACTATAAGTTATCTAGGAACTACATGAAATATTACTTCTTTAGATAACTTTGTTGTCAACTTAACTTGGGAGTAAGACAAGTTAATATAGATGGGCACATTAAATTCCTCAAAACCTCAAGCCTTAATTACTAGGATGGAAAACATGAAGATTCAAAAAAAGAGAAGAAGAAAAAGAACAAGGATCAAAATAAGAAGAGATAATAAACCTCTACCAAAACAACCACTGAAACCTACTCTTCTATTGATGAACCTAAGAAAGAGAAGGTTAAGTGTGCCTATTACAATAAAATTGGGCATGATGAATACAAGTGTATGAAAAAATAGATTGAACACCTGACTCATCTTATATAAAATAACAACATAGGTGTTCCTAAATCTATCAAGTAGAATTAATAAACTCAAGATTATTCTAAGGAAAAAGGAAAAGGAAAAGAGAAATAAAAGGGTAAGGCTTTGGTAGTAGTTTCATCTCCAACATCTTCATGGGTTACTGACTTGAGTTCTTCCCACCACATGGGTTCTTCATAGGTCGATTTTTCTTCCTTAGAGCCTTGTAGTATGTCTTCAATCACTTTGGATGATGGCACTTATGTATTATTTTTAATGAGAGGGTATATTGAAATGGAAGGAGAAACATTTAGTAATGTTCTAAGTTTTCCATCTCTTTTAACTAATCTCTTATCAGTATACAAAATCACTCATATTAGTAAAGGAATGAGGGTAGAGTTTTTAATAGATTTAATTATCATTATAGAGTTACATAATGATTATGAAATATTAGTGGGAACGGCAGATCACCGAGCTAGGTTATATACCTTCTCACATTTTGCACCTGATTCTTCTCTAACTACATTGACGACTCATTCAAATAGAGTTATCAAATTATGGCATGAACAGTTTGTCCACCTAAACTACTGCTACATAAAATAATTAAAAAAATGACATGGTTAGATGATTGTCTCAAGTCCATTTTTTTAAGGGTATTTGTGAGGATTTCACCCTTAGGAGTCATCTTGAAGATAAATTTGACAAATGAAAAGCTTTGAGGGCTTCACAAGAATTAGATTTAGTACACAGTGATGTATCTAGTCCTTTTCCTAATCTGTCTTTCATAAGGGCTAAGTATATTCTCACTTTCATCAATATTTTATAAAGGTATACATGGTTCCAATTTCTTAGGTATAAATTTGAAGTTTTCAACAAGTTTTGAGACTTAAAATTTCATTTAGAGATATAATCTGAGAAATGAATAAAGGTTCTTAGAACTGATAATGGGGTGAGTATGTCAATAATAGATTTGAGTAGTTTTTCATAGTAGAGGGGATTGATTTTCAATGTATAGATCCATATAGGTCTCAATAAAATGGTGTTTTAGAATGTAAGAATAGGTAACTAAAAGACATGTTAAGTTGTATGATTCAATCTAAGTCATTGACACTTTAATATTAAGCCATGTTGGGCCCTTAATTTTAAATAATTTTTGGCTAAGTACATTTTGAAGACAAGCAGTGCAATAAAAACATGGCATGGGCAGATGGAACAAAGAAGCATGATACATGGAGAACCTGAAAATGTAGGACTCCAATATTAATGAAAGACTTAGGAATGATGTGGAAAAAAATATAGAGGGAGCAATTTGCACGAACATTGAAAAATAATAAGTCAAGCATGAATCCATCACTAGCCTATGGGAAGATAGGTGTTTGGTGATGAGGATCTAGCATAGAGAGAGAATATAGGGGTAGTTAGGCCTTGGTACTTAGGAATTCATTATAAACAACCTAACATGACTCATTTATGTTAATGGTCATTGGTGAGTCATATTTTTTGTATTTACTTTCATAACTGAATGGTTAGGGTGAACCATGTATAAATACCCCATTATTTTACTTAGTGTTGTTGTTGATCATTATAATTATAGAATCATTGTAATCTTGGCATAACTTATGAATGTAATAAAAGGAAGCCTGCATTGATGAAATACTTGTGTAATTCGTTCTTGATTATAATGGAGTTAATACTATTTTTCGCAACTTATTTTTATTTGGTTAATTAATAATTGAGGTGTTAAGAGTTAAACATGAAACTAGGTGTGACTTTAGAACAAAGTGATTATTCAAGCACCCTAGCTTTGAAAATTAAATGAATACACTTTCACATGACAAAACTAATGAGAAGTAGTTTTAAGTTGCATGTTTTAGGTGAGCACATGAAACCTTTTCTTACATGATATGTGATTTATTATTTTTGGGGAAATTAGTGTTTGATTACTCAATAACAAAAGGGTTTGAGTAGGAGAAAATTAGTAAATAATATTCCAAATTAAAGCTACTGATTTGTGAAATTTAATTACAATTTGACCTTTTCTAAAAATAGTAGTAAAAGAGAGAAAATAAACTTATCTTAATATTTATTGATTCAATTGAGATAAGGTCTAGGAAATTTGTGTTCAAGCCTAGGACACTATCATAAATAGGATCCTAAACTTCATTTTCTTGATTGGATAGGAGTGCTAAAATTGGACACCTTGGGCTTTGGTGCTATAGTCTTTCCTCAGCATTATTTTCCTGAGGATCTGAGCTTTTTGGGTTTTGTTCATCTGATTAGTGTGAGACTGTGTACCAAAGTTTGAAGCCTTGATATCAATAAATATCCTTATAGAGATGATTTTATATGTCTATGTCTTCTATGTACTTGAATAAAAACTTTTGCAAATAGGGAAATAGGGTTATGTGTGTAAGATGCACTAGACAAGCTTCACACCTCATGTGTGGGAACACTACCTACATACCAATACTCTGAGGAGGGATCAATCCCTATGTAGTTCTCCCTTTAAGAGTGCTTGGTGCAATAGTGAATGAAAATGCAAGAAATGAAAAAACTGGGTGTGCTTGAGATGACTATGGGCTGGTGTAAGGGCTTGAATTAGATTAAAAGTGTATAGGTTGGATATATGTATAGAATATGGAAGATTTATTGAGTGGTCTTGCTTTTATTCTTGATTTATTGAGTTATATTTTACAACCCTTTCCAAATTATCTTTGAATGAGCTTTTATATGGATCTATTGATCATAGGTTAGTTGAAACCAAACTTGGCCAACATAATGAACAAGAGGAATCAGGTGAAAATGGTAATATGGGTTTAAATTGTGATTAGACAAGAGTGCTAAAAAGGGGACACCTCAAGGCGCAGTTCTATAGTCCAACTTTGATGTTATTATCCTAAGAAGATAGGACTTGGGGGGATGGATTAGTCATGAAGAGAGGGTCTTGGTTTAGTTGGAATCAAGTTTGGAAGGATACAAATGACTAGGAATTAGTGCAAACAAGCTTGAGAAGGGTTATGAGAGCAAAACACAAGGGACTTATGGGTTGAGTGTCCATTAGTCATGCTTAATTTATCATTTTTTGCATTTTATATGACTACATTCTCCCCCCCCCCCCCCACCCCCTCTATTCTAGTGATGCAACAAAGTGGAATACTAGGATAAAATAAAAAGCATCACCTAAACTTACCTATAAAGGTAAAGCCCATGAAGCTGTGTGATGCTGAGTAATATTGGATAATGTAAAGAGAGCATGTTGTGCAAAGTATGAATCTACAAAAGAAAAAAACAAAGTAGATAAATTATTATTATATGAAATATAAAATAAAAATGTACAAAGTTGGAGAGAGAGAGAGAGAGAGAGAGAGAGGAGAGAGAGAGAGAGGAGAGAGAGAGAGAGAGAGAGAGAGAGAAGAGAGAGAGTGAGAGAGAGAGACGAGTGAGAGAGAGAGAGAGAGAGAGAGAGAGAGAGAGAGAGAGAGAGAGAGAGAGAGAGAGAGAGAGAGAGAGAGGAATGAATACACCTCATTGAGTATGTGAACCAATACAAAACCTATTGTGATGTTGAGAAAGGCTGAGTAATGTTGGATGTGTTGGATGATGTTGTAAAAAAATTTATATCGTGAAAGGAGTTGAGTGTTCAATTATTCAAAAGATGGCTCAAGAATGTAAAGGCTAGCCCTATGAAAGCCACTCCAAAACGAAAAATTTGGCTTATGTGGAAGCCACTCAAGAACTTAGGAACTTGGGAATGTGGAGGTTAGGATTTTATGAAATCCACTCTAAAATGATGCTAACCACTTGTAGTTGGAGTAAGGCACATAAACTATTGAGAATGCCTAGGTAATGCTAAAATCGAAAAGAAAAGAAGTAAAAGTGTTGTGTAATCTACCCCCAATCACTAGTGTCTAAAACATGGATTCTAATTTGGAAGTTATACCAACTACCATATCTAAAAATGGAAGTGAGAACTGATCATCTTGTGCATGATGCCCCCTATGTCTGGATTCTCTGAGAAAACTATACTAAAAACTATTGATTTTGAACTGGTCTAATTGTGCAAAACTATAGTTGAACCTACTTTTTTGCATGCTTATATAAAATTTGGATTTTCTAATATTTGGATAGGAGCACTAAAATAGAACACCCTAGTGTTTGGCACTATAGTCTAGCCTTGATGCTATTATCTTGGGCTAAAACTAATCACTATTCTAGATTCTTGACTATCTACCTAGTTTGTTCTGAGTGGTTTGATGACCGGTTGATGTTCTCATTGTTCTAAAAATGGATTTCTTGACTAATAATATCTTTGATATTTGTAGCAAAACCCTTATTTGTTTCCCCCTCTTTTAAGGGGTAGGAATATGTACCATATAATGACTTCCCTTAGCAGAAGAAGCCCTGTAAGTGTGTTAAGATAGAAATATACATGATATAGCAATGATAATCAACAATATATGTCAAGATATAACATGGTTTGAATTGAAATATTGTTAGATCAATAGGGGTATTCCTAGATATATATAACAATGTAATAACATGTGTAATATACTGGAATTGAATTAACACTAGAAATGTAGTTGATAGTTTATTAGATCTTAGTTGGAGGGATGGAGCATGATATCCATCATGTTATCCAAGAGAACATGAAAATGCATGATATGGATCATGACATTGCAATAATCGAAAAGTAATCAAGAAACAAGCACACAAAGTAAGAAGCAATAATCATACAAGGGTGGCCAAGGGGCCACTCAAATAAGGGACATGGGCACATGTCACTCAAACTAGAAAGCAAGTATATAAGGAATGTTCAAATTCCACATACACATACAATTAGAGCAAGAAAAGTTGGCACAAGGTCCAGAGACACATATAAGAGTAAAAACAAAGGAAATTTAGAAAATGTCCTAAGGTACCCACATAAATAAAAGCAAAGGACATTGGCAAGTGTCCTAAAGCACATATAGGAGACAAGTAGGAACTGATAATGCAATCGCATCAAGTTATGCTAAGTAAGAAGATAAAGCATGTAAATACTAGAATGATACAATCACATCTAACTAATCAAAGCAAGAGGGAAAGTATGCAAGACATGTTTAGTACAAGACTATGTATATGTTAAGAAATACACAAGTGCTAGATAATGATGATATGTTGATAAAGTAATATATATTATCTAGTAGATAATGTACATCAACATGGTAACTTAGAGTGTGGAGTGTAAGAATGACATAACCTAAATGTTGTAGTCATGTAGAAGATGCCCCTAGTGGGTACGTATATCGATGTGTGTCTCGAATGTAGAAGTAAGAAGTCCCCTCAATGGGTAGAGTGAAGCAATCAAGTTGTTGGATGTCACTAACACACTCAAAGAAGATCAAGTGAAGCATGTTAATGTAGATAAATAAACATATAATAGAATTTAACAACAAATGTAAGTCCTAGCATAGTAGTAGCAATGTAAAGCATGAATGATACATATAATTGAAATGTTTTAGTTGTTTTGATATATTTGAATGCTTTTGGATTTTTTAAAATTTTATATTGTTTTTGTATTTTTAAATATTTTTACTATGTAAAATCAAGCAAAAGAGATTATGTACAATCATGTAAACAAAGTAATATATATATATATATATATATATAAGACTAGGCTAGAGGGCGGAATGGGTCTAAGGATGGAGCCTACTAGGGATGGAAATAGAGGAAGGGGTCATGACCATGATCAAATGTCTTGAGATCATCATCATAAGTGTCATTGTATGCTACAAATGTTATGTTTCTGGTGTCATTGTGTCTAAGGTGAACTAAAGATTGCTCTTGTGGTGGAGATGTTGACTCTACTCTAGGATGTTTAGCCCTACTAATAAATGACTTTAGTGGAATTAGTGGAGACGATGGTACTGGTGGTGTTATAATATGAATGATACATCGATCATGTAGTTTATCCAATCTTTGCTATAAATTTATACATGAGTTTGTATCCTGACCTATAATTCTATGAAAAGTACAAAATGGGTGACCATCCTACTATGACAATATACTAATAGATTTGTGTCATATTATAGGTAATGTGATCAATCCATGATCAAGTAATATTTATAATATAAACTATGGCTGATGTTATGTGCTACCTACTTGAATCTAAATAAATAGCTCTATATCTATAGATGTAACCATGTGAACTATATGTGCTAAGTGATCTATATGTGGTTGTGAGTGTGGAGTATATCTTGAGAGTGTAATGTGAGATGCTAAAAGTGATGTAGGATGTGGAATGGGAGCTCTAGAGTTATTTTAGTACTCTCTTAGGCCAATTGGTGTAAATCTCAATCCACACAAATAGTCATTTGTGAGTGTGGGTGTCATATCATCATCTAAAGAAGCTTGTAAATTTGTATCAATATCATGTATATATGGTAACTCAAAATTTACCATAAGGGGTGACTATGATATAGGATTCTCATCATATATAGTAGTAGAAGATGGTACTACTACAAAAGTATTTGTAAGTGATGGAATAATTGTGGAATCAACTAGAACTGTTAGTACTACTGTCGATGATTATGTATGTGTAATAGGTGTTAGAACTATGACTAATGGAGTAGTGGAATGGCTGAAGCTCCAGAATGGCTGAAGCTGCTATGTCTAGTATAATATCTAGAGCTAAAGGTATGATTATAAGTGGAGGACTATGAGAAATGCTAGTCTCTCCAACCTCATATGTACATATCTGATCAAGATAAATGTAATGAAGTGGTGGTTATTTTGTGAGATAAGGTGTCCCATATAATAAAATAGTTAAAGATGACTCTGTAGTTTGATAATATTTGAATGTCTAGTTGTCTACTAGACATGTGTATAGATATCCTTCATGGAAAAACTTCATACATCAATGGAGATTAGAAGGAATGGCCCCCATAGTATGTATCTAGGGTTTTCCAAGTAAAATATTATAGTGGAGAGGACCTAGCATGACCTAGAATTATGTAGAGAGAGTTTTGGGTCCTACCATGATATCCAAAGTAAGGGTGCTGAATGTTTATCATGGTATATCATCAAACCCTTGAATGTTCTTATATGATTTTTGCATTGATGCCATATCTATGCCCATGGCCTGTAAGAATGTGATATGACATATATTAAGTTTGAAACCACTATCACTAAAAACTCTCTTGACTATGTTGGTTTTAACTTAAACTTGTATGAGTAGTTGTAAATTTTGATCAATAACTATCTGAGAAGGCATATCCTCATTGTTAAAAGAAATTACATCTTTTATAGCTTTTAAAGTGTTGACCACTGATGTAAAATAAGAAGGTTCTAAATTAATGGGCATAAAAGTCTGAGTGAGTGCCTGATAAATAATGTCCTTCAAGACATTAGCTTTTTACAATAGTTCTAACATAGATATCTTAGCTAGATTATTTCTTAATTGATCAATAATATCATATGCCTTGTGTAAATCTACATGTGTGGGTAGGTTGGGCCTGGGATGAGAAGGAATAGAAGGGTAACAAGGCTCATGACTAGGTGGAGGAGGCATGATGACCTATTGAGTACTATATCTAATTGCATTATCTACTATCTATATAAGAAAAGTAGTGGCTACAGGAGGAGAGAAAAGATAATCAATGAGTCGAGGTGGTGGAGGGACAAAGGGTGTCAACTGGGCTCTCTAGTGATGGGTAGTAACCTAGGGAAGAGTGAAATAGACCATGTAACATGACTCGGTATAGGGCTAAGGTTCCAAGGGAGGTGATGTAAGAGATGTATTAACATGTTTAAGAATAAATTACTTAACATAATCCTATATAATGAAAAATAAGCATCAAATGAAAAGAATGAAGATTTATACTAACATACGCTAGACTTCATCATTCATGTACATGATAAGGCCCATTATGGTTTCTTTGTTATTTGTAAGAAATGTAAGAAAAGAATAATTTTTGAAATTTGATTATGGATGTAAGGTGATGCCTCAACAAGCAAATAGGTGCTAATATATGCAACTAGTGATTTGACAATAATATTTTTGCTAAATACTATAAATTTTTGATATTGAAATTGAAATTTTGAGTTAAGTATGCAAGTAAAAATTCAAAAATTTATGGAAAATTGTTTGATTTAATGGGACCTAGTAGATGCAACTAGGGTTTTGAGGAAAATATATTTTTTTGAAATTACTATGAATTTTTGAAATTTGAAGTGATTTTATGAATTTAATATGCAACTAAAAATTCAGAAAATGATTGACAAATTACTAAAAAATTATTGGGAACTAGTTGATGCAACTAGGGTTGAAATAAAATTAGTTTTGAAATTAATATTAAATTTAAGAATTTGAATCAAATTTCTAATTTAGATATGCAAGCAAAAATCAGGTAATTATTGATTAATATTGGGAAATTATTGGGACCTACTGTATGCAACTAAGGTTTGAAATAAAATTATTTTAAAATTTACTACTAAAATTTATAATTTGGTATGAATTTTTGCTTAAAATATTCAAAAAAAAATTTAAAAATTTATGGGAAAAATCAGGTAGGAATTTACCCTAGGGTTTCTAGGGTTTTTATGCATAATTCAAAGTAGGTCGAGTTCACCAAATGATTTATTATTTTTAGGGAAATTAGTGTTTAATATCTAAATAATAACAGGGTATGAGTAGGAGAAAATTAGCAAATAATATTCCAAATTAAATCTATTGATTTGTGAAATTTAATTATAATTTGATCTTTTCTAAAAATAGTAGTAAGAGAGAAAAAATTAAACGAATCTTATTATGTATTGATTCGACTGAGATAGGGTCTATAAATTTGTATGCAAGCCTAGGACACTATCACAAATATGATCCTAAACTTCATTTCTTAATTGGACAAGAGTACTAAAACTAGACACCTTAGGCTCTGGTGCTATAGTCTTTCCTTGGTGTTATTATCTTGAGGATCTAAGCTTTCTAGGTTTTGTTTGCCTAATCAATGTGAGCTTGTGTACCAAATTTTAAAGTCTCATTATCAATAAAGCTCCTTGTAAAGATGATTTTATACTTCTATGTCTTTTATGCACTTGAATAGAAACTTTTGAAAATAGGTAAAAGGGGTTAGTGTGTGTAAGATTCACTAAATGTGCTTCACACCCCATGTGTGGGCACACTACCTACATACCAATACTCTAAGGAGGGATCAAGCCATATGTAGTTCTTCCTTTAAGAGTGCTTGGTGCAATAGTGAATGAAAATGCATAAAATGTGAAAATTGGGTGTGATTGAGATGTTTAGGGGCTGGTGTAAGGACTTGAATTGGCTTGAAAGTGTATAGGTTGATTGTATACAAAGAATAGGGAAGATTGCTTGAGTGGTCTTGCTTGTATTCTTACTTTCTTGAGTGATATTTACCAACCCTTTACAAATGATCTTTGAATAGGATTTTATATGGATCTATTAGTCATGAGTTAGATGAAACTAGATTAGGTTGACATAATGAACAAGAGGAATTAGGGAAAAATGGTAATCTAGGATCAAATTATGATTAGACAGGAGCACTAAAAAAGTGACACCCTAGGTTCCAATGCTATAGTTCAACTCTGGTGTTATTATCCTAAGTAAATGGGACCTAGGGGGATGGACTAGTTATGAAGAGAGGGTTTTGGTTTAGTTGAGATCAAATCTAGAAGGCTATGGATGATTGGGAATCAGTGAAAACAAGCCTAAGAGGGTCATGAGAGCAAGCAAGAGGGACCTATGGGCTGGGTGTCATTAGTCATGCTCAAGTTACCAATTTTTGAATTTTATATGACTATAGTATGATAGTGTCCTAGCTCATTCAAAATCTTATTTTATTAGGTGCACAACTAAGGAAATGATATTCTATACTAAAGGAAACAATCTAATTTTTTTGGTTCATTATTGAAACCTATAGTGCTATGTTTCCTAATGGTGGGAAGATGCTTGAATGACTATCTATGGAAAATGTTGAACGATGAGTTACTACCATACAATATAATTTTGTATTAAAGTATTTTAAAATATTAGTTTCTACATGTGCATGGGTATAAAAAAACCTATACAACTCACTCTATGTAGCTTTCTTCATAGAAGTTCCTATTCACCTGCATGCTTAGATTTTAGTGTATGCACAAGACTATTCAAGGAGCTACAAACAATATATCTCCTTGTTAGTAGAGCATCAGTCATCCTTGACAAGATTTAGAGCACCTTGGACATGTGCAATGGATGTTTGGTGGCAAAGAACCTTGAATAACTATATTTTGGAATATGTGGTATCAATGTATTCTTGTCTAAAGGAAGCTCAATTTTACTTCTTTTAGGTGTCACATAGAAGGTATCTCAAAAAAGTTTCATTAAAGATCAAGAAAATTATAATTTATTTTGGACTTGAAAGCTTTTACCTGGACAACTAAACTCTCTCTTTCACTTGAAAAGTGCAATTGATGGGGAAATGAAGGGGCACACTTTGATATAAGATTATTGGTTCAGCATGGTAACTAGTTAGTGGGAATTGTAGAAGTGAAAGTTGATGAGGATAGGTGGAGGGATATGATTGAAATCAATCCAAAGAGGGGCCAAGATTAATTAAGAAGTGTCATGAGGATCTCTAGGGAGGTGGAAAGTAATAATGAGGACTCCCCAACCATATGACCACACCTAACACCAACATAGGTACATGCAAGATAAATAAGTCATGCATTTGTGAATGAAGAACCCAATTTGGATAGGCCTAATTCCCCACCCATAATGCAAGCTTATGCCCTTGAGTTATGTGATGTTAGTTCATGAAATTTGGATATAGATAGTGTAGAGTTAGAGACTGAACCTGTTGAAGATAATTTTGAAAAACAAGACTAAGATAATAAATTGTTATTAATTTCTTTTCCATTATAAGTTAACCTTATGGGTCAGTTTGGAATTAATGGTGGAACAAGCACAACCAATGGGTAGAGTACCAACCCTTTCATATTTAATCAACCTAATTCTTTTCCCAATGTATCAAGTGCATATATTGTTATAGGAAGCATGGGAGGTGGTATCAGTAGTGGTTTGACTGAAGGATTTAGAGGTGGTACAAGAGGAATTGGTGGACCTCCCCCATAAGGTCTAAGAGGTATTGGAAGTACATAAAAATAAGATCCATTACTAGAACCCAATCTAACCACTCTTTATTATGAGATGATACCCCATCTGCCTCAGTATCATAATGTGTAAAATGTAGCAAAACATGTTCATAATGTGAACTTATCTAGAAAGCATGTGGAATTACTTCATCTAAATGAAAGATAGCTCAATTTCCACTACTATTTTAGAATGCACACATAAGTGTACCAAAAGTTTGATTTATAACAAGTTCTAGTGATTTAAGAGTAGTTGAAGGTATCTTTTCTCTAAGAATTGATATCCTAGAGTTTGAACAACATAACATTATTTCTTTGAAGGATATTAAACAAGAACTCATTGAGAGTGTGGATGAATATGATGCATGTTTTAAAATGATTTTTTATAAGCTATCTTTTGAGATAAATGCAACTTAGCATGCCTTGTGGTTTGTAGGAGGCTTATTACTTACCTCTCAATGCACATTGTCCCAAAAAAATCTTCATTGACCCGTGTGAGGCCTTATAATCTACCCTTCACACCTAAGTTGTTATAAGTATAGACATTGGGATTAGTCCCTTTATGGAGGCTCAAATTGCTTCTATGATTATCAATTGGAGAATCTCATTGCAAAGATCACTCATGATACTCATAGTGGTTTGCATTATGTTGATTATGAAACTAAAGGTCATAATATGAATAAATTTCCCAAAAAGAGTATTCACACCATGGTAAAGCATTCCTATAAGATCTTCCAAGAATACCATGATGTGAGGGATTTCTCCCTACTTCAACATGCTACACAATCAAAGGTATACTCATATTATAAAATATATTATGCATATACTCATGATACCAATGATTTATACCTTATAAGTGAGATTCATGAGGTATACACATGTGGTAATTGTTAGACTTATGTTAACAACAACCAAGACAATGGTGGATGCCAGTCTTATATAGGTTTTGGTCATGGATGTGAATGTGTTTGTTTTCTACCTATAAACTGCTACAAGTGTGGATCTCCAAAACATTGCTAACGTGAATACCTAGTTTATCCCATGTGATTTTCATAAGAGTGATCATTATCTATAGGAACACCTAGATCTATATATATCCATCACTAAGGAGAAAAATGAAAAGGGTGCTAGAATTATATAGATTGAAAGGACTCCAACTACTTAATGAAGACCATGCCCTACTACTTTTATTGGTCCTAAGGTCATTATATCTACACAAAGTGGTGTTCCTTCCTAGTCCATTTAAAATCCACCCATTTATAAGGTTCAATAGGAGGAGCCTCATGTGAATTGTTATCCAAATGATCAGTAATAGAAGGAAGTGTTATATGACACAAGGACTTTGGTGTGGGAGCTATAAAGTGAAATTCAATTCCTTAAGGATAGAGATGTTGTGACACACACTTAAATATAAAAATCTTTAGATCTTCAAGATTCAACATGTGATGAGTTCCATGGATTATAAAAATGATTTATTAACGAAGAAATCATGCTCCTTTTCTGAAATTGGCTAAGTCATCAAGCACCAAAGCCTACAAAGGATCATCAGTTAAACCATGCACAATGACAAGAGGATCATATCCAACCTAGTATAGAGGATGATAAATAAATCTTGGTAAATGTAGCTATTAATGTTTAGATAATTTAAGATATCCTTATTAACATTGGGATAGAGGTGAATGTACTCAATAAGGATGCTTAGATAAAGATGGAGAGACCTATTTTTCAACCCTCTCCTCATGTGTTATTCATGGCTAGTAAGACTCATGCACTACCCATAGGAGTTCTTAAGGTTTCCACTGTTGAAACTCAAGGTGTCACTTTCAAGGATAACTTTGAATTAGTTAAGTTGGCTGAAATTGATGATATTATGGCTCTTTTAGGTCATCTTTGGTGTTTTGAAAACAATGCTAACTTGAGTTTTAAAAATTGTTACATCAATTTTGAAAATGATGATCAATGCTTTATAATCCCTTTAGACCATACTTAAGGACCTCTTGTTTTTGATCTAGTTAATGTTGATCAAGAAATTAATTATATCTATAATGTCATATCTCAGGGAACTAAACACCTTGATTTGAGTCTAAATGGTATATTATGTTGGGAAGATGCACAATCTATCTCTAACACTATTAGTAATGATTGTGACTATTTGGCTCATGAAGAGTATGATATTACTAGATGAATTTATTATGTTATTGGTAGTCAAGAGGATGCTCCATTAAATTAAATTAAATTATATAAGTTTGTTTATCTTCTTCATAGATGTATTTTGGTTGTACCACCCATGTGGTTAGATGAAGATCTAAGATTTCATGATCAAATGGATGTCCAAGATTATGTATAGTAGCTACAACTTTCTATGTGTTTGAATATGAATGAATGTGCTTGATTATCAATAATTTTAATATAATAATTGATTGATAGTGGGAAACTCACTATCATAATTTACTCACTTGGGACCGAGTTCACACTACTATGCACTATAATTTTTATCATGATAATCATGTTTACGAAACCTTAAGTATTTATGGAATTAGTGCTTTAAAAGCTCTTCTTGAAGCCTAAAAAAACATGTGGAATGTAGATGAGACATTTTTTCCTAGGTATCTATGGGTTTGTGCATTTTATGGTACTCTATGCACCTAAGCTAGAGCATGGTATGTACACCAAGAATGATGTTTGGAGATAGATTCTTGGAGTGTCCTTTGTATTAATATGCATTTAGTGATATATTACTCATATTATCAGATGGATTTACACTTGACCCTACAAACCATGCATCAAGATATTGTAGGTGATCTAACATCGATTAAAGATAACATAAGACATATACATGGCATGTACATGAAATCTTGATTATTTTTCAATAATTTGATATAGAAGCCTCATCTTTTTCACAAATTGAATATAAACTAGACCATGCATTAAGGGAAAATATTTAGAATGAAAAATAGAAGGTTATGTACTAGGTTGATGAAGGTACTAGTTTTGACCTACCAAATCTATCAATTGATCACTTAGCTTTACATAATGAGTATGGAGTGTGTAATGTCAATGACACCATACAGAATTACCAATAAATATATTTGGGGCCACTTCATATGATTCAACATAATATTGGTGTAGAGGATGCACCCAAGATGGCCATTGTAGGTAATTATTGGTCTATACTGAGATCTCTAAGGTTTTTGAATTATTAAAAGAGTATCAAGAAAATTTTACAAAAAATTACACAAAGATGAAAGGAGTGCATTTTTTATTGGGTAAGATGCACCAAATTGATTGAGGGTGCTTGACCCATTAGAAAGATACCTTATCATATGAATCTTAATTTTCATACTTAGATTAAGGAGGAGATCAATAGTATGTTTCACGCTAGATTTATCACTCCTATTGATGAGTCTAAATGGGTGAGCCCCATGGTGATCAACATCAATAAGGATGGTTGTATTTATGTTTGTGTAGACTATCAAGTACTTAATATTGATTGTGTAACCTACCCTTTTCCAATGACTTTCATTGATGAGATCTTAGGAGTTGTTGGGAGTGATATTTATACCTTCACTGATGGTTTTTTGGATATCATCAAGATCAGATCACAAAGGAAGATAAATCAATTATCACCTTTTCAACTGAATGGGGTTTATTCACTTATAATGTGATGCCCTTTGGTTTGAAGAATATTCCATCTATGTTATCTTAGATTATGGTTAAGGATTTAAAATATTTTATTCATAAATTCCTTCAAGTATACTTGGATGATTAGACTGTCTATGGTTTAGTATAGGATCTTTGTGCTAATCATCACCTTATGATTGAGCATTATCGATAACTTTAGGTTTATTTGAATATGAATAAGTTTTTTTTATACTCTATTTAGATTTTTTTAGGTCATGTTATAAGTCATGATGAACTCTTGGTGGATCTAGAAAAGATTATAGTCATTTTCACCTTATAGCACCAACCATCTAACATAAGGTTTATGCCTTCGTAGGACACATAAAATGCTATCTAAATTTCATTTGGGGATATGCTAAGATTGTAGTGCCATTGGAGGAACTTATTAAATATAATGGTAAATTCATATGGATAAATGCTCACTAGTATTCATTTATTACACTCAAGGACAAACTAATCACTGCCCTCATTCTCCATCTTTTGGACTAAATGAAGCCCTTTCATGTGAATTTTGATGTTTCAAGTATGGTAGTGGGTGATATCCTTGTTAAACTTGGTGAAGGTAATATTGATCATCTTATATAATTTTTAATTTAGAATCTCACTCTAGCCAATTGGAATTACTTAACTATAGAACACAAAGACTTATCCATGGTATATGTTCTTAAAAAAATACTTCAATATTTATTACCCACGCCATTCATGTTATTTATAGACCATGTGTTAGAGATTTGTCAATGAAATCATGGTTATTTAATGGAGGGGTCCTGGTGAGTGGATAAATTACCTTGAATTCCTATGTGATAATGGCAAAGTGTGTAATATGATTATCCTAGTATGCTTAGTTGATCTTTACAGTTTGAATATTTAAAAATTTTTAGGGATGAGTATGGATTATTCAAAATGTATAAGGGGTATTATAAGAGGTTTTATATGATTTTATTTCTTATGTGCATGAGTGCTTTTCATATGGTTGATCATTGTTTTCATCTAAACATTTTGGATCTAGTGGCAGTAAATCTAAGTAAGCAGTTTGCTGACATCACCATTACCACATGTGGATGAGTCAAGGGGAGTTAGTCATATGGTTGTGATCACACTTATGCCTATATATTATGTGATAAATCTTAGGTCATGCAACCAAGTTCATCAAAATATATGCAAGTACAAAGTTTGGCTCCCAAGTAGTTTGACAGTGTTTTTCTATATTTAGCCAAATTTACATGAGGAAAGAAAGAACTGAGTAAGTAGTTTGGTGATGGAATATCTCTCAAGTGTGGATGTATCAAGAGAATTTGATCATATGGGTTTTTTTAATTTTTGTGTCTAGTTGATATTCATTAAATTTTATGTCATACAATGAAGTGAAACAAAATATATGCATGTTCAAAGTTGGCCTTTTAAATAGTTTTTGACATAATTGGCTCTATAGTAGAAAAATCTAAGTAGATTAACAGAATTATATCTCAAACATATGAAAGTTTTAAGATAATATTGATATATGGTTGTATTTTAATATGAGAAGAAATCATATGGTCCAATTTTTTGATCACGCATATAAGTGCAACAAAAGTTATTGAGGTCCAAAGTTGGCCTTCTAGGCAGATAAGTATGGTCGCCATACTTAGTCATTTTTGCACGATGTTAAACATCAAGACCAAATGAAAATCTAAAAATTCATGAGAGTTTATACATATATATCTATAATGAACATCAATTAGAATGTGTTAAAATTTTTAATGCTTACACTAATTAAAGATCAACCTCCTTACAAAAGGATCAACAGAGCGTGTTCATTCTAAGGTGTCAGGATGCAACGAGATGAGGACAAGTGCCCAAAGTTTAATATCTAGTAGAGATAAAGATTAATATTTTTCAAATATATAATGATGAAAAGGTATTAATATATATATATATATATATATATATATATATATATATATATATATATATATATATATATATATATATATATATATATATATATATATATATCAATCATGCATCTTGAGAGAGATGATTTCAAGGTGTCTAATGTTTATCACATATAAAGACTAAGTTATGTACAAGAGATTGATGGAGTGCATTAAGTCAAATAGTCAAGATGAAGATCCAATGATGAGAAATGAAAGGTAATGGCTGATATCCTTAAAATAAGATTGATCATGCATAATTTATCTAAGAAGAGAGGAAATGCTATATGAGAAAAGTGATCGAGGTTTAACTATGACCGTTTGCATTTGAATATTTGAATTTAACAAAGGAAAAAACAAATTCCCTATATTTTGGATATAACTTTTGATACAGGTAGAATTTACTCATGGTGTATAAAGAAAACTTGTAGAGGACTCTAAGGTGCATCTATAAATATATATTTGAATATTTTAAAGTGTGTACATTCAAAGATATTAAGGTTAAAAATTGACTATGTGTTTGACATTCATCTGTTAAAGACCCATGAAGGATTTTTGATCTTGTGTTGATGTTATTTCAATGTCTCATGATGACTTAGATATTTGAGAATATTTTAGAATACATTAGGATTTTATGTATGAATTATTAAGGTTTTACTAATCATATCTATTATGGATAAAGTTTTATAAATTGATTGTGTGTTTGCTCATAATGGTTGTTGTATAGAATGTTGTTTGAGCAAAGTATGCTTAAGCAGAAGGGTATTGTAATTATTGTTGGAAATTAAGGTAGACCTATAGATAATGTGGCATGGGTACATGAGTTGGAAATGGTCTTATGTTATTATTTTTATCAATGGAGTGTTATAGGAGTGAACAGGTCTCTATAAGACCTATAAGGGCTATAAGGGCCTAATTGAAAGGTGTAGTTGCTTAAAGGTGACCCATATATGCTATGGCTGACCTGTGGGGATTGTGTTGAGTTGTGTCTTTGTATGTTATAAGCCTTAATGGATAATTCATGCCTAATGGCTGACCAAGGTGTTGATAATGATGAATGTTCTATAAATAGTTAAACCAAAGATGATGGTTTCTAGATTTTAGAGAGGCTTGTATATGTGGAGTATGCATTAAAGTGAAGAAGAGAGGATAATTAATGTGACTATTAGATGAATTGATGTGTAGAGTATTTTATTGACTAATTATATGACTTGTAGGTCATATTTTTTATTATAAAAAAGTGCTCTTATAGATTTGTAGTTTGAGGATATGTGAAGAGGTCTGAGTGTGCATATGAGGATAGTTTTAATGAAGAAGGAGAGATTTTGTGGCATGCCTATGTGAGAGGCCTATATGAGATATAAATGGAATTTTTTTAGGAATAATATAATCAAATATCAATCATCAAGTGTTGTATACATCAATTCTAAGGTGGAGGTGTTTACTTCAAAGGAGGGTCTAAAGGATTTGATCTTCCTTAGGGGTAGTTGTTCCTTGTGGAACATGTGTTTCACTAAAATCCTTTGGTAAGGAGGACTTGATAAATGTTTATAATCTAAATTACTTTAATATTTTCTTGTTTGTAATATCTTATAGAGATAATTAGTTTGTGTTACAGGATTGAGATTGGGTATAATTCCCCATGAGGGTTTCTCACAGGAACTATGTGTTGTGTATTTGATCTTGTGTATGCATTAAATGAATGAGCTCTCTTGTTAATGTTACTTGATCATGTTGATATATGCTAATTGTTTAATAGTTTAAAATTATTAGAATTGAAATTGAAATATCTAGGCTCACTAATTTAGCCCCCTCTCAATGATTGTACCTCTAACAATTGGTATTAGAGTGGATCCTTTGGCGAAAGCTTGACAACTTGAAGGTGATCCAAAGTAAAATAGGGTATTAATCAAGGAGGTTTTTCTACTAAATAATCAACAATACTCAATGGATCCAATTATGCATTTTGGAGTGCTAAGATGAGGACATACATTATGTCCCTAGGGTTTGATGTATTCCAATCTATTATGGATGGATATGTTGTTTCTACTACTCCATCTAGTGTTATAGACAACAAGGTATTTTAGAATAATTCTAAGGTAATGAATGCCATCACTTGTGGTCTTACATATATTTATTTCACTAAGGTAATCCATTGTAAATCTACTAAAGAGATATGGGAAAAAATGTAGATCATTTATGAAGGAGATTCAAAGGTTAAGGATTATAAGTTTTAGACTCATAGAATGAAATTTAAAAGTCTCAAGATGAACGAATAATATTTTATGGCATCTTTTTTTATAGAGTTTATGAGATTATGAACATCATCAGAGGTATTGGAGAGAACCTTGAAGAGGCTACTATAGTTCAAAAGGTATTAAGGTCTGTATCCCTCAATTTTGATCAAAATTATCTTATATAGAATAAATTAATGATCTTACTCAGTTGAAGATGGATCAATTGCATAACACCCTTACTACCTATGAGATGAGAGTAAATGATGATATACCACCAAAGAAAGAAGTAGGTTTTAAGACTAAAATGAATCCAAAGAAGTTCTTCCAAGGTAAATAACCCAAAGAAGATGACATTTTTGATATAGATGAGGATAAACTAATTTCTTCGATTTCAAGGAAATTGAAAATAGGTTTAGGAAAGTATAAGGGTAAACTACCCGTCAAATGCTTCAATTGTGGAGAGGTAGGACATTTCATTAATAAGTGTCCTTATAAGTATAATAAGGATGATGCTGAAGAGCATGATCAAGGTCATAATGATGGCAAGAGATCATTCATGTATGATAAAATAAAAAAAGGATTTAAAAGGTTTGACAATAACAAGTACTTTAAGGACAAAAAGAGTCTCTACACCAAAGATGATTACAACTTATCAGATGAGAGTGAAGTTAGTGACTAAGAGTATGATCATGAAGATGATGGTCCTTTTGAAGATAAATCCCTATTCATGGCTGTAAAAGGTAGTTACTCACATCAAACAAAGTCTACTTGGAATGATTCAGATGATAATAAAGATGAGGTAGACTATGATACTGAACTAATGAATGCTCTTGAAGAATTGAATATTGAGAAGAATATCAATAAGAAGATGAATTCTAAACTCAAGGAATATGAGGAGAAATTTAGTGTATTTTAGGAAAAAATGAATGAAGATGCCAAGGAGCATGAATATATAGTCAAGCATCTCAGTTGTCAATTAGAAATTCTATCTACAAGACTAAAATCTAAAGAAGATGAATGTTCAAGGTATGTAATTGAAAATGAATCATTTAAAACTGAGTTAGACAAGACATATAGTAAGGTGAAATCATTTTTGAGATTTTAAAAGAGTCAAGTGATTGAGGCAATATTTTGAGTGGTCAAAAGCATGCAAGTGATAAGACTATTCTCGGATATAAAGAAGAACCAAAGAATGCAACTCAAGACAAGATGGAGTCTAATGTGAACTAGGACAATCATACTTTGAAGACAAATCATCAAACGAGGAATGAAGGTGTTGGCAAAATGAAGACATATCAGATTAGACAACCAAATGTCATGAGGTATGTAAATTTCAATGGTTACTACTATAATTATATTCAATTTGGGCATAGATATAAAGAATGCAAGAGACCTATTAGAAATGATTTATAGGTAACTATGATGGGGGTCATTAGTCAAAAAATGTGAGCAAGGTTAAGTGTTTCAATTATCTTGATAAGGGACACTTTGCTAAGCATTGTCCAAATAAGGTAAGGTAAGGTGAGTCTTCATGAAAAAAGTAGTTTGTCCTAGTTGTTATGACATAGGACACTTTACAATATTTTTTCCATATCAAGTAGGGAAAGTTGAGTTCACTTCAAGAAGAATGGTTTGCTACAACTGTGAGTAAAGAGGTCACACTACTAGATTCTACAAACAAAGGCCTACAAATTAGAATAGGTTTAATCAGGCTCTTATAGTGTAAAGAAGAAGGCAAGTTAACACATAGAAGCCAAAGGTGATAAGTGTGACTCATGATGAGTCTATAGGTCCAAATAATCTATTTTATATGGTAGAGAATTCTTCGAAAGTTGAAAAGTGTCAAGGGATTTCATTGTCTACTCATATTGTGAATGAAGAGACTAAGTTCAAGAAGGAGACCAAGGTACTGGTTGAGGCTAGTTATGATATGTGTATGGATCCTACCGTTGCTGAGCATGTACCATACAAAAAACATCAATTTTTAGTGCTAGTGATAAGGTTCCTAATTACAAGGTGGATTTTTCAAATTAAAAGGTATGTCATGAATCTATGTTGTGTCCATGTATTGTCAATCCAATCTTAGAAGAGAAGAAGAGTGATTTAGAAAAGGAACTAGTTGTCATAGTTCATAGTGAGAAGAAGAAAAAAAATAAGAAATCTTATAGCTACAAGAGGATTCAAGTGGTTATTGAGGAGATGTGGGCCACTCCTAGTTTCTCTTTATTTTAGAGCATTATGGTGTAAAGGATGTCTATGTCTATGATTCTTAAGAGACTCCTTTCAGTGGAGAATCAAGTGTTGTTGTGGTGTTCTTAAAATGGTTTTAGAAGGCTAGAGATGAGTGTTTTTAGTTGGATTAGTTATGTCTAAGTGGAAGATATGTTGTGGTAATGTCAGAGTGATGCCATAGTTGTATATGCTCAGTCTATAGGGTCAGATTGAAATTTTTCAAGTGGAAAAAGAGGATTTGTGATTTTTTAAGATGATTTTTTCACATAGAAAGTTATGTTGACCTTATTATAGCATGCTTCATGTGGTTTTATGGTCTGAAGGTATGTTGAAGTCAAATTGGAGATTTTTGTTTCCTCTTGCATTTTTCAGTATTTGTTTAAGAGTATGTTGGCCCTAAAATGGGTTATAGGATGTATGGGTTACCAAAGATGTGGAAGCTCAAAAATTGGTCCAAAAGTGTGTAGTGGTTGTCTCTAGGTGTACAAGAAGTTTTAGAGGTAGATGTTGACCAAAAAGAGGTTTGTTGACTCTATTTGTTTTAAGATTATAGGGTTTTAGGCTTTGATAGAAACATGGTATACATTATGATTTGATGCCTAAGTATTATTAATAGGTTGAATGGGCCAAATGGGTTATCAAATAATATTTCATAGAGGTTTAAATGTTTGTGGTTTTCAAATTATTCTTGTTTTTGTCAAGATGGAGGCCTAATTAGCAAGTTGGTTTATGAAAGAAGTATGTTGAAAAGGATGATATAGGTGTTTAAAATTGGTGTACTTAAATTGGAATATGAGAGTTCTCTAGATATGAATTTTTAGGTCTTGAATATGTGTCTACTAAAATTTTTGGGTTCTACAAATTCCAGGTAGGGTTATAAGGAGTCTTGACAAGTCTAGTAAGAAGAAAAGTGTTTTTTTATTATTTTATCCAAAATATCAAGGTATGAGTGTTTATAAGATATTTATTAGGTTGTTTTAAAGCATGTTTCATATTTGGTGAGTGGAATGAAGTTTTGTTGATGATCCCTAAGGTAGCTTAAGAGAGAAAGCTAGTAAGCCTGTTTAGTGGTTCTTCATGCTGTATGGAGATCTGAAGATGCTCAAGTGATGCAATGGAAAAAAATTAGGGGGAGTATCTCTCAAATATTTCTTGGTTTTTTCCATAAAATTTTAGTATTTTTGTTTTTTTATTTCTTCATTGGATTTTTGTTTTTTTTTCCTTCATTGATTGCAGTGCTTGGTTGAAGAGACTGTTGGCATGGATCAAGAGGAAGTTGTCAAGGAAAGAAGAGGTAGGATCAAGGCAAGGGGGAGTTTTTAAAATATTTATAAGGTGGTAATATCCTATTGGTAGTTTTTTTAGGTCCTTAATATTAATTGGTGACCACTTTGTCGTTGTGTCAAAGGGGAAGAAAGTTCCTATTGTGAGAGTGCTTAAAGAGAGAAAAAAAAGGCGAGCTATATATTGATGGGTGTTGACATCAATGATAAAGGGGGAGATTATTGGAGAGTTATAAATGATTTCATGTAGGTTTCCTAGTGAGTGGATTAAGTGCCTTGATATCCTAAGTGATAATGACAAAGTGTGCAATATGCTTATCCTAGTATGCTTGGTTGATCTTTAAAGTTTGACTATTTAGAAATGTTCAAGGATGAGTATGAAGTATTGAGCATGTGAAAGGGGAAATATAAAAGGTTTTATATTTTTTGAGTACTTTTTTTCATGATTGGTTTTCATCTGGTTGATCATTGTTTTCATCTAGACATTTTTGGTCTAGTGGCAAAAAATTTGAGTAGGTAGTTTGTTGATGTCACCATTGCTACATGTGGATGAATCAAGGAGAGTTGGTCATATGGTTGTGATCAAATTTTTTCCAAAATATTATGAAATAAATATTATTTCATGTAACTAAACATGAAAAAATATATGTAAGTGTAAATTTGGGTTCCTAGGCAGTTTGATAGTGTTTTGCCATACTTAGCCAAATTTGCATGAGGCAAGAAAGAGCCAAGTAAGTAGTTTGGTAATTACATATCTCACACATGTGGATGTTTTATGAGAATTTTATCATATGATTTTTTTTATTTTTATTCATAATTGATATGTGCTAAATTCTAGGTCATGTGATAAATCATGACAAAATATACCATGTTCAAAGTTGGCCTTCCAGGCAATTTTTGACATAGTTGGCTCTATGGTAGAAAAATCTGAGTGAGCAGATTAATGGTGTTATATATTGCATGTATGAAGGCTTTAAGATTAGATCGATATATATTTGAATTATCCTATAATATTATATCATATGGTCTATTTTTTAGATCATGCGTCTAAGAATAAAACATGTTATTGATGTCCAAAGTTGGCCTTTCATGTAGATAAACAAAAGTCCCCATAGTCATTTTTACAAAATGTTAAAGATCAAGATCAAATGCAGATCCAAAAGTTTTTGGGAGATTTTAAATATAAATTTATAGTGAACATTAATTAAAATGGGTCAAAGTGTTTGATGCTTAAATTGAGTATAGATTGAGCTCCTTACAAAAGGATCAACATATCATGTTCATTCCAGGGTATCATGATGCAATGAGATGAGGAAAAGTGTTCAAAGTTTAACATATAAAAAATATAAAGATTGATATTATTCTAAGATATAATAGTGATTGGGTGTTCATCTAGATATAGATTAATGGTGCATATTTAGCAAGATGATTTCTATGTGTCCAATCTTGATCAAAAATAAAGACCGAGCTAAGTACATGAGATTGATGAAGTGCATTAAGTCAAATAGTCAAGATGAAGATCCAAATATGAGAGATGAAAGGTAAAGTCTGATCTAATTAAAATAAAATTAATGGTGTGTGATTTATCTAATCATAAAGGACATGAGATGTAAGTAAGGTGATCGAGGTTTAACTGTGACTGTTTGCATTTGAATATTTGAATTTAACAAAGGAAAAACCAGTGCTCTATATTTTGGCTATAACTTTTGGCACAGACAAAATTTGGTCATGGTGTAAAAATAAAAATTGTAGAGGACTCCAAGGATCATATATAAATATAGATTTAAATATATTAAAGTATGTATAGTCAAATATATTGAGGTTCAAAGTTGACTATGTGTTTGATATTAATTTTTTAAAGACTTGGGAAAGATGTTTTAGCTTGTGTTGATGTTGTTTTGATGTCTCATGATGACTTAGATATTTAAGTATATTTTAGAATATATGAGGATGTTCTATGTGTATTATGAAGGTTTAACCAATCATATCCACTATGAATAAAGGTTTATAAATTGATTGTGTGTTTGTTCATAATGGTTTCTATTCAAAATGATGTTTGAGTAAATTGTGCTTAAGAAGAAGGGTACTGTAATGGTTGTTGGCACTTAAGGAGGACTTATAGATCATGTGGCATGGGTGCATGAGTTGGAAATGGTAATGTGTTATTTTTTTTATCAATGGAGTGCTATAGGAGTGAATGGGTCTCCATGAGACCTATAAGGGCTACAAGGGCCTAATTGAAAGGTGTAGTTACTTAAGGGTGACCTATAGATGCTATGGCCTACCTATGTGGATTGTGTTGAGTTGTGTCTTTATATGTTAGAAGCCTTAAGGGATAAGGCATGCCTAATGGCTAACCAAGGTGTAGATAATGATGAATTATCTATAAATAGTAAAACTAAAGATGATGTTTTCTAGCTTTTAGAGAGGTTTATATATGTGGAGTATGCATTGAAGTGAAGAAGAAAGGATAGGTAGTGTGACTGTTAGATGAGTTGATGTGATGATCAATTTTTTAACTAAGTTTATGACTTATAGGTCATATTTGTGATGATAGAAAAGTGATTTTACAAATTTTTAGTTTGAGGATATGCGAAGAGGTCTAAGTGTGCATATGAGGATAATTTGAGTGAAGACGGAGAGAGTTTATGTCATGCCTATGTGAGAGGATTATATGAAATAGAAAGGGAGTTTGTGTAGGAGTTAGATAATTATATATCCATCATCAGGTGTTAAAGACATTAGTTCTAAGGTGGAGGTTTTCACTTCAAAGGGGGGTAAAAAAAACTTGATCTTTCTTAGGGTAAGTTGTTCCTTATGGAACAGGTGTTTCACTAAAGGCTTTTGGTCAAGAGGAGTTGATCAAGGTTTATATTCTAAAGGACTTAACTAGTCTCTTATTTGTAATATCTTATGGGATAATTAGTCCATGTCTTATAAGATTTAGAGTGGGCTTTATTTCCCATAAGATTTTCCTATAGGAACCATGTGTTGTGTGTTTGATCTTGTGTATACATTGAATGAATGAGCTATCTTATTAATGTTACTTGATCAAGTTAATATATGATGATTGTTTAATAGTTTAAAGGATTGGAATTTAATTAAAATATCTGGGATCATTGATTCATCCCCCCTTAGTGATTATACCTCTAACATCATGAAGCACTGAAAGAATTTGTGTATAAACTAGTGTTACATGGACACATTTACTAGTGGATTGTGATCTTTTAGGAATTTTAGTTTTTTGTGATGGTCAAATTGAGTAAGGATAATTGTGGACCCAAGTGCTTATTATGCATTAAATCTATTGAATTGACATGCACCATTAAGGATTAACTACCTAATATATAACTTTTTCAAGTCATGCACATGCCTAAGGAATTGTAGGATTTCATAGCTTTTATTAATATAGGTTCAACAACATCACACCTCAACACTCAAGAGAAAAAGTAGTTGGCTATTTGTGTTTCTCCTTTCTATCTCATTAGGGGTGACATTTATAATCTTGGATAGGATGAAGTATTACACTATTACATTATGGAGCATGATCACGTTGAAGTTATTTAGTAAGTTCATGAAGGTGTCATAAGAGGACATTATGCCAGTGATGTTATAGCATGGGAGGTTATATTGAATAGGTTATGGTGGCCTACTCTATTTAATTATGCCAAAGCTTATACATGCCAATGTGATATCGATTAGCATATGGCTAAATTAAGTTAAACGAATTCTATGCCCTTTCATCCAATATTGGCTTATGAACCCTTTGAGAAATAAAAAGTTGATTTTATTGTCCCCTTTACTCCAATAGGGAGGCATAATAGAGTGTGTTATTTCATTACTACCACTGATTATCTCACTTGCTGGGTTGAAGCAGTACCAACCTAAGATTGTACTACTACCACTATTGTTAGATTTATTTAGGAGAATATTATTACAAGATATGGATGTCCATTAATTTTGACTAGTGATCAAGGAACTCAGTTATTTAACAAGATAATCTTCATCCTTTTGGTTAAGTTCATGATTATGCATCATAATAATACACCTTACCATCCTCAAGCTAATAGTACAACTGAAGCATTCAATAAAATCTTGGGTCATACATTGATAAAGATTTGTAATATTGGTCACATTGAATGGGATGATTACATATATACAATATTATGGCCATATCAAACCACATATAAATGGTTGAATAAGAGTAATCCCTTTAATTTTTTCTTTGGTTCCAAAGCCATTCTCCTAGTTGAGTTCCTTATACCTTCTCTATGTATTATGTGTGATGGTCAATTGGATTATGAGGAATATTTGAAAGCACACCTAGATGCTTTGATTTAGTTAGAAGAAACCCATTTTTTATCACAATGGATTCAAGGAGTGAAGAAATGAAAATAAAAGGCCTAACATGATAGACATTTTAAGATCAAGACTTTTTCTATAGGTATGAAGGTTTTGGTTTATGACTCCATGTTTGTGCACCATGCAAGAAAATTTTGTGTCCATTGGGATGTTTTATTTATTATTTTATTGTATTCTTCTCATAATTGCATACAAATTAAAGAGGTTAGATGGCCAGTTTCTTCTAGATCATTTCAATGGTAGTTAGATTCACCCCTACTATTCTGAGTGATGTTTCTTTTTTTGTTAATAAGGCATATGCCACTAGTTTAGATTATGATTTTGGTTTTTTTTTAATAAGTGGCATTAGTTGTGTGCCCTTTTTTAGGTGTAGATCAAAATTTGGTTATTTATTATTTTCTTTGTTATATCATAGAGGATCATGAACATCTTTTAATGTGGGGTAATAAGTGTGAAATAAGTCAAACTATAAAGTACTAAGGATATGGCGGAAGGGAATGTGGGTGGAAAAAGGGGCATGTAAGTGGAAGTGTATAAGGATAAGTGGATATGTAGGATGTAGTGTAAAATAATATGAAGAGTAAAGATAAAGAAATTAAGTTTTCACCTTGGAAATAAAAACATTTAAATTTTTTTACAGCCATCATGTTCTTCAAGAAACGTTGGTATGGGACAAATATGTTAAATGTGATAAAATCATGTGTAATGGTAAGTGTGCCAAATGTAAATTATGTAAATACCATTAGAGGTATTAAATGAGTGAAATTATGGATGAGGTCATGGGGAATTAAATGTGAATTACTCCTCAAAGCTATAAAATGATAACCAATCATCATTTTTACACTTTACTTTTGCTAATTCATAAATTTACAGAGCCAAAAAGAGCATTTCAAGATACCATAGGAGCATTTATTGATTTTTAGTGAACAATTTTAATATTGTGGAGTAAGGTAATCATAGTGAATAAGAAATTAGTAGAATATTGATTAGGGAATAAAATATTAAAGGAATTATAGGATTATAGGTTTCAGTATTCACCATTAGAGGACATTAAATTAGGAGAGTCGAGGGAGTTAAATTAGTGATCATGTATTCATTCGAGAGGGTCAAACATCTACACCTCAGCCTTTAGGCTCCTTAGAGGGTGATGTGGCCAAATAAGAAGGCCTAACATAGTCATCCATTGCATGTCACTAATGAAGAAGAAGAGTTTGAGAGGACATAAGTATAACCAAGTTTAATAAGAGAATAATTACCTAGTGAACTTGATGTGCATGAGGAAAACCTACCATAGTAGACCAAGTTAAGAAATAAGAAATAATCTAAGATGGAGTTTTAGGAAAATAAGAAAGAAGAAATACCATCTCCATCCCTAGTATTGATTGAAGAGATGTAGTAGCCTAAAACAATGTTGTGCATGAAGAAATGGGAGTCCAACATGCCAAATTACCAAGTTTTTAACTACAATCACCAACAACCAAGGAATGAGATGGAGTTACAATGTGACTATTAGGTTGAGTGGTAAATTACTAAAAATAAACTTGTTTATGACCTTGATATTTTTAATGAACTCAATGATGCTAAATTTTTTTAGTTTTTTAATCCACCTTACTTCAAGAAACCTATGTAGGCCATGAGGTTTATTATCTTGCATGTGCATGAGGATTAATTTTATTTTTTCGGGTTTAGGATAAGGATCACAACCTAGAGAGATAGTAAATTTATAGGTCTATAATACTTAGGCACTTACCTCAGTGTAGATTTGGAAGATCAAGAGGAAATTGAGAAGACTACAATGGAACTTGAGTACAATAAATAAGGCCACACAATGCATATAACTTTTATTTAAGATCCTTCCCTTATGATTGTTATGCACTTGGTTATGACCAAGGTTAGAGGTGTAGATAGATGGATAGAAGTAGACATAGTGCACTTGTATTTTTATCATCAGATAAACCTTTGTTTAAATTAATATTTTTCACAATAATTTGTTGAGAAAATAATTGCATATGTAGGGAAAGTCCACCACTTGCGTGTACATGTGGATGATCTATTATGTAAGAAGTTTTTGGTTGGGAACAAAATGTGAATATCTTGCACAAGGCATAAAGTGTTCAGTGTTGGGAATGGAAGTATTATCACTCACCTATGCATGTAGAGCATCAGTTATTTCATCCCAATTATGGGAACATCCCCAAGGTGTAAGACCCTTACACTCTTTGGGATAAGCTTCTAGAGTAGGTCAGATTCCTTCTATTCTAAGTGCACCTAGTTTAAGACTAGCACAGAAACCTAAAGAGAATAAAGATAAATTTAATACTAATCTAAACCTAATATTTTTAGGGAAAATGGAGGGGGAATTTAATAATTTATTTGAAAATTAAAAGGTGATACACTAATAATAGAGCAAGTTCTCCCACTACTGTGAACATACTACAAATATTTGAGAACAAGATGATATCACAAAGACTCCACCAAAGACACTCTAAATGCATAATTATTTCACATAGAGGCATGGGAATGTAATGAAACACTAATAGGTATGAATAATGGTCCACAATCAATGTCTACATAGACAGAAATGTACATAGGATATGACCTGCAAGTGAGTTCTAAGTTTCACATAGAGGTGATTAGAATGGACAAAAATGAGAGGGGAGAACATTACCAACAAAAAGATCAAAAAACACATATAACACATATAATGTAAGATGAAAATAGGGAGGTGAAATTAATTCTCATTAACATGTAAGGTTAAGCCAACAAAAGTGCTCTTGGAAGGAAAATTTTGGCAGCATGATTTTGCCAAAAATTTGTCAACCCTTATAACTGAAAAACAAGAATTTTATAAGAGATAAATCACTTTTATAATTAATGCACCAATTGGGGTGGAAAATATAGTTTTTAATTATATTAAAACACCATACCAATGCTTCTTAAATTCTACCTAGTGATTTAGATCTTGGAGTTGGTGGCAGGATTCTTTCTGGATCTATGTGCATGTCTGAGAGTGGAAGATTCTTAGAAAAGTTAGAGAGGTGATTTTTTATCATGTTTCTATGTTTGAAAATTTATTCTACATTTAATTTCTCTGACAAGGCCTAAAACACTACTCAAATAATTTTCCAACTACCTCTTTATATGTTGTTGCCACTTATCAATCATTTGATGGGTCTCTCCTGGACTACCATGTCATTGATTTACACTTGGGGTCCACATTAGTATGTGAAGTAGTATCTACATATCATAGATAATATTATATGATGTATGATATTATAGAATCAAAACTCTACAATATAGTGCAGGACTTCATCATGGAGGCGTAGGGGCCATTTCAAATAGGAATGTGCATGAAGATGAAATATCCTAGGTACACCTTTTATAATTTGAAACTACTTCTTGTGCACCTCTTCTTGCATTATCTAAATACTAGGTATCTACATCCTTAAACCTACATGCCAATTTAACTTGTGTAATGGAGGTTTCCTCGATGGGGTGTACATCAAGAAATTCTAGTAGGCATAAATCACCACTTAATTAATGTGCAGATTTGTGATAACTACTTTAGGCATGCGTACAAATAGGAGGCATTTGCACAAAAATTGATTTAAATAACTTGACACTTCATAGGTGTAAAAATAATATTTTGTACGATCCTTGTGATATTTATGCAATTTGGGGTTGACTTTGAAAGTTAACACTTCTAGTGACCTCTGTAGACCACTTGCCTACTAGTAAGAATCTAGAAGCCTTTGAAATAATCCATTGGTCTTAGAGTCTTAGAAACTTTAGTCCTTTCATCTACACATGAACTAGCTATGTATCCCTAGCTTTGGACTGGATTGATACCCTCTTAGAAAAAGAAAATAATTGTGTCAAAGGCACTTAGAGGAAAGAGATATAAGCTAAGAAAAACACTGTGCACAAGTGCTTAGAGGAAATAAAACTATCCTAGAACATGGTGTGTAAGGAACTTATGGAAATTAAAAACATCTATTATACTTATTTACAAATTATACAATAATCAAAAGATATATTGTTTGATATGGATCTTAATAACTATGATAGGTAGCTCTTCTCCATTTAGTCTAGTAAGTTGGAAAGTGTTGGCTTTTTTGCAACCAGTTATGGTATATGGAACGTTCTATATCACATCAAACTTAGTATGCCTTCTATATTTTGATTTGTCTACATCCCATTTAATAACTATATCTTCTTCTTAAAAAATTATATCAGTGGCCCTCTTATCAAAGGTACCCTTTCATCTAATCATGTTGGAGTTACATAGTGTGCACAACCTCCACTCTAGTCTATTCAAGCTCCATTAGCTTTGATAATCTTATTTTGAGGGGATCGATTTAAATAAAATATAACTAATGGGTGATTTATAATGTAGTCAATTATTGTCACTCAATTTTCCACCCTTAGGTAATTCAAACCTTCTCCAAATTGAGTGGGACATTAGATTACCCCTATACCTATGGGTTGTCTATAGCATGGGTAAACCTCTAGATTAAAGGGATAACTCTTTTGATATGTTCATTTTAGATCATCACCTACACTACTAGCTTGTTTAGGGTAAAAGAACATATATCTAGTTTAAAGGGCTAACTCTTTTTTACCCTAAACAAGCGAGTAGTGTAGGTGATGATCTCAAATGAACATATCAAAAGAGTTATCCCTTTAATCTAGAGATTTACCCATGCTATAGACAACCCATAGGTATAGGGGTAATCTAATGTCCCACTCAATTTGGAGAAGGTTTGAATTATATATATATATAATGAAATAAACCTTTTCTAATGAGGTGATGCACCAAGTTAATCTCCACTAGACTACCATTAGCTTGCACTATGAAAGATCAACATCCATGGTTTTTCTAACATAAGTATTTCAAACATGAAGCTGATATACAATTCACTTCTTAAGGTGAATTAAAAATAGGTATAATTATAGAAACTAATTCTATTCCTTAAACTTAGATGTAGAAAAAGACACTAACTTCACTTCATGTGACCTATTTATAGAGCAAACTACTTGCACAAGACATGAAAGAGTAAAGTGAACACAAGGATAGATGATTATCACTTGTCTTTAAAATATGGACTAATTAACTCACTTATAAAATAATTTATGAACTCAAAAACATATTGAAAATATTTATTTAAAATCACAAATATTATTTAAACTAGTAGGGCTTTGCCATACTAGATGTGGCTTCTACAAACTTAGCCAAAAGTGGTTGCTTATATAGAGAAGTGTGAAGAGAGAGAGAGGTGTGGTATAATAAGGTTTAAAAGTATACATGAGAGTTAAAAAAATAATGGGAGTTATGAGACATTCAAAATATACCTCCAAGGCCATGTGTCCCACTCCTGAAGAATCTCCAACTTTCCAAGTGGCGTAGGGGTTACAAATTTTCTTAACACCTTGACTAACTCCTTAAAAAATTCCCTCCTTTGCTTGAAAGGAGTGACAAATGGACCCTCAAACTATGAATTCTCCATGAAATTATGTTAGGATACTCATTTAACATCTTCCATGGCTTAATAAACTTATTTGACCTGACATTCCATCATTAAAGTGTATAGGTGTTTTAAAACTCCTTATTTATCATGCCTAGATTGGTCCAAGTGGCCCAAAACTCAAGTTCACCTTATTCATCTCATCCAAAATCCATGAATGGTATTTAAATATGTTATTAGGTCTAAAATAATCCATTTTTGTTACTTGAGCAACTTGCAAGAATTTTTTTTTCTTCTTAAGCCCTTACTAGGCCTAGTTTCCTTGTAGCCCTAAAAACCTATAAACCTCCTTGTGTATGGAGTTATAAAAATTATCTTGAGAAACCAAGGGAATTTATAGGACCCATTCATATTTTCTTCCTTTATCTCTCTCTAATTAGGCCTCCTTAATTAGGACCCTATTTTATTGCTCCAAACTTCTGCCACACATTTGAAATCACCCAAAAGTATTTTATTCACTTTCCCTAGGACATAACCAAACTTCATGTAAATTTGGGGGTCTTGAGACCCTATGGAAGTATTCAAACCAAGAAATGGCCTTAAAATGTAGTATCATTTTGAGCCTATTTGAGACTACTTTAGAAAATAGGCCTAGTTTGATCACCTCCAAAATCTACTATGCATATTTTTGTACTTTAATGGATATTAAAAGTACCAAGTGAACTCATCCCATGATTAGGAAGCTCTCCCGTTTTTAGAACACCTAAATAACACCAAAAACATAGGGAATTTTTGGAAATTTGTACAAGTTTAATTAGCATAAAATAACATGTTCTATACCTACTTGGATTATTAAACAACATACAAGAGTTGTCAAGAGCAAACTATGTTATTAGATGTGCATTTATGGTCTTTTTCCATGATCGGTCACTGTCAAGGTTTAAGACTTGTTTGGGGTCTTAACGATTGTTCATGAAGAAAAAATGACCAATTTACCTCATTCCACTTGGAAAAATTTCTTATATTACCCCTTCAACTATCCCAAATGGCTCATATTCCCAGGTAAAGTGTTAGCTATGGTATAAGCATCTGAAGTTCTCCTTAGGGGGCATACTTAGTGTTTCTTGAGTGTGGGAAGGGTCTAATCTAAGTTTTGGGTCTTAAAACTCCATTACATAATTGGGAGAGGTTAAAGAACCTTTTAAAAGTTCCCTTTCATGATTCCACATGCTTTGATAGTAATTTTTACTTATCTATATGCTTATGGTGTACTGGTCAGGGTGTTGGTGTTTAAGACCTATCTCCTTCTTGCTAGCCCTCAAGGGCACTTGATTTCAATACTAAGGTTTGTTTCCACTTGGAGGTATATGGAATTTTTTTTCATGTTTTTATGTTGTCTCAAGATTCCCCCATGAGTTCTAAAAACTTGTTTCATAATTAGAGTACCAAAAACTCTCTTAGTCTCATGGTTGCCCTTTTCCCAAGGAGTGGACCAAGTCTGAGACAAAACAAAGAATAATTACACTATTACTATGACATTAATTTTACCATGTATGACTTATTTAACTAAATACCACCATATGTACCAAATTTCAAAGTATGGTCATGCCTATAAATCCCTCAACACTGTGATTTCCCTTAAGACTAGACTGCGGGCCTGTGACTATGTATAGGGTTTTGATTGACTGAGTATGGATTCATGAAACTCAGTCTGGTCAATATTATCTATGTTTACTTTAGTATTGAAAAACATTATAAACTTTTGTAAAATTTAGGTGGACCTTAGAGTCCCTCATGTCATACTTTTCTCTCCCTTTAGGCTTAAGATTAGCCTATCTCAACTTGTAGTCTGTAGATGCTAGAAACTATGTGTGGAAGTTTGAAACCTAGATTTTTCATTCATTTGTCAAAGAAACCTCTAGGTTTTTTGGTTTCAAACAACCCTATGATTATGGTGATTACTAATATATACCTTATAACCCTCTCAAACACCTCTATTCTTTTTTTAGCTCAAAGTCTACTATTATTAGGGGCAACCTGTAGGTGTCCTTTTGGGGTGTTGACTATATACTATGAAACCTAGTATTCAAATTCTCATCACTGGTCTTCTCCATAGTTCATAAATTTATTTGAATTTTTTACTTAGATTCAAATCCTTTCTCATATATACTTTTTTTCTTCTTTTTAGCCTAAGTATAGTTTATCTTCCCTTACAACCACCTACAGGTGCCTATTAGAGGATCTTCACTGTGCCTAGTGTATTTGGACCTCATCCTTCACACTAATATCCCTCCAATAGTTAATTAATGTTTATTAAATTCCCAATTGGGTTTAAACACTTCCAAACATCTCTGCCCTTCCTCATAGGATTAGAAATAGCTTTTTAGTGCCTTGTAGTCTATAGGTACTTGTTAGGGTAGTTGACTGTGTGCTTTGGGTTTGAGACTTCACCTCTACCTCAATGATATTCTCTATGATTTCTAGCTAGTCTAAAATCTTATCTAGACTCAAACTTCTCTAAAATACCCATGTATTCCATCTTTAGCCTTGATACTAGTTTGATCCATAAGCTAGTTGTAGATGTCTTTAAATGGCTCTTGATTGTGTATAGGAGTTTTGAAACTACACCTCTCATAAGGCATGATTCTTTAAGATATATAATATATGGATTATTCATTTTCTACAAGGTCTTATAAAGTCTACAAACTCCAATTTGAAAATTTTAAGCCATTTATCTCTTGTTTTTCTGTACAGACTTGTAGGTATTTTCTTAGGATTGTTATCTCGGTCATTGAATTTCACTTGACTGCCCAAGTATCTTAGTGTCTCTTCAAGGAGTTAGACTCAATTTTATTTTACAATGAGGTTGGGTTCCACTATTTGGATTATTTCTAGTGCTGATTAGGTCATTAATTTTTGGTCCAAAATGTGGACCTATAGGCTTAAGGCCTGTAGGTCACTATGGAGTATTTAGGGATAGACAAAGAGCCACTTTATCTAGTCCTTAAACCCTTAAATAATTTTCAAGCCAATTCCATCTTCATTTTACTACTCAATAGTTTACACAGCTTCAAACAACATCATATCACCTTCAGTTCACTTGACTAGTCTTTATACAAACTATAAGTACAATCAACCTATGTATATGTTCTATGCATTGAGAATAAGAGCCTCTAGTCAATTGGAATCACTTTATTGAAGGTAGTTTGGAAAACAAGATCATGAAGGCATGAGGATATGTGGAAATTATTTTCCATAGCTTTGAGATTCTTCTATTTACTTTTATAGTCTGTACAACATGCAATTAAAGGAAACAATTATGACCTCTCATTTGAAGGTGCATTTTAACTACCATCTTGAACTTATCATGATTCCAATAGTGAAATATCATCTCAATAGCTCAAAATATGATATATTACTAGTATTTTAGCTAAAATGGCATCCAAACCTCCAATAGATCATTTAAACATAGACTATGTTCCAAAGAGCAAGCACACTTGAAGAGAATGGACAAGAAACACATATTCAAACAAAAAACATGAATTACATGAAATTGAGAGACATTCGATGATTGATGAAGAATTATAAAAACTATGAGAATGGCCACCATGAATATAAAATAGATACTTGAATTAGAATTCATTGAAATAGCCTGTACACTAAGACATTCTTCCTTCAAGTGAAAGTACTTTATGGATATGATTAAACTAATTAAACCACCATGAAGAAGAGATACAATACCTGTACAAACCACCATAAAAATCATTCCTCCCCATATATTTATAAGCTAGATAAAAGAGGTGTAATAACAAACCCCTCTCATATGGATAGGCCATAGTGACATGTTGTTACTCTTAACAATTGTTCATAAATAAGAGGCCACCAATCTAAAAATCAATGCCACTAATTTAAATCTTACTTGGACCCCTAACAATGGACAAAGTTTTAGCTTTTAAATATATCTCAACTAGATGTACCATTCAATGAAAATTTGCCTTCCTAAGCTTGTGAAGGTGTGATGGAGGAGAAAAGGTGTATGGAGTGTCATTTAAAACTAAAACTTGGTATAGAGGTATAAAATGATTTAAGGGATCCTAGGGGACACTTCAATACTATTTTTAATTGAAAAATGATCTTGCAAGGTTGTACAAATGCTTATAGAGTATCCTTTTACCAAGATTAGGTGTTGAACTATAGATTTTGTTTGACTTTGACTACCCTTGAACATTATTTGACCAACCTATAACATCAAAGACATTTGTAATCTTATTTAAACACTATCTCCTTTAATTGGTACATGCAACCCTTCTAAATGGGCCAAAAAGTGGCCAAAACGTGATTTTTGCATACAAGAGTCAAATAAAAGTTAGATCATAATAATATGACATTAAAGACACCTAAAATAACCTTTTATAATTACCCTAGAATATATTAGACTATTGACCATGTTTGACCATTCCAAGACCTTGTGATTGACCATAGGACTAGACAAGTGAACCTAAGACTAGAACTTGGACAACGTTAGACAAGGGAACATATGACCATATGAAAACATTAGAGACCATTAGTGACCATGAAAAACATTAGACATCTTTGTGAAGTTTAAAATTTATATGGGGTGACCAATTTTGACATGAAGTCAAAATTTGGTCAACAATAACTCGAGAGATGTGAGTACTCTAGCCTCCCTTCCATAAACTAACATGAAGGGTGAATTTCCTAGTGCTATTTTGGACATGATTTGATCATACCAAAGGGAAATCCTAACGTTAGTATGCAAATCTCGCTGATTGTATTCCATGGTCCTCTTTATGATATGAATCAAAATTTTATTCGTAGACTCAGCTAGACCATCACCTTGAGGGCAATAATTTGATGAGAAAATCATATAGATGCTATGTTAGGAATATGGAAAAAAGAGAAATATTAATGAATTAAATAAAAAATAAAATATATAAAACACAACATAATAAAGACACATATTTAATGTTATTCACCCAATATGGACTAAATCCACATAGAAAAATCGAATCCTTCTTATTATTTAGTCCAACAAATGAAGGGAAAAACCTATAATACATCCAATGTAATATCCTCTTCACTCACACACAATATACCACCATGATTATAATACCCTCTGTTTCTATGCAAAATTGCTTTCCACATTCAAAGAAGAAATAAGAAACTAAAAGAAATGGTTAAGGCTAGAAGATACCTGATAAAGTTGTGTGCACCGAAATCAGACGTTGGAAGATTCTCCTCTTTGGTTGTGGAGGAATGACACCTGCGAAGAAAAGAGACTGAAACACGGAAAAAATGTTAGTCAAAGATATGGTGGGCTATCAGGCGAACGCCCGATCCTGAAAGTATGAAGACTTCCTAGAAGGATATCAACCCACTGATAAAAAAGTAGAATATTGGACTAAAGTAGATAAAATGGAAGATAAAATGACAGAAATAAAGGACAAAAAATAAAAATGTGTACCTGATAATGAAGTAAAATGTTCTATGCAGTCGCCGATGTCGGTCTCTGTGGTGCCAGCGTCGGTTAGGGAAAGTGCCGACGTTGGTTAAAGTGCCGGCGTTGGTAGGGGTAGTGACCGGCGTCGGTCGGGGCAAGTTCTGGACAGAGTCTGGACGAGTTGCAGAAGGTCTGGGAGAGTTGGGACAGGGTCTTGATAGAGTCAAGACAGGGTCTGATGGAGTCGAGATAAAGTCAGGGCAGAGTCTTGGCAAGGTTTTGGACAGGTTCTGGGCAGGGTTTTGGACAGGATCTAGTCAAGATAAGGTCGAGTCTAAACAGGGTCTGGGGTTTTGCAGAAGGTCGAGTCTGGACAGAATATAAAGTATGGAAATAACAAGCAAGCAATAACCAAAGATAAAAATAAATAGATGAGAATACTTACCTGTCACAGTGTGAAGACATGATTAACGTTGTTGAAGTTGTCTGTGCAGTGTCGGATTGAAGCGAATGCAGATTGGTTGATGCCAGAGTTGGTTGATTGCGAGAGTGTTGATTGCAAGAGTTTGTGAATGTCAGAGTTTGGGCTCGATTGATTGATTGATTGATTTCTTAGTTGATTGATCGATTGGCGAACACTGATGAAGGCAAGGGATGGTTCGAGAGACGGTTCGATAACCGTTCAAGAAACCGATTGGGAACTGAATGATAACTGATAACGGATAATGGTAAGGTGACCGACGTCAGCAGGATTGCCGATGCTGGCCGATAGGTGACCGACGTCGGTGACATCGGCCAGGTAACGATCATCGTCGGTAGATGTATAATGGGGATAGAGTCTAGCTTTAGCTCTGTGCTCATTTTTACATGCTGCCAGGGTCAAGGCTGGTGGAAAAAGTGATCGATAAGAGTTAAATAGGCAAAGAAGAATAAGATGGGGGATGACCAGGGAAGTCGACACGATTTCAGTGTCTACATTTTCCCCTTTTTGTTTTGTTGTTTATTCTAGACGAACTGCAAGACAAAAATAGGAGTGATTGCCCCGATTATGGATAAGGTATTCCCCCTCAAAGCAGGAGTCGAGGGAAGGGGAACCGGGAATCGGGTGCTGATTTGACAAAGAGTGGATGGAAAAGGGGTGAGGGTGAACGCTGCAAAAGTTGTGATTGCACGCATACCACTGCACGAGATGGTCAGGTCAAAAGTGTCACAGGTCAAGGGTCGAGGAGTACTAAAATTGAAATAACCGGGCCCCAGCATTTAGTCATCTGCTGATCGGGTCACTCAATCTAAGCTGAAGCTCTAAATGGGTCATCACGTTCTAGGTATCCCAGGCTCGGGAAGTGCTCCTAGAAACACGAGAAAGTCACAAGTAGTGTGGATCAACCGGCTTGCGATCCTAAACTTGTGAGGGTCCAAAAAAAGGTCTGCGCATAATTCTGCTAACCAGGCATGAGAAAGCATACAAAAAACAACCAAGGCAACAGTGTCTTGGAAGTGGTCGAGGTCGGAGGAGATAGGCATGATCTCTAATGGTTGGTGGTCAATGGATAGATGTAAAAGTGATCAAAATGTGCCCCAAAAGGGGTCAAAATGACATGGTTTGAAGGACTTGACTTAATCAGGGACATGATTTTGGTTATTTTGAAGAGGGATAAAAGATTGGAAGGCCACCGACGTCGGCTATATAACCGACGTCGGTGTCCAAAAGGGCCCGACGTCGGCGTAAATTGACCGATGTCGGCAGCCTGCCAAATCTGACAAAACTGGATTGGCGGCCCACCAAAAGTCATTTGCTATTTGATTGAGAGAGAAAAAGAGCTCTGGTATTTGTTGAGTGAAAGTGACCCAGGGTTGACCAAGGAGTGGTGCAAGGTGGCAAAGGAGCATTGGTGGGGAAACGGAGTTGATTGTACACTGTAGGGACACGTGTGAGTCAGCAGGAGTGGGCAGAGCCATTGAGATAAAAGCGATGGTGGAGGGGAGTAGAGGACCCGCGGGAGGTCCACCACTAGCGGCACCTATCGTGCCACCACGCTGGCGTCGCTGAGACGAGGTAGGAGGATTTGGAACCTTAATTGGAGTTATGTTGGTTTTGAATTTGTTTTTGAAATTTGTTGTTATTTGAGGTAGAAATTGAGGGGGAGGGTAGTTAGGAAGGTGGGTAGGTTGTCTAGGATAGCTTAGGAGTGATTCAAGGGAGTTGTGGGGGGAATAGGATGTAAAATGGGGAAGCCCTAAAAATTAGGGCTCGCCCCGTTCGGCCTTAGGGTCGAACCAGTCGCTGACATCGGTGAATCCACCGGCGTCAGCCGACCAGCTACCGGCGTCGGTTACTCGCCTACCGACGTCGGTCACTAAGTGACCGACGTCGGTTAGGTAAGTGCCATCGCCGGCAAGCTAACCGATATCGATGGCTGCCTGGTCAGAAAATGGTTCTAAAAAATGGTCAAGTCGAGAGGTCGAAACTACACCAAGGGCTTCTCGAGTGTCGGGGTAGGCTTAGATAGTCTGAATAGTTGGTAAAATAGGCAAAGTAGGAAAAATGTTAACATGAAAGAGTCTATTTATGGATGCAGGTGAGGCAGACCTTAATGCTGCAGGATCGCCTCCTGACCTTGTTGATGCGGATGCGCGGAGGTGTGTCTGTCGAGGAGTGGGCGCAGATGAGCACCGTCGGACTAGGCGGGTTGAGATGCTATTGTACAGTGGCGAGAGACGTGAGCCTCATGGTGGCTTTGATTGAGCAGTGGAACCATGCCACCAACACTTTCCACCTGCCTATGGGTGAGATGACGGTCACGGTTGAGGACGTGTATCAAATTTTGTGGTTATCGTTGCATGGAGCAGACCTATATGCATGCTCGAGAGAGGCACATGACATTCACATGGTCATGCTATTTGGAGAGCATGCCGTGGAGATGAGCTACCATTCAATGAGTTTTGCATATGAGCTGTTGTATGCGGCGGATGAGGAGGTACATTGACTGGCCACCCTGATGATGATCGGCATCACAGTGTATGCGTTGCCAGATGTAAAGGGTGGCAAGTTTTTGGTTGCTATGACTAGAGTTTTGATGGATATGATAGAGCAGCAGACCGTGTTTGCTTGGGTGCCTATATTTTTGGCCCAAGTATACAGAGAGTTATGGGGGATCAGTCGGCGGCGGCGATACAGCTTGTGTGTGGGCCACCTACTACACTACTGGGCTTACGAGCACATCGTGGTCACACGACCTCTCAGCCTCCCAGTGGCGATTTAGGCCGATTTCAGAGTTAGGTTCAGGTGATGGCGTGAGATGATGGCATAGACATGAATGGATGGAGTGGTCAGGGACATTGACCATTACAGAGGGGTACTGGAGGCCCTGATTCCTGTAGACATCATCTGGAGACCATACTTGGTCTATCCAGCATTCAGAGACCAGGGAGAGCAGTTGGTTGGAGTTCAGAGCAGGTGATGGATCAGAGGCAGACGAGTCGGTGAGCTCGAGAGGATCCCTGCAGAGAGAGTGTGGTGCCAGTATGGGCTGCTACAGGATGTGCCTCCTGCCTTCCCACAAGTTTAGGATCGCAAGCCGGTTGATCCACACTACTTGTGACTTTCTCGTGTTTCTAGGAGCACTTCTCGAGCTCGGGATACCTAGAACATGACGACCCATTTGGAGCTTCAGCTTAGATTGAGTGACTCGATCAGCAGATGACTAAATGCTGGGGCCCGATTATTTCAATTTTAGCACTCCTCGACCCTTGACCTGTGACACTTTTGACCTGACCATCTCGTGCAGTGGTATGCACGCAATCATACCTTTTGTAGTGTTCACCCTCACCCCTTTTTTCATCCACTCTTTGTCAAATCAGCACCCGATTCTCGGTTCCCTTCCCTCAACTCCTGCTTTGAGGGGGAATACCTCATCCATAATCGGGGCAATCCATTTCCTATTTTTGTCTTGTAGTTCATTCGAACAACCAACAAGACGAAATCAACCTTATCCCACACCTGGGGCAATCACTCATATTTTTGTCTTGCAGTTCGTCCAGAACAACCAACAAGACAAAAAGGGGCAAATGTAGACACCGAAATCGTGTCGACTCCCCTGGTCATCCCCCATCTTATTCTTCTTCACCTATTTAACTCTTGTTGATCACTTTTTCCACCAGCCTTGATCCTGGCAACATGTAAAAATGAGCACAGAGCTAAAGCTAGACTCTATCCCCATTAGCAGCCCGTACTGGTGCCGCACTCTCTCTGCAGGGATCCTCTCGAGCTCACCGGCTCATCTACCTTTGATCCATCGCCTGCTCTGAACTCCAACCAACTAATCTCCCTAGTCTCTGAATGCTGGATAGACCAAGTATGGTCTCCAGACGATGTCTGCAGGAATCAGGGTCTCCAGTACCCCTCTGTAATGGTCAATGTCCCCGATCACTCCATCCATCCGTGTCTGTGCCATCATCTCATGCCATCACCTGAACATGACTCTAAAACTGGCCTGAATCGCCACTGGGAGGCTGAGAGGTCGTGTGACCATGATGTGCTCGTAAGCCCAGCAGTGTAGTAGGTGGCCCATGCACAAGCTGTATCGCCGCCACCGACTGATCCCCCACAACTCTTTGTATACCTGGGCCAAAAATATAGGCACCCAGGCGAACACAGTCTGCTGCTCTATCATATCCATCAAAACTCTGGTCATAGCAACTGGAAACCTACCGCCCTCTGCATCTGGCAACGCATACACTGTGATGCCAATCATCATCAGGGTGGCCAGCCGATGTACCTCCTCATCTGCCGCATACAACGGCTCATATGCAAAACTCGCTGAATGGTAGCTCGTCTCCACGGTATGCTCTCCAAACATCATGACCATGTGAATGTCATGCACTTCTCTCGAGCATGCATACAGGTCTGCTCCATGCACCGATAACCACAAAATCCGGTACACGTCCTCAATCGTGACCGTCATCTCACCCGTAGGTAGGTGGAAAGTGTTGGTGGCATGGTCCCACCGCTCGATCAAAGCCACCATGAGGCTCGTGTCTCTCGCCACTCTGTAGTAGTGTCTCAGCCTGCCTAGTCCGATGACGCTCATCTGCGCCCACTCCTCGATAGACACACCTCCGTGCATCTGCGTCAACAAGGTCAGGAGGCGATCTCGCAGCATCAAGGTCTACCTCGCCTGCATCCATACATAGACACTTTCATGTTAACATTTTTCCTACTTTGCCTATTTTACCAACTATTCAGACTATCTAAGCCTACCCTGACACCCGAGAAGCCCTTGGTGTAGTTTTGACCTCTCAACTTGACCATTTTTTAGAACCATTTTCTGACCAGGCAGCCACCAATATCGATTAGCTTGCTGGCGATGGCACTTAACTAACCGACATTGGTCACTTAGTGACCGACGTCGGTAGGCGAGTAACTGATGCCAGTAGCTGGTCGGCCGATGCCAGTGGATTTGTCGACGTCGGTGACTGGTTCGACCCTAGGGCCGAACGGGGCGAGCCCTAATTTTTAGGGCTTCCCCATTTTACATCCTATTCCCCCCACAACTCTCCTGAATCACTCTTAAGCTATCCTAGACAACCTACCCACCTTCCTAACTACCCTGCCCCTCAATTTCTACCTCAAATAACAACAAATTTCAAAAACAAATTCAAAACCAACATAACTCCAATTAAGGTTCCAAATCCTCCTACCTCATCTCGGCAATGCCGGCGTGGTGGCACGATAGGTACCGCTAATGGTGGACCTCCCGTGGGTCCTCTACTCCCCTCCACCATCGCTTCTATCTCAATGGCTCTGCACGCTCCTGCTGACTCACATGCGTACCTACAATGTACAATCAACTCTGTTTCCCCACCAATGCTCCTTTGCCACCTCGCACCACTCCTTGGTCAACCCTGGGTCACTTTCACTCAACAAATACCAGAGCTCTTTTTCTCTCTCAATCAAATAGCAAATGACTTTTGGTGGGCTGCCAATCCAGTTTTGTCGGATTTGGCAGGCCACCGACGTCGACATCGGCGTGCCCTAGGCCACCGACGTCGACTGATTTACGCCGACGTCGGGCCCTTTTAGACACCGACGTCGATTATATAGCTGACGTCGGTGGCCTTCCAATCTTTTATCCCTCTTCAAAATAACCAAAATCATGTCCCTGATTAAGTCAAGTCCTTCAGACCATGTCATTTTGACCCCTTTTGGGGCACATTTTGATCACTTTTACATCTATCCATTGACCACCAACCATTGGAGATCATGCCTATCTCCTCTGACCTCGACCACTTCCAAGACATTGTTGCCTTGATTGTTTTTGCATGTATGCTATCTCATGACTGGTTAGCAAAATTGTGCGTAGCCCTTTTTGGACCCTCACAAGTATAAGATCGCAAGCCGGTTGATCCACACTACTTGTGACTTTTTCGTGTTTCAAGGAGCACTTCCTGAGCTTGAGATACCTAGAACGCGATGACCCATTTGGAGCTTCAGCTTAGATTGAATAACCCGATCAGCAGACGACTAAATGTTGGGGCCTGGTTATTTCAATTTTAGCACTCCTCGACCCTTGACCTGCGACACTTTTGACCTGACCATCTCGTGCAGTGGTATGCATGCAATCACAACTTTTACAGCATTCACCCTCACCCCTTTTCCATCCACTCTTTGTCAAATCAGCACCCGATTCCCAGTTCCCCTTCCCTCAACTCCTGCTTTGAGGGGGAATACCTTATCCATAATCGGGGCAATCACTCCTATTTTTGTCTTGCAGTTCATCTAGAACAACCAACAAGACAAAAAGGGGCAAATGTAGACACCGAAATCGTGTCGACTCCCCTGGTCGTTCCCCATCTTATTCTTCTTCGCCTATTTAACTCTTGTCGATCACTTTTTCCACCAGCTTTGACCCTGGCAGCATGTAAAAATGAGCACAGAGCTAAAGCTAGACTCTATCCCCATTATACATCTGTCGACGACGGTCATTACCTGGCTGATGTCACCGACGTCGGTCACCTATCGGCCAGTGTCGGTAATCCTGCCGACGTCGGTCACCTTATCGTTATCCATTATCAATTATCATTCAGTTCCCAATCGGTTTCTCGAATGGTTATTGAACCGTCTCTCGAACCGTCCCTTGCCTTCATCAGCGTCTGCCAATCGATCAATCAACTAAGGAATCAATCAATCAATCAATCAAGCCCAAACTCTGACATTCACAGACTCTTGCAATCAACACTCTCGCGATCAACCAACTCCAGCATCAACCAATCTGTGTTCGCTTCAATCCGACACTGCACAGACAACTTCAACAATGTCAATCATGTCTTTGCACTGTGACAGGTAAGTATTCTCATCTGTTTATTTTTATCTTTGGTTATTGCTTGCTTGTTATTTCCATACTTTATATTCTGTCCAGACTCGACCTTCTGCCAAACCCTAGACCCTGTTTAGACTCGACCTTATCTTGACTAGATCCTGTCCAAAACCCTGCCCAGAACCTGTCCAAAACCTTGCCAAGACTCTGCCCTGACTTTATCTCAACTCCATCAGACCCTATCTCGACTCTATCAAGACCCTGTCCCAACTCTCCCAGACCTTCTGCAACTCATCCAGACTCTGTCCAAAACTTGCCCCGACCAACGCCGGTCACTACCCCTACCGACGCCGGCACTTTAACCGACGTCGACACTTTCCCTAACCGACACTGGCACCACAGAGACTGACATCAGCGACTGCACAGAACATTTTCCTTCATTATTAGGTACATGTTTTTATTTTTTGTCCTTTATTTCTGTCATTTTATCTTCCATTTTATCTACTTTAGTCCAATATTCTACTTTTTTATCAGTGGGTTGATATCCTTCTAGGAAGTCTTCATACTTTCGGGATCGAGCGTTCGCCTGATAGCCCACCATACCTTTGACTAACATTTTTTCTGTGTTTCAGTCTCTTTTCTTCGCAGGTGTCATTCCTCCACAACCAAAGAGGAGAATCTTCCAACGTCTGATTTCAGTGCGCATGACTTTATCAGGTATCTTCTAGCCTTGACCATTTCTTTTAGTTTCTTATTTCTTCTTTGAATGTAGAAAGCAATTTTGCATAGAAACATTCTGCCATGACCATTGGCACAGTCATTCTTCATATTCGCATTGGTCCACGCACAGTCCCAAAGCTCTTCTACATCATCGAAGGAGAGTTTCAATACAACATCTTGCTGGGCCGATCCTGGATCCATGCCATGGCCTGTGTCCCCTCCACCCTACACCATTGTGTGAAATTTGAGCATGACAACATGTCCACACCATTCCTGCTGACCCTTCACCCTTCAAAACATGCAACACCACCTACCGTCCAAACGATGTCCTCATCCCTATCAAGTCGTTAACCCCGGCACTGCCTCTATCCATGGAAACTTCGACCAGTTCGCAACAGGCGGTCGCCCTTACACCTCCCCTTCAAGTGACGACCACAGACCCCATGGAAGACGTCTTCCAAAGACTTTCATTGGGAGAGTATCATTTGTTGGCTTTAGATATGTTCCAAACTCCACAAGAGTATGGATGCCTTCATCACAGCCCCAGCTACGACCATCGAATAGGGATGATCATACCTTATGGTCCCCCTCACCTCCGCACTAACCTCGTCTATGGGGGGCTTAATCTAGCTCCTACTGATGGTAATCCTCTTTCTTCACCTCAACCTTTCACATCAGACTTTTAATTTCTTAGCAACCCCACTTTTGCACACACTTACCTTTACAGGTGTGCATGGAAGGGTTTTGGTTTCAGACGCTATGAGCAGGGCTCTCATCAGCCTATCCAATCGCTCAATGATGACGATGCCAAGAAACGATATGGTCTAGGATATCACGACCCCACCCAAGACCCTGTAGACCTTTGTCCTGAACCAATCATTGACCAATCTCCTCCACACTCGCCTGTTTCACCCCCTTCACCTATGGAGTCCGTGGTTTCCATTCCTCCTAGTTTTTTTTTTCCATAAATACCATCCGCCTGGACCCCTTGACTTATCAGCTCAATGGGGTGTCCCATTCTCTCCCTCTCATTTTTCCCAGCATGATCGAAGATGAGTCGACAACCATTCACACTGTTCACTGCGTTGATGATGATGCCATTCTTTCTTACATGGGTGCTGATGATTCTTTCATCCAGCGCTCCCTCCCTTCTGAGACCTAGGTTATGTTAAATGAATCAACCATTGACATCAACCTTCCTTCTTCTGATGTTCCTTATGTCTTAAAGATTGGCCAATCTTTAGACGCTTAGGAGCAGCTCAACTATACCCATTTCCTCTCTGACCATCGCAAGGCCTTTGCCTGGACTTACAGTGATATGCCTGGCATCGACCCCACCATCGTTACCCATAACATTGTCACCAAACCAAAGGCTAAGCCTGTTAGGCAAAAGCTTCGAAAGATGCATCCTTGCATTGCCCTCCTTGTCAAAGAAGAGCTTCAACGCCTCCTTTCTGTCTCCTTCATCCAACCCATCGATTATCCACAGTGGGTCTCTAACATCGTCCCAGTCACCAAGGCAACTAGGGGGATTCAGATCTGCACAGACTATCGTGACCTTAACTTAGCCTGTCCTAAAGATGACTTTCCTCTTCTTAACATTGACCAGCTTGTTGATCTTACGGCCGGCCATGAGATGCTATCTCTTATGGACGGGTTTTCAGGATACAATCAAATCCTGATTGCTCCAGAAGATCAACACAAGACTACTTTCATTACCCCATGGGGGACTTTTTGCTATCGAGTCATGCCTTTTGGCTTGAAAAATGTAGGTGCCACTTATCAGCGTGCGATGACCTACATTTTCCACGATCTCCTCCACAAAATCATGGAAGACTATGTGGATGACCTGCTCGGCAAGTCCAAGCTTCGTCGTGACCATCTAACCATTCTCAAAATCATCTTTTCTCATCTTCTTCAGTACAATGTTTGTCTTAACCCCAAGAAATGTGTCTTTGGGGTCCTCTCTGGCAAGCTTCTTGGCTTCATCGTTTCCTTCTGTGGCATTGAGATAGATCCCGCCAAGATTCGTGCTATCCTCGAAATGCCTCCCCCGACCAATCTCAAGCAGCTTCATAGTTTGCAAGGCAAGCTCCAGTCCATTCATCATTTCATCTTGTAGCTTTCTGACTGCTGCCAACCTTTTCATCATCTCCTTAAGAAGGATGTCTCTTTTACATGGGATAAGGACTGTCAACAGGCTTTTGAGGCCCTAAAACGCTATCTGGTCTCTCCACCAGTTCTCATTCCACCTAAAGATGACCAACCTTTCTACCTTTATATCTCAGCCACTCACCATTCGTTAGGAGCCATGATCGCACACCGAGATGAGCATCACCGTGAGCAAGCAGTCTATTATATCAGCTGAACACTGGTTGACTATGAAACTCGGTATACCCATATCGAGAAACTCTATTTGGCATTAGTCTTTACTGCTACTAAGCTTCGCCACTATCTTCTTAGTCACAAAACCTTTGTCATCACCCACACTGACCCTCTCAAGTATATGCACTCCAAGCCATATCAAAATCAACGTATCGCTCGATGGCTCATGTTGCTTGCTGAGTTTGATCTCGAATTCATCCAACAGAAATCCATTAATGGGAAAACCATTGCTGATCAACTAGCAGATGCCCCTCTTCCTGACAATCAACCTTCACAGTGTGAATTCCCTGATGAGTCTATCGCTACGGTTTCCTTCGACGACACCATCTATCAGATGACTATGTTCTTTGATGGTTCCAAATGTCAATTAGGTGGGGGTGCTGGGGTCATTCTCATCCCACTTGAAGGGGAGCCTATGCCTTTGTCTTTTAAACTCTACTTTGATTGTACCAATAATATGGCTAAATATGAGGCCTTAATTTTGGGACTTCAGACCGCCCTCTCTCTCAGCATCAAGTCCATTAACATCTTCGACAACTTGCAGCTCATTGTCAATCAGGTCAACGATTCATACCTCTGTAAAAATGAAATTTTGCAAAGGTACAAAAACCGTGCTGACATTCTCCTTGCATCTTTCGATCATTACCTCCTGCAGACTATTCCTCGATCCACAAATAAGTTTGCTGACACCATGGCTTCTCTCGCTTCACATATCCCATCTTCCTCATCTATGTCCAGACTTTTTGTCACGGTGTGTCGTGTGCCGTTGCCTTCATATATCTCTTCTCACATTCATCATGTCAACACTATAGACCCTAGCCCACAAGATGCTTGGTATAAGCAACTTGTAGACTTCTTATCTTTCTCTGTCATTCCTCCCAATCTCTCTAGTAATGCACGATGAGCTTTTATCAAGCGTACCATGCTAGGGGGTCTTCTCTATAAGTGAGGCTTCGACAGCCTCCTTTTTCACTGTCTCACCTCCACTGAAGCATCTCAAGCCATTCAGCAAGTCCACGACGGGATTTGTGGCAGACAATTCAGTGGGAATTCGGTTGCCAAGCGCATCCTTTGTTTGGGCTATTATTGGCCTACCCTTCATCAAGACTGTAGTGACTATGTTTGGCGTTGCATCAAGTGTCAACAGCACTCTAACTTGCTTCATCTTCCTAGTCATGCCTTACAAATCACTCAGGATTTCTGGCCTTTTTCTCAGTGGGGTTTATATCTCATCGGTGAGATTAACCCTCACTCGTCTCTTTGTCATCAGTCCATCATCACTGCCACTGAGTATTTCACCAAATGGGTGGAAGCCATTCCTCTCGTCTCCACAAAATCCGACAAGATCGTCGACTTCATCACCACTCATATCATCTGTCGTTTCAGTGTCCCTCATAAAATCATCACCGATAACGGCAAGTCCTTTAAAAACAAAACTGTCCAAACATTATGCGACTCATTCGGCATCAAACTCAGTTTTTCTTCACCTTACTACCCACAAGAAAATGGACAGGCCGAGGCTTCCAACAAGATTCTCACCAAAATTCTCATGAAAGTGGTCAGTGACATAGGCAGGGATTGGCACATTCACATTCCCTTCACTTTATGGGCTTACTGCACTAGCATTCGAACCTCTACGAGCACTACCCCTTTTTCTCTCGTGTATGGAACAGAGGCTGTCCTACCTCTCGAAGTATAGATCCCGTCTCTCCACATTTCTCTACATGATATTCTTTCCAACGATGACTTTCGACAAGATCGCTTAGCTCAACTTGAGTTACTTGACGAACGCCGTCTTGCTGCCCTTAATCATCTCCATGTCTATCAACATCGCATCAAGCACACCTATGACAAAAATCTGTGAGAACGAGATTTCAACATTGGAGACCTCGTCCTCAAAGAGAATCAACACATGACCAATATGGAGCGAAGTAAACAAGGCAAGTTTGCTCCTAATTGGCTCGGACCTTTTATTATCACACACAAGTATGGATCAAGGACTTATCGTCTATCTTCTCTTGATGGACGCCCAGAACCTGAGCCTCTTAATGCATTGCATCTGCAACCGTTCTACTGTTAGTCAAGTATTCATCCACTTGACACTTAACTTGAGCTCGTCCCTTGAGCAATCCCTGTCCTCTTAATCCTACTTCCTTTCAAACCTATTCCTCTTAACAATTCCTATAACCCTTTTATGTTGTATGGATGCTTTGTCCTCGTAAAAGGGAGCCCTTGACCTTCTATAATATTGTCCATGACTCACATCTCTATCAAAATAAATCAAGATGTCACAATATCCATGGTCACTATATCAATATCAAAATCAAAAAGCAGACTGCTCCCTCGAAGGACAGCTGTACTATCATTGCTGTAATTAATAGACTGCTCCCTCGAAGGACATCTATTCTAAAGCCCTTATATTAAACAAAAATCTAGACCACTCCCTTGAAGGATGGCTATGACTAAACTGGCAATAAACAACACTATTTCAGAAGCTTCCCGCATTGATCAGCTTCACAACTGACCACCAAGCAAATGACATCTCTATGCAGGCTTCTCGCATCGATCAGTCTGCCAAAAAAAAAAAAAAATGAGTCATGGACTTGACTTATAGTTGTCTCAGGGTCTTCTATAAAAAGGGGCATAGTTATTTCTACTCTTAAAATGGGTTACCCTATTTCCCCTCCTATCACCTGCTCAAGGGACTTCGAGCTCACTTTAATGTCGAAGTGATTCGATTACCGCTCTAACATAACTATGGTCAACGACGTCACGCATGAACGGGGCTCTTGATTCTCATAACCCCTATCTATGCTATCTTTTTGGTCGTTGTCACTGAAAGCGCAATATGCTTTTCACTTCTTTTGCACTTTGGTCACATTCACCTTCATCACTTGTCAATCAACTCAACTCTCTTTTCATACCACTCCCATAACCTATTCACCCTAGTTTCTATGGACACCAATACACATGGAAACTATTGACCCGCTACAATTTATGTTAAGCATAAACCAATACTTGCTGAAGCGTAAATAAAACTCAATTCATTTTTAGCATACATCCATCACGAATATGGAATATTGCTTGGAATGAAAGACCTCTCAACCAATGTTGTAGAATTCACCATTTGGAAAAGGCTGCAACATCTCTTCCCCGCATCATTTCATCATAACCACGACCAATTTCATCCCTTTTACTCTCCTTCCCTTTTAGGGAGAACTACATTGGCCTGAGGCCCTATGACAAGGGCTATGTAGGCAGCACTCAGTTGATATGGGGTCTTCTGGGGTTAGCTCGGCCATTTTCTTCATCACTTTCTTCCATCTCCTTCTCTCATCACCTGTCAATCACATCACAGTCAATACCATATTCACATAATCACTAGTATACTTTCATTTTCATTATAACATCATAAGTCATTAGTCATAAATTTTATTCATCCTAACTCATTAAACATTCGCATCATCCACAAGTTAAACATTCAATATCACATCTATCATCATCTAATCTCAAGTCATCATCACATAATCTATCATCATTTATCATCAATATAATCATTAAACATTAGCATCATCATTAACATCATCATCAAAATCATATCAAAAACATGCATCATGCAACACATGAAAAATGCTGCAAACATCTATAAATATCTCCATAACACATCGATAACCAAAATCTCATCATATATATCAAAAATCAGTTTTATACAACAAGACACAATCTGTGTCTGTCTCTCTCTCTCTCATAATACATCTCTCATCTTCGGCTCGTAGGCCAGTATATACATCAAAATAATGCATCTCTAAGACTGCCCTTAAGGCTATGGCTGTGGTGGTGGTGGTCGAGAAGAGGCTGTATCCTCTCCTCCCTCTGATCTCTGCCGTCTACGTGACCCTGAAGCCGTTGCTCACGACATCGACCTCTGTCGGCTCTACTCTGCCCTCATCTCTGAGTATCGCTGTATCTGAGGGAACCCTCTGATGGCTCTCTCATAATATGCGATCTCGTCCAGCACATCAGTGTATCTAACCATAGATACGGTCTGCGGTGGACGCATCTGCCCTGCTCCTGTGGCCTGTCCAGACTCCTATGGCTGTGCCTAACCTCAGTGCACTGATACCGATGGTCCCGCCCCCTGTGAAAATGCTGGCTGCTGCCATGGGCCCTGCCCTCCAAAACTCTGCCCTGCTACTGCCTGTGCCTGGGCTACCGCCAGCTGTCCCTATAGTAGCATGACCTATGCTGTCAACGCTGCCACCTGACTTGTCATCTCTCCCAGCTACCCTATGACTCCTGCCAGCTGTCCCTGCAAAACTGAGATCTGAGCCTGAGTCACATCTCTCTCCTCTCGTGCAGTGTCCCTCTCCTCGCGGGCTGTATCCCACTCCCTAGTAATTGCCTGCAAATCCAGCTAGAGACCCACCTGTATACCTCAATACTGCCCTACCCACCATGCCGTGTAAGCCTCTATGCACCCTGGGTTGGCTATCCCAGGTCTTGCTAGCAACTCCTCAAAATTGGGCTCCTCTGTCTCCTCTGGAAGTGGGAGTGGCGTCTCTATATCATCCCGCCTATACTATGGGTAGGCGGGAGGCACATCCTGTAGCAGCCCATATTGGTGCCACACTCTTTCTGCAAGGATCCTCTCGAGCTCACCGGCTCATCTGCCTCTGATCCATCGCCTGCTCTGAACTCCAACCAACTGCTCTCCCTGGTCTCTGAATGCTGGATAGACCAAGTCTGGTCTCCAAATGATGTCTGCAGGAATCAGGGCCTCCAATACCCCTTTGTAATGGTCAATGTCCCTAACCACTCCATCCATCCATTTTTGTGCCATCATCTCGTGCCATCGCCTGAACCCAACTCTGAAACCAGCCTGAATCACCACTGGGAGGCCGAGAGGTCATGTGACCACGATGTGCTCGTAAGCCCAGCAGTGTAGTAGGTGGCCCACACACAAGCTGTATCACCGCTGCCAATTGATCCCCCACAACTCTCTATATACCTGGGCCAAAAATATAGGCACCCAGGTGAACACGGTCTGCTGCTCTATCATATCCATCAAAACTTCGGTCATAGCAACCAGTAACCTACCGCCCTCTGCATCTGGCAATGCATACATTGTGATGCCGATCATCATCAGGATGGCCAGCCGATGTGCCTCCTCATCCGCTACATACAACGGCTCATATGCAAAACTCACTGAATGGTAGCTCATCTCCATGGCATGCTCTCCAAATAGTGTGACCATGTGAATGTCATGCACCTCTCTCGAGCACACATACAGGTCTACTCCATGCATCGATAACTACAAAATCTGGTACACGTCCTCAACCATGACCGTCATCTCACCCGTAGGCAAGTGGAAAGTGTTGGTGGCATGGTCCCACCACTTGATCAAAGCCACCATGAGGTTCACATCTCTCACCACTCTGCAGTAGCGTCTCAGCCCACCTAGTCTGATGGCGCTCATCTGCGCCCACTCCTCGACAGACACACCTCTGCGCATCCGCGTCAACGAGGTCGGGAGGCGATCCCGCAGCATCAAGGTCTACCTCACCTGCATCCATACATAGACACTTTCATGTTAACATTTTTCCTACTTTGCCTATTTTACCAACTATTCAGACTATCTAAGCCTACCCTGACACCCGAGAAGCCCTTGGTGTAGTTTCAACCTCTCGACTTGACCATTTTTTAGAACCATTTTTCAACCAGTCAGCCACCGATATCGGTTAGCTTACCGGTGACGGCACTTACCTAACCGATGTCGGTCACTTAGTGACCGACGTCGGTAGGTGAGTAACTGACGCCGGTAGCTGGTCGGCCGATGTCGGCAGATTCACCGATGTTGGCGACTGGTTCGACCCTAGGGCCGAACGGGGCGAGCCCTAATTTTTAGGGCTTCCCCATTTTACATCCTATTCCCCCCACAACTCTCCTGAATCACTCCTAAGCTATCCTAGACAACCTACCCACCTTCCTAACTACCCTCCCCCTCAATTTCTACCTCAAATAACAACAAATTTCAAAAACAAATTCAAAACCAACATAACTCCAATTAAGGTTCCAAATCCTCCTACCTCATCTCGATGATGCCGGCGTGGTGGCACGATAGGTGCCGCTAGTGGTGGACCTCCCGCGGGTCCTCTACTCCCCTCCGCCATCGCTTCTGTCTCAATGGCTCTGCATGCTCCTGCTGACTCACACGCGTCCCTATAATGTACAATCAACTCCGTTTCCCCACCAATGCTCCTTTGCCACCTCGCACCACTCCTTGGTCAACCCTGGGTCACTTTCACTCAACAAATACCAGATCTCTTTTTCTCTCTCGATCAAATAGCAAATGACTTTTGGTGGGCTACCAATCCAGTTTTGTCAGATTTGGTAGGCCGCTAACGTCGGCATCGGCGTGCCCTAGGCCGCTGACGTCTGCCGATTTACGCCGATGTCGGGCCCTTTTGGACACCGACATCGGTTATATAGCCGACATTGGTGGCCTTCCAATCTTTTATCCCTCTTCAAAATAACCAAAATCATGTCCCTAATCAAGTCAAGTCCTTCAGACCATGTCATTTTGACCCCTTTTGGGACACATTTTGATCACTTTTACATCTATCCATTGACCACCAACCATTGGAGATCATGCCTATCTCCTCTGACCTTGACCACTTCCAAGACATTGTTGCCTTGATTGTTTTTGCATGTATGCTATCTCATGACTGGTTAGCAAAATTGTGTGCAGACCTTTTTTTGGACCCTCACAAGTTTAGGATCGCAAGCCGGTTGATCCACACTACTTGTGACTTTCTCATGTTTCTAGGAGCACTTCCCGAGCTTGGGATACCTAAAATGCGATGACCCATTTGGAGCTTCAGCTTAGATTGAGTGACCCGATCAGCAGACGACTAAATGCTGGGGCCCAGTTATTTTAATTTTAGCACTCTTCGACCCTTGACCTGTGACACTTTTGACCTGACCATCTCGTGCAGTGGTATGCACGCAATCACAACTTTTGCAGCGTTCACCCTCACCCCTTTTCCATCCACTCTTTGTCAAATCAGCACCCGATTCCTGGTTTCCCTTCCCTTGACTCCTACTTTGAGGGGGAATACCTTATCCATAATTGGGGCAATCACTCCTATTTTTGTCTTGCAGTTCATCTAGAACAACCAACAAGACAAAAAGGGGCAAATGTAGACACTAAAATCATGTCGACTCCCCTGGTCATCCCCCGTCTTATTCTTCTTCGCCTATTTAACTCTTGTCGATCACTTTTTCCACCAGCCTTGACCCTGGCAGCATGTAAAAATGAGCATAGAGCTAAAGCTAGACTCTATCCCCATTATACATCTACCGACGATGGTCATTACCTGGCCGATGTCGCCGACATCGGTCACCTATCGGCCGGCATTGGCAATCCTGCCGACGTCGGTCACCTTACCGTTATCCGTTATCAGTTATCATTCAGTTCCCAATCGGTTTCCCGAACGGTTATCGAACCGTCTCTCGAACCGTCCCTTGCCTTCATCAGCGTCTGCCAATCGATCAATCAACTAAGGAATAAATCAATCAATCAATCGAGCCTGAACTCTGACATTCACAGACTCTTGCAATCAACACTCTCGTGATCAACCAACTCTGACATCAACCAATCTGCATTCACTTCAATCCAACACTACACAGACAACTTTAACAACGTCAATCATGTCTTCGCACTGTGACAGGTAAGTATTCTCATCTATTTATTTTTATCTTTGGTTATTGCTTGCTTGTTATTTCCATACTTTATATTCTGTCCAGACTCGACCTTCTGCAAAACCCCAGACCCTGTTTAGACTCGACCTTATCTTGACTATATCCTATCCAAAACCCTGCCCAGAACCTGTCTAAAACCTTGCCAAGACTCTGCCCTAACTTTATCTCAACTCCATCAGACCCTGTCTCGACTCTATCAAGACCCTGTCCCAACTCTCCCAAACCTTCTGCAACTCATCCAGACTCTATCCAGAACTTGCCCCGACCGACGCTGGTCACTACCCCTACCGACGCCGGCACTTTAACCGACGTCGGCACTTTCCCTAACCGACGCCGGCACCAAAAAGACCGACATCGGTGACTGCACAGAACATTTTACTTCATTATCAAGTACACATTTTTATTTTCTATCCTTTATTTCTGTCATTTTATCTACTTTAGTCCAATATTCTACTTTTTTATCAGTGGGTTGATATCCTTCTAGGAAGTCTTCGTACTTCTGGGATCAGGCGTTCGCCTGACAGCCCACCATACCTTTGACTAACATTTTTTCCGTGTTTCAGTCTCTTTTCTTCGCAGGTGTCATTCCTCCACAACCAAAGACGAGAATCTTCCAACGTCTGATTTTGGTGCGCACGACTTTCTCAGGTATCTTCTAGCCTTGACCATTTCTTTTAGTTTCTTATTTCTTCTTTGAATGTAGAAAGCAATTTTGCATAGAAACATTTTGGCATGCCCGGTGGGACGTCAGCGGCCTATTAAATCTGACAAAATTGGATTGGCGGCCCACCAAAAGTCATTTGCTATTTGATTGAGAGAGAAAAAGAGCTCTGGTATTTGTTGAGTGAAAGTGACCCAGGGTTGACCAAGGAGTGGTGCGAGGTGGCAAAGGAGCATTGGTGGAGAAACGGAGTTGATTATACACTGTAGGGATGCGTGTGAGTCAGCAGGAGCGTGCAGAGCCATTGAGACAGAAGTGATGGCGGAGGGGAGTAGAGGACCCGTGGGAGGTCCACCATTAGCGGCACCTATCGTGCCACCATGCCGAGACGAGGTAGGAGGATTTGGAACCTTAATTGGAGTTATGTTGGTTTTGAATTTGTTTTTGAAATTTGTTGTTATTTGAGGTAGAAATTGAGGGGGAGGGTAGTTAGGAAGGTGGGTAGGTTGTCTAGGATAGCTTAGGAGTGATTCAAGAGAGTTGTGGGGGGAATAGGATGTAAAATGGGGAAGCCCTAAAAATTAGGGCTCGCCCCATTCGGCCCTAGGGTCGAACCAGTCGCCGACGTCGGCGAATCTGCCGGCGTCGGCTGACCAGCTATCGGCGTCGGTTACTCACCTACCGACGTCGGTCACTAAGTGACCGACATCGGTTAGGTAAGTGCCGTCACCGGCAAGCTAACCGATATCGGTGGCTGACTGGTCAAAAAATGGTTCTGAAAAATGGTCAAGTCGAGAGGTCGAAACTACACCAAGGGCTTCTCGGGTGTCAGGGTAGGCTTAGATAGTCTGAATAGTTGGTAAAATAGGCAAAGTAGGAAAAAAGTTAACATGAAAGTGTCTATGTATGGATGCAGGTGAGGCAGACCTTGATGCTGTGGGATCACCTCCTGACCTTGTTGACGTGGATGCGCAGAGGTGTGTCTGTCGAGGAGTGGGCGCAGATGAGCGCCATCAAACTAGGCGGGCTAAGACGCTACTGCAGAGTGGTGAGAGACATGAACCTCATGGTGGCTTTGATCGAGCGGTGGGACCATGCCACCAACACTTTCCACTTGCCTACGGGTGAGATGACGGTCATGGTTGAGGACGTGTACCAGATTTTGCGGTTATTGGTGCATGGAGTAGACCTGTATGCATGCTCGAGAGAGGTGCATGACATTCACATGGTCACACTATTTGGAGAGCATGCCATGGAGACGAGCTACCATTCAGCGAGTTTTGCATATGAGCCATTGTATGCGGCGGATGAGGAGGTACATCAGCTGGCCACCCTGATGATGATCGGCATCACAGTGTATGCGTTGCCAGATGCAGAGGGCGGCAGGTTTCTGGTTGCTATGACCAGTGTTTTGATGGATATGATAGAGCAGCGAACCGTGTTCACCTAGGCACCTATATTTTTGGCCCAGGTATACAGAGAGTTATGGGGGATCAATCGGTGACAGTGATACAGCTTGTGCGTGGGCCACCTACTACACTATTGGGCTTACGAGCACATCGTGGTCACACGACCTCTCAGCCTCCCAGTGGCGATTCAGGCTAGTTTCAGAGTTGGGTTCAGGCGATGGCGTGAGATGATGGCACAGACACGGATGGATGGAGTGGTCAGGGACATTGACCATTACAGAGGGGTACTGGAGGCCCTGATTCCTGCAGACATCGTCTTGAGACCATACTTGGTCTATCCAACATTCAGAGACCAGGGGGAGCAGTTGGTTGGAGTTCAGAGCAAGTAATGGATCAGAGGTAGACGAGCCAGTGAGCTCGAGAGGATCCCTACAGAGAGAGTGCGGTGCCAGTACGGGCTGCTACAGGATATGCCTCCCACCTTCCCACAGTATAGGTGGGATGATATAGAGATGCCACTCCCACTTCCAGAGGAGACAGAGGAGCCCAATTTTGAGGAGTTACCGGCAGGACCTGGGATAGCCAACCCAGGGTGCATAGAGGCCTACACGACATGGTGGGTAGGGTAGTATCGAGGTATACAGGTGGGTCTCCAGCCAGATTTGCAGGCGATTACCAGGGAGCGGGATACAGCCTGTGAGGAGAGGGACACTGCACGAGAGGAGAGAGACCCGGCTCAAGCTCAGGTCTCAGTTTTGCAGGGACAGCTGGCAGGAGTCACAGGGCAGCTGGGAGAGATGACAGGTCAGGTGGTAGTGTTGACAGTGCAGGTCACGCTACTATAGGGACAGTTGGTGGCAGCCTAAGCACAGGCAGTAGCAGGGCAGAGTTTTGGAGGGTAGGGCCCATGGCAGAAGCCATCTCAGCAACCAGCATTTTCACAGGGGGCGGGATCGTCGGTATCAGTGCACTGAGGTCAGGCACAGCCACAGGAGTCTGGACAGGCCACAGGAGCAGGGCAGATGGGTCCACCACAGACCGTATCTATGGTTAGATACACTGATGCACTGGACGAGATCGTATATTATGAGAGAGCCATTAGAGGGTTCTCTCAGATACAACGATACTCAGAGATGAGAGCAGAGCAGAGCTGACAGAGGTCGATGTCGCGAGCAATGGCTTCAGGGTCGTGCAGACGATAGAGATCAGAGGGAGGAGAGGATACAGCCTCTTCTCGACCACTGCCACCACCACCACAGCCATAGCCTTAAGGGCAGCCTTAGAGATGCATTATTTTGATGTATATCCCGGCCTGCGAGCCAAAGACGAGAGATGTATTATGAGAGAGAGAGATAGACACAGATTGTGTCTTGTTGTATAAAACTGATTTTTGATATATATGATGAGATTTTGGTTATCGATGTGTTATGGAGATATTTATAGATGTTTGCAGCATTTTTCATGTGTTGCATGATGCATGTTTTTGATATGATTTTGATGATGATGTTAATGATGATGCTAATGTTTAATGATTATATTGATGATAAATGATGATAGATTATGTGATGATGACTTGAGATTAGATGATGATAGATGTGATATTGAATGTTTAACTTGTGGATGATGCGAATGTTTAATGAGTTAGGATGAATAAAATTTATGACTAATGACTTATGATGTTATAATGAAAATGAAAGTATACTAGTGATTATGTGAATATGGTATTGACTGTGATGTGATTGACAGGTGATGAGAGAAGGAGATGGAAGAAAGTGATGAAGAAAATGGCCGAGCTAACCCCAGAAGACCCCATATCAACTGAGTGCTGCCTACATAGCCCTTGTCATAGGGCCTCAGGCCAATGTAGTTCTCCCTAGAAGGAAAGGAGAGTAAAAGGGATGAAATTGGTCATGGTTATGATGAAATGATGCGGGGAAGAGATGTTGCAGCCTTTTCCAAATGGTGAATTCTGCAACATTGGTTGAGAGGTCTTTCATTCCAAGCAATATTCCATATTCGTGATGGATGTATGCTAAAAATGAATTGAGGTTTATTTACGCTTCAGCAAGTATTGGTTTATGCTTAACATAAATTGCAGTGGGTCAATAGTTTCCATGTGTATTGGTGTCCATAGAAACTAGGGTGAATAGGTTATGGGAGTGGTCTGAAAAGAGAGTTGAGTTGATTGACAAGTGATGAAGGTGAATGTGACCAAAGTGCAGAAGAAGTGAAAAGCATATTGCGCTTTCAGTGACAACGACCAAAAAGATAGCATAGATAGGGGTTATGAGAATCAAGAGCCCCGTTCATGCGTGACTTCATTGACCATAGTTATGTTAGAGCGGTAATCGAATCACTTCGACATTAAAGTGAGCTCGAAGTCCCTTGAGCAGGTGATAGGAGGAGGAAATAGGGTAACCCATTTTAAGAGCAGAGATAACTATGCCCCTTTTTATAGGAGACCCTGAAACAACTATAAGTCAAGTCCATGACTCATTTTTTTTTTTTTGGGCAGACTGATCGATGCGGGAAGCCTGCATAGAGATGTCATTTTCTTGGTGGTCAGTTGTGAAGCTGATCAATGCAGGAAGCTTCTGAAATAGTGCTATTTATTGCCAGTTTAGTCATAGCCATCCTTCAAGGGAGTGGTCTAGATTTTTGTTTAATATAAGGGCTTTAGAATAGCTGTCCTTCGAGGGAGCAGTCTATTAATTACAGCAATGATAGTACAGCTGTCCTTCAAGGGAGCAGTCTGCTTTTTGATTTTGATATTGATATAGTGACCATGGATATTGTGACATCTTGATTTATTTTGACAGAGATGTGAATCGTGGACAAGATTATAGAAGGTCAAGGGCTCCCTTTTATGAAGACAAAGCATCCATACAGCATAAAAGGGTTATAGGAATTGTTAAGAGGAATAGGGCTGAAAGGAAGTAGGATTAAGAGGATGGGGATTGCTCAAGGGATGAGCTCAAGTTAAGTTTCAAGTGGACGAATACTCGACTAACAGTAGAACGGTCACAGATGCAACGCATTAAGAGACTCAGGTTCTGGGCATCCATCAAGAGAAGACAGATGATAAGTCCCTGATCCATACTTGTGTGTGATAATAAAAGGTCTGAGCCAATTAGGAGCAAACTTGCCTCGTTTACTTCGCTCCATATTGGTCACGTGTTGATTCTCTTTGAGGACGAGGTCTCTGATGTTGAAATCTCATTTTTGTAGATTTTTGTCATAAGTGCGCTTGATGCGATGTTGATAGACATGGAGATGATTAAGGGCAGCAAGACGGCGTTCATCAAGTAACTCAAGTTGAGCTAAGCGATCTTGACGAAAGTCATCGTTGGAAAGAATATCATGTAGAGAAATGCGGAGAGACGGGATCTGTACTTCGAGAGGTAGGACAGCCTCTGTTCCATACATGAGAGAAAAAGGGGTAGTGCCTGTAGAGGTTTGAATGCTAGTGCGGTAAGCCCATAAAGCAAAGGGAATGTGAATGTGCCAATCCCTGCCTGTGTCACTGACCACTTTCATGAGAATTTTGGTGAGAATCTTGTTGGAAGCCTTGGCCTGTCCATTTGCTTGTGGGTAGTAAGGCGAAGAAAAACTGAGTTTGATGCCGAATGAGTCGCATAATGTTTGGACAATTTTATTTTTAAAGGACTTGCCGTTATCGGTGATGATTTTATGAGGGACACCGAAACGACAGATGATATGAGTGGTGATGAAGTCGACGATCTTGTCGGATTTTGTGGAGACGAGAGGAATGGCTTCCACCCATTTGGTGAAATACTCAGTGGTAGTGATGATGGACTGATGATGAAGAGATGAGTGAGGGTTAATCTCACTGATGTGATCTAAACCCCACTGAGAAAAAGGCCAGAAATCCTGAGCAATTTGTAAGGCGTGACTAGGAAGATGAAGCAAGTTAGAGTGCTGCTGACACTTGATGCAACGCTGAACATAGTCACGACAGTCTTGATGAAGGGTAGGCCAATAATAGCTCAAACGAAGGATGCGCTTGGCAACCAAATTCCCACTGAAATGTCTGCCATAAATCCCATCGTGGACTTGCTGAATGGCTTGAGATGCTTTAGTGGAGGTAAGACAGCGAAGAAGGAGGCCATCGAAGCCTCGCTTATAGAGAAGACCCCCTAGCATGGTATAGCGAGTGGTACGCTTGATAAAAGCTCATCGTGCATTACTAGAGAGATTGGGAGGAATGATAGAGAAAGATAAGAAGTCTTCAAGTTGCTTATACCAAGCATCTTGTGGGCTAGGGTCTATAGTGTTGACATGATGAATGTGAGAAGAGATATATGAAGGCAATGGCACATGACGCACTGTGACAAAAAATCTGGACGCAAATGAGGAAGATGGGATATGTGAAGTGAGAGAAGCCATGGTGTCAGCAAACTTATTCATGGATCGAGGAACAGTCTGCAGGAGGTAATGATCGAAAGATGCAAGGAGAATGTCAGCACGGTTTTTGTACCTTTGCAAAATTTTATTTTTACAGAGGTATGAATCGTTGACCTGATTGACGATGAGCTGCGAGTCGCCAAAGATGTTAATGGACTTGATGCTAAGAGAGAGCGCAGTCTGAAGTCCCAAAATTAAGGCCTCATATTCAGCCATATTATTGGTATAATCAAAGTCGAGTTTAAAAGACAAAGGCATAGGCTCCCCTTCAAGTGGGATGAGAATGACCCCAACACCCCCACCTAATTGACATTTGGAACCGTCAAAGAACATAGTCATCTGATAGATGGTGTCATCGGAGGAAAGCGCAGTGATAGACTCATTAGGGAATTCACACTGTGAAGGTTGATTATCAGGAAGAGGGGCATCTGCTAGTTGATCAGCAATGGTTTGCCCCTTGATAGATTTCTGCTGGATGAATTCGAGATCAAAATCAGCAAGCAGCATGAGCCACCGAGCCATATGTTGATTCTGATATGGCTTGGAGTGCATATACTTGAGAGGGTCAGTGTGGGTGATGACAAAGGTTTTGTGACTAAGAAGATAGTGGCGAAGTTTAGTAGCAGCAAAGACTAATGCCAAACAGAGTTTCTCGATATGGGTATACCGAGTTTCATAGTCGACCAGTGTTCGGCTGATATAATAGACTGCTTGCTCACGGTGATGCTCATCTCGGTGTGCGATCATGGTACCTAACAAATGGTGAGTGGCTGAGATATAAAGGTAGAAAGGTTGGTCATTTTTAGGTGGAATGAGAACTGGTGGAGAGACTAGATAGTGTTTTAGGGCCTCAAAAGCCTCTTGATAGTCCTTATCCCATGTAAAAGAGACGTCCTTCTTAAGGAGATGATGAAAAGGTTGGCAGTGGTCAGAAAGCTGCGAGATGAAATGATGAATGGACTGGAGCTTGCCTTGCAAACTACGAAGCTGCTTGAGATTGGTCAGGGGAGGCATTTCAAGGATAGCGCGAATCTTGGCGGGATCTATCTCAATGCCACGGAAGGAAACGATGAAGCTGACAAGCTTGCCAGAGAGGACCCCAAAGACACATTTCTTGGGGTTAAGACGAACATTGTACTAAAGAAGATGAGAAAAGATGATTTTGAGAATGGTTAGATGGTCACGATGAAGCTTGGACTTGCCGAGCAGGTCATCCACATAGTCCTCCATGATTTTGTGGAGGAGATCGTGGAAAATGTAAGTCATGGCATGCTGATAAGTGGCGCCTACATTTTTCAAGCCAAAAGGCATGACTCGATAGCAGAAAGTCCCCCATGGGGTAATGAAAGTAGTCTTGTGCTGATCTTCTGGAGCAATCAGGATTTGATTGTATCCTAAAAACCCTTCCATAAGAGATAGCATCTCATGGCTGGCCGTAAGATCAACAAGCTGGACAATGTTAGGAAGAGGAAAGTCATCTTTAGGACAGGCTAAGTTAAGGTCACGATAGTCTGTGCAGATCCAAATCCCCCCAGTTGCCTTGGTGACTGGGACGATGTTAGAGACCCACTGTGGATAATCGATGGGCTGGATGAAGGAGACAGAAAGGAGGCGTTGAAGCTCTTTTTTGACAAGGAGGGAAACGTGAGGATGCATCTTTCAAAGCTTTTGCCTAACAGGCTTAGCCTTTGGTTTGGTGACAATGTTATGGGTAACGATGGTGGGGTCGATGCCAGGCATATCACTGTAAGTCCAGGCAAAGGCCTTGTGATGGTCAGAGAGGAAATGGGTATAGTCGAGCTGCTCCTGAGCGTCTAAAGATTGGCCAATCTTTAAGACATAAGGAACATCAGAAGAAGGAAGGTTGATGTCAATGGTTGATTCATTTAACATAACTTGAGTCTCAGAAGGGAGGGAGCACTGGATGAAAGAATCATCAGTGCCCATGTAAGAAAGAATGGCGTCATCGTCAACGCAGTGAACAGTGTGAATGGTTGCTGACTCATCTTCGATCATGCTGGGAAAAATGAGAGGGAGAGAATTGGACACCCCATTGAGCTGATAAGTCAAGGGGTCCAGGCAGATGGTATTTATGGAAAAAAAACTAGGAGGAATGGAAACCACGGACTCCATAGGTGAAGGGGGTGAAACAGGCGAGTGTGGAGGAGATTGGTCAATGATTGGTTCAGGACAAAGGTCTACAGGGTCTTGGGTGGGGTCATGATATCCCAGACCATATCGTTTCTTGGCATCGTCATTGTTGAGCGATTGGATAGGCTGATGAGAGCCCTGCTCATAGCATCCGAAACCAAAACCCTTCCATGCACACTTGTAAAGGTAAGTGTGTGCAAAAGCGGGGTTGCTAGGAAATGAAAAGTCTGATGTGAAAGGTTGAGGTGAAGAAAGAGGATTACCGTCAGTAGGAGCTAGATTAAGCCCCCCATAGATGAGGTTAGTGCAGAGGTGAGGGGGACCATAAGGTATGATCATCCCTATTTGATGGTCGTAGTTGGGGCTATGATGAAGGCATCCATACTCTTGTGGAGTTTGGAACATATCTAAAGCCAGCACGCGATACTCTCCCAATGAAAGTCTTTGGAAGACGTCTTCCATGGGGTCTGTGGTCGTTGCTTAAAGGGGAGGTGTAAGGGCGACCGCCTGTTGTGAACTGGTCAATGTTTCTGCAGATAGAGGCAGTGCCGGGGTTAACGGCTTGATAGGGATGAGGACATCGTTTGGACGGTAGGTGGTGTTGCATGTTTTGAAGGGTGAAGGGTCAGCAGGAATGGTGTGGACATGTCCGTCATGCTCAAATTTCACACAACGGTGTAGGGTGGAGGGGACACAGGCCATGGCACGGATCCAGGGTTGGCCCAACAAGATGTTGTATTGAAACTCTCCTTTGATGATGTAGAAGAGCTCCGGGACTGTGAGTGGACCAATGCGAATATGAAGAACGACTGTGGCAATGGTCGTGGCAGTAGTGTCATTGAAAGAGTGCAAGATTGCGTCAGTTTTGGAGACACAATTCTTGGGAAGAGCCAACTGATCAAAGGCATGAGTGGAGATGATGTTGATGCTAGCGCCCCCATCAATCATAACGCATTTAATGCGTGTTCGATCAATATAGGCAGTGATGAAGAGGGCAGCATCCTGATCTTCCGTGTTGGATGTAAGAATCTCAGAATCGCTGAATGTAATGGAGGCAATAGGGGCTAAGGAGTGGACAAGGGTAGCAAGTGGTTGGGGGTCCTCGGGTTGGACCTCCACTGCCTGTGGGGCTTGAATGAGGGCCTGACAATGTTGGGGTGAGGTTTGGATGAGATCGTAGAGGGACATCTTCACAGGCGTCTGGTGAAGCTGTTTCAACATGGAGTCGTGGATTGGTCTAGAAGAAGAAGAAGAAGAGGAGGGTTGAGGCGCGCCAAGGATAGAAATCTTAGGCTTAGGTGGTTGAGGTGGATTGACAAAAGGGTAGGTCTAAGGAATGGCGGCTTTTTCTTTCGCCTTGTTCTTTTGTGACCTAGTGGTGATGTGAATGGCATTGATTTCAAAGATGGGAGGTGAAGGTGATGAGGGAGTTGTAACCGGTTGATGAGATGTGGATGGGTTTGAAGAGGTTGAAGGGTTATGAGAAGGAGTTAGGGGTTGGTCGAAAGTGTCCTCAAAGAGAAGAGTGTCTTTCTCCAGATAATGGCGAATGACAGCCTTGAGGGCACAGCAAATCTCGGTGTCGTGTCCTGGTGTACGATGATATAAACAAATCTTCGTGTCGTCAAACCAGGAGGGTTTAGATTCGAGAGGTTGGAAAGGCTTGATGGGTGGAAGAGTTATGCTAGAAGTTTGCAAAAGTCGTTGCAAGATTAAAGAGTATGAACCCACTAAAGGATCCATGCTCATCGATGTATGCGGTGTCGGTGACTTTTGCTTGGGCGAAGTTGGAGGAGGTTTTCGTACCACCTTCTGGGTTGATGGTGCGATGACAGGCGGAGACGATACACTCTTCATGAGAGGTACCACCCTTTTGGAAGAGGGTAGGCTAGTGGTAGGTAAAGGAAGCAAAGGAGGGAACTGGTTTTGATTAGAAGTTGAAGTGGGAAGGATTTTGGTTAAGGTTGAAGGATGCGGGCCCAAAATAGAGGGCAATGATGACGGAAGAGGAGGCATTCGCCTCTATGGTTTGGCAGTCTTTTATGATTTGGGTTGAAGACTACTATTAGTTGAAGTCTGGTTTAAGTCCACCTTCACTTGTGGATGAGTGAGGTTGGAGACGGGGCGAACACCAAGCGACTTGATAGGTTTAGGCGAAGTAGATGAGGGTTTTGGTTTTGATGAGGTTGATGGAGATGTAGATGGTCTAGAGGTGGAAATCTGATTTTTGTTGATAGTTTTAGGAGATTTTGCCATGGGAGGATTAGCAGCATGAGATGAGAGGGCCCGGGCTTGTTGAAGAGCTGTGAGACGGTCCCACAATCCCTGATGTTCCACTTTCCTAGAAGGGAGAAGTTTGAGTCTCTCCACTAGTCAGGAAAATGGCTGAGAAGGTGCGGGATGAAGTTTAGGCTCTTGAGAAGATGCCGATGGTTGTGGGACTGAAGGTATGGTAGTTTTGGCCCCAAAGCATGGTGAGGTCGTGACAAGTTCATGTTTGGTTGGAGACGAAGGAGAGATAGGTTCTTCCCTGGGTGGAGAAGAAATCAGAGAATGAAGCTCCTCAAGTGGGTAAAGGGCAGGGATGATAGTGCCCTCCACTTGTGGTCGAGGAGTAGGAAAAGTTGGGTTCTCCATGGGCAGCAAGAAGGAAGATGGTGAAACTGGCTATACTGGTAAGGTTGAGGCGTCCTCCAAAATGAGAGAAGTTGAGGGAGAACTAACCGGAGAAAGAGGTTTGTCCACATGTGATGGACTAATGGATGAACTCACCTCTTGAGATTGGTTAGGAATGAGGGGTGAGACCATATTGACTGTTCGAATATTATGTTCATGGGTATTGTCAATCAAGGTCTGGATGTTGTTTTGGGTTGGTGGATGATTAGGGAACGGTTGTTTGAAGATATTGATACCCTGATTAGAAGGGGCATTAGGATTGTCGAGGATGAGGTCACCCTTTTCCAACATGTCTTGGTTTTTGTTTTTAAGGGTTTTACAATTGCCTGTGTCATGACCTTTAACATGGTGGTAGTTACAGAAGTCATCTTCCCTATACCACGCAGGGATAGCGCGTGAGGGATCAAATTGTGGTGGTGGTCGGATCTGAGGGAGATTGATGGCCCCTTGTTTGACGAGTTTTTCCAGCACAGACACGTATGATTCTTCAGGTGGAGTAAACTGTCACTATATGTATCTCTGCTGAAATTGGCGAGTGGCACTCATAAATGTGGATGGTTCAGGTTGATTAGTTAAAGGTGAAGAGGAAGAAGATCTAACAACCACAGCATTTGTTGAAGCTTTAGATTTAGGATTGGACGAGGAAGGCTTAAAAGAGGGGTCATTGGTTTTGGAGTTAGAATTCTTACTCTGCAACTTGACTTTATTCTCCTCGACGGCACGTAACTCAAGTTTACGAGCCATCGTGAAGGCTTCATCAAAAGTGCAGAAGGTCTGAACCCTCAAGGTAGAAGAAATATGTTTAGCGCAGGCTTGAGAGAAAAGTTCAATAAGCTCAGGCTGGGGTAAGGAAAATGAAAGTTGATTGATAAGGCCCCTCCACCGAGCGACGAAATCAGCAATGGATTCATCCTTGAACTGGCGAATAGAATAGAGGTCTGTGATGGAGACCTTCTTGGTGATATTGATGGAAAAATGATCTAGGAAGAGCTGGGCCAGCTGAGTGAATGTGAAGATGGAATGGCTAGGAAGAGAGTTGTACCAGTCAAGTGCAGCACCCGAGAGAGACATGGGAAACGTGCATAAGAGCAACGCATCGTCATGGGTGATAAGATAACAGGCATGTCTGAATGCCCGTAAGTGTTGTTGTGGGTCTTCCTTACTTTGGAAATGAGAAAACTTAGGAAGTTCCCACTGGCTGGGATATGGTCTGATGGGGACAGAAGGATGGATGGGCTCGTTGCAGATTTGTTCATACGAGAGAATGTTGCATGAGCCGAAAACAGAAGTCTCTAGGTTGGACATTTTATCCATCAGCATCTTGATAATATCTACTGACGGATTGGTGGGTGGAATGCCTCCTAAATTGTAAGGGGCTTGAAAGAGGCTGGAAGAGGTGTACGACGTAGTCGGTTGTACCAATAAGGGCGCAACGTACGGATGACTAGTCGTAGGGACAGAAGAAGTGACTAAGGATGGTTGGATAAAAGGCATGGCTAGGTTTGATGTTGTCATGGGAGGTTGGCTAGAGGTAACATGGGCTAATGGATAGGTAGCCACCCTAGTGTTGATAGGAGTAAGGGTAGGCGAAATAGAGATGACCAAGTTTTGAAAGGGGGTAGAAAGTGGTTGAGTGGGCTGAGATTGATAGGGGGCTGAAACCCCAGTGAAAGTGGGCCCAACGACGGAAGGAGAGGCCACACTTGGATGGTTGGTAAAAGGTTGGTCATTGGTTGAGGCAACAGCCTGGGTATCTGAGGGTTGGACTACGGATGTCGTTGATACGACCGCAGTTTCAAGGAGAGAAGTCGGCATTCCATAAATTGGATTGCCAAAGGGGTCTCACGTTCGGCTATTCACGAGATAGTGTTGCAAGGCTGCGGTATTGAGGTCCAAGAATCATGCGAAATCTTGGTCCCCTTCTGGGATAATAGGTGTTTGGGTCGGAGATGGTCTGGTAGGAGTTCTTTTAGTTTTTGAGTTAAACTCCATTATAGGGTCGGTTGTAGGTGGGGTAAATGGAAGAGGATGATGCCTCGTGTGATCGACTAGAGCCTTGGATTGGCTACGAGTCAGAACCATTCAAGGCAAGGAAGAACATCCTCACAAGCTCAAACAAGCAGATAAGAACTAAAAAAAAAAAAAGATGAAGACACAAGCAGATCCTAAAACCCTAGAAGTAAATTATTAGGATTATAGTGGCTTATGCCTTAGAATGTGTGTAGAGGAAGATTGGCTTTTGAGTCAGGTCCTAGAAGAAGCAGTCTATAGATGGTTTCAAGTTTTGTTATGGTGCTCAAGAAGTCTGTGTTAGCTTCTGTACAGGCCTGGTGCTAAGGAGCAAGCTCCCCTCACTTCACGATTCCAGTGGTTAGCTGGTTTCGCTTAGCCAAAATATACTTCCACTATAGTTCAGGCTCTGCCAGAGAACAGAGTTGGCTCTCTCCTTGGTGATGAAATCCAAGTAAGATCGCCAGGACGGGTAAGGTATCCGCTGGGGGATGAAATCCCAGTCGGGCCTTGTTTCAGGTAAGTTAAAATGTTTATTTTATGCAGGTGGTTTGGTCGTGTAACATCAAGTGATCTAGATTAATTCAATATGCGGTTTAATTACTATGTGTGGTCTAAAAGATGCAGGCAAACAGAAATGAATGCAAAGTGTTTTAATGCCCAAGTTGAAATGTTTGTTTGTATGAAGACGAATGGAGAAAGAGTCGAAGAATATGAGTTTTAGCTAGTCTAGAAGTGCAAGAAAGAAAAGAAAAGTTTGTTTTAGTTCTGCTTATGATGTCATTTAAGAAGAGACGAAAGGAGGTGAAAAGGAAGGAACCTAATGCACCTATATGAACAAAAGAAAGAAAGAACCCAAGGAAGGCCCTAGGATCCCACCGGGTGTGCCAGAATGTTTCTATGCAAAATTGCTTTCTACATTCAAATAAGAAATAAGAAACTAAAAGAAATGGTCAAGGCTAGACGATACCTGATAAAGTCGTGCACACTGAAATCAGACGTTGGAAGATTCTCCTCTTTGGTTGTGGAGGAATGACACCTGCGAAGAAAAGAGACTGAAACACGAAAAAAATGTTAGTCAAAGGTATGGTGGGCTGTCAGGCGAACGCTCGATCCCAGAAGTACAAAGACTTCTTAGAAGGATATCAACCCACTGATAAAAAAGCAGAATATTGGACTAAAGTAGATAAAATGGAAGATAAAATGATAGAAATAAAGGATAGAAAATAAAAATGTGTACCTGATAATGAAGTAAAATGTTCTGTGCAGTCACCGATGTCGGTCTCTGTGGTGCCGGCGTCGGTTAGGGAAAGTGCCGACATCGGTTAAAGTTCCGGCGTCGGTAGGGGTAGTGACCGGCGTCGGTCAGGGCAAGTTCTGGATAGAGTCTGGACGAGTTGCAGAAGGTCTGGGAGAGTTGGGACAGGGTCTTGATAGAGTCGAGACAAGGTCTGATGGAGTCGAGATAAAGTCAGGGCAGAGTCTTGGCAAGGTTTTGGACAGGTTCTGGGCAGGGTTTTGGACAGGATCTAGTCAAGATAAGGTCGAGTCTAAACAGGGTTTGGGGTTTTGCAGAAGGTCGAGTCTGGATAGAATATAAAGTATGGAAATAACAAGCAAGCAATAACCAAAGATAAAAATAAACAGATGAGAATACTTACCTGTCACAGTGCAAAGACATGATTGACGTTGTTGAAGTTGTCTGTACAGTGCCAGATTGAAGCGAACACAGATTGGTTGATGCCGGAGTTGGTTGATCGCGAGAGTGTTGATTGCAAGAGTTTGTGAATGTCAGAGTTCGGGCTCGATCGATCGATTGATTGATTCCTTAGTTGATTGATTGATTGGCAGATGCTGATGAAGGCAAGGGACGGTTTGAGAGACGGTTCGATAACTGTTTGGGAAACCGATTTGGAACCGAATGATAACTGATAATGGATAACGGTAAGGTGACCGACATCGGCAGGATTGCCGACGCCGGCCGATAGGTGACCGACGTCGGCGACATCGGCCAGGTAACGACCGTCGTCGGCAGATGTATAATGGGGATAGAGTCTAGCTTTAGCTCTGTCCTCATTTTTACATGCTGCCAGGGTCAAGGCTGGTGGAAAAAGTGATCGACAAGAGTTAAATAGGCAAAGAAGAATAAGATGGGGGATGACCAGGGAAGTCGACATGATTTCGGTGTCTACACCCTCATATCAAAGTAGGGTTACATATTAGGTAAAATATTCACAAACATAATTTATACTATTAGATTTATGACCTAATAGTGAACGATCTGGATTTGTTATGAAATTACAATATTTTACAATGTATTTTTAACAAAATTTTTGCTTTAGGGGCATTACCCCAAAACCCCCATTATGGGGTTCCAATATGGTCACCACCCCTTTGGACCCCCATGATGACCCTAGTGGGGGTGCATTGCCCCCCACACCCACCTATTGAGAACTAGGCATTATACTAAGATCAAGATCCACCATCCAACATGTTATGCTTGATAACCCATTTGATGATCTTGGTTCTAAGGAAAACTAATGCATTATCAGATATAATGGTGGATAGAACAACAAATATTGTTACAATGCCTTCGTAGAAGCTTAGGATGGATGTCTCCTTATCATCTTTGAGTGCTACTCCTTCTGTCCATTTTATATAATAGTCTATGGTTGTGATTATCTATTTATGTCCATTATTTTATGGTGAGTGATGGTGAGTTAATCATTCCTTTGAAATATAGGCCCCATTAAGCAAAGGGTTGATCATCTTTTATTGGGTGCAATGGTAAGTTTGATGGCCTTTTTTTTTTTGCAAAGAAGGCACATCTCTTGAAACTTTGCACATATGTGTTCACATCTTTGAATAGAGTTGACCAAAAATAACCTACTCGCATGATTTTTGCAACAGTAGTCTTAGGTGAATAATGGCCTCTTATAGGGCCATTATGGAATTATAGAATAATTCTACTCACCTAGTCTAATTTTATGTACCTCAAGAGGACTCCATTGAGTTCTATTCACAAAATTTCATTACTAATGAGTACATAGGGAATAGACTACAAGCTAAAATGCCTATTCTTAGATTTATTCAAGCTAATGGGGTATGCACAAATTTTAAGGAAGGTTATCATATTATACATCTAGTCTATTATAACTTCTTGGCCTATTTATTCTTTTTCATGTGACACCAAGATTGTTCTATTTTAAAACTTTTCCACCTTATCCAATTGTTCATAGAGTCCCTTCCCTCACACTAGCTTGGTGATCTATATGTCCATGTCATACTCCATCACCTTTATGACCCAAACAACTCTTTTTTCACTAATGTCCTTACTAAGTAGAAACTATTTTACATTTGCATGTTCAACCATGAGTCATGTTTTATTATTAGATAACATATGCCTAAACTTATTTAGTGCTCTCACAATTCTAAGGATGTGATTTTCATAAATCTATATCACAACTCATAATATTTCAACACCTAGTTGAAGAAGGAAATTGGATACTCCAAATGATCATTGTTTTATTGTGTAGGGATAGTTGAGATGCCTTTGATCTGACCAAATTCATAAAGGATAAAACCATTACTATAATATAGATTGATCAAGGTGAGAGCCTACATAATGACATAATTAATGGCTTCAAAACTATCCCTACCTTCATGATTCCAACTGAACATAACATTATTCTTGAGTATCACAATGAGAGGTTTAGTTAGGTTGGCAAAATTAGGCATGAATCTCCTAAAAAAATCAATTCTTTTTAAGAATCTCTAGACTCTTCTTATGACTTGGGAGAGGGAGAGATGAAATATCCTTGCCTCATTATAGATCAATTGTGAGTCTCTCTTTGGAAACAATGTGCCCTAGTAGAGTGCCTTCATGAACTATGAAGATATACTTATTAGTGTTTAGAAATATTCCAAACTTTTTACACCTTTCAAAGACTTACCCTACATGGCCTAAATAATATTTTGTGTGCTTATAGAAAAAAATTATGTCATTGAGTTAAACCAAGATGACTTCATTGATGATCTCCTTGAATGCCATATCCATGGCTCTTTGGAAGGTCTCTCTTGCATTTTTCAAACCAAATTACATCCATTGGTATATGAAGGTTCTCCACTTAGTGGTGAATGTTGTTTGATAATGATTTCACTCTTGCACAAGAATATTTATATGCCTATAATAATTTGTATAATTTGCTCCATTGGTGGTAGGGAATAATGATCTTTGAGGGAAACTTTGTTTAGGTCTCTAAAGTCCACACTTAGACAAATTTCCACATTATTCTTCCATATTGGGACTAAGTTGGAAACCCATGAAGAGTGTTTGATTATAAGTATTATACTAGATTAAATGAGCTTCAATAGTTCCATTATCATTAATGGTTCAAGCTTTGGGTTGATAGGCCTATGCTTTTAGTGGACTGACATTGTGCTAAGGTCAAGATCAATTTTATATTGTGCTAAACCTAAATTGAATCATCTAAGGTCCTTATATCTCCATGAAAATATATCATTATACCTCTTATTGAGTTCAATAAAGCTCTTAATCTCTGGTGGGAAGCATACCTTATCAACCTTTAGGACCTTTCCTTCAAAAATAGTTACTTGTGTAGAGACCTCCTCTTTTACTTCATGCTTCATTTTTCTCCTTTGATTTGGTCATCAAAATTGAATATTATTTGTATGGTAATTAATCCATTTGGTAGTTTATTTCCTTTTAGTTTTTTAACTTGATCTTCATACTGTGCTTACAGGTACACTTGCTTCTTGACATAAAACTCTACTTCATCATGTAGGAAGCTGATAATATATTCATCACTCTCAAAAACCTATCAATTTTCTATATTTTTGGGACTTATAGTCTGATTACAAGCTTGAAATTCTACACAAACTCTTTTGTTATGTCATGTAGGATGTCATACTATGCACCTACAATTGTGAGTCTATTTGTGTTAGTATTATGTGATCTTGGTATGGAAATAATATTGTATGCATCAAATCCCTCAATCATATGCCATACTCTATCCTTATAATATTTCATCAAGCCATTTTTGGTCATGTTCTATGATCTAACTGGCTTTACAAATAGTTCACTATCATCCAATGCTTTTAATTTCTTGATTCATTTCTTTTGTGTAAGATGGAGGCCTTGTATCATCCTCATATTCTATTGTATTATTCATGCAAATGAATTGCAATATAAAGGTATGGAAATATTTATCCTTTTGAGGAAAGAATAAGATTTCACTATTTATAGCAACATTTTTACTTCAAGAACCATTGAAGTACAATTTCTAAGTACCCTCAGGGTTATCCTATGCCTTTACGAGATTAGGTAGCACAAAATTCTCCTATAGAATGCAGTACATACCTAGTCCTAACTCCTCTACATTTTCATATAGATCACTCTCAAAATGTTTGCATATCCATTCATCCAATAAATCATCTGGCACCTCTTCAAGAAATGTTATAGCTTCATAGAGAATAAAATTCTCCTCTCGATCAAACATTATGCATTTTAATTCAACTGGGATAGAAGAGTATGGTTCAACATGGATTTTCAAGATAAGTTCATCCCTAATGGTCACCTTAGTCCTGTATCTAGTTTTATGTAACATATGTGACCAATTTGAATATAAATATCCACCCACATTTATCATGAAGTCTTAGGAGAGTCAGATGGTGAAGTAGGGAGGTAAGTCAATGAATATAATATGCTATGCAATTGAGAGGCTTGGTCATACATATAGTTTAAGATTAAAATATTTGATGCATAGTTTTGACTATCATTCCATCTAGATAGACCACTTCTTTTAAAATATAAGAATATGTGATTTTAAGTTTATCTTTGATCTTCTTTGGCATCACTAAGTTGCTTGTACCTAAGTTGATTATGTAATTGTGCATTAGAACTTGGTCAATGATCAAGGAAATGTATAATGGGGTAGATTGGTGCTACTACGCACTTAAATTTATTCCACTTTGGGTTGGCATAAAATCATATAGATGGAAGGCATAAGTTGGGATGTCTTACACTCCTAGAAGCTTTTCAGAGCGTCTTGTAGTAAATTCCTTTTAGCTAGAATATCAAGATCATCCCACCTGGTTAAAATGAGGCTCATCTTCTTTATTAGTTTGAGTATGTTTAAGGGAATCTGAGATCCCTTTGACTATGGCTTTGGAAAATTAGTCTCTTCTCATATTTTTGCACTAGTTTGTGGTGACTCTTCTCTTCATGCATCATATTCCATGTGCACTGAAGGTTTCATAGGTACCTTGGCTTGTGTACCTATGTGAGTGATCTAGGGTGTTAAAGGTGAGGTCACCAAAGTTGGAATTTCCTCCTATATTGCTCTACTTTTGAATCTTGTATTCAAATTAATTGGGTTACTTCCTCCACTTGATGTACCATTTTGATTCACGTAGTTGAAGTTGTCCTCCTATCAATTAATGAGAGTAGACCCATTTTGTTGTTGCACTAGTACTTGAATCTCTTCTTGATGAGGATCCATGGTATTCATTTTCTCTTGAGGTTGTGAAATTTTTTGCACCATGAGTGCTTGTTTATGACTCTATTTGTGTATGTAGCTTGATTATGCTATTGGATGCATAGGAAACACCATTTAATATCCTATGCAATATTATTTTACATAGGTAAAAGGGATCTAGAGGCATTAACGACATCAACATTTTGTGTATAAGGTTATCTAGTATATGTGAGTTGATTTTATGTTTGCATGCCACCTTGGTAAGAAGGTTTGATCAACGGGTATTGTTGAGTGAAGGGTTGATGAGGCTTGGGGCACTACACTTGTTGCCTTGTGAGGGTGACAAGCCTATTTCTAAAGATTATAGTAACATTTTAACCTTATAAGATTTGTTAAGGGAAATAACAAATGAAGTTGATAGGTTCACTATGTTGTGGATAGGTGCTAACATAAGCTACATAACTAGTTGGCTAGGAGGAGGCTCTCTGAATAAAGGCATGGAGATTTTAGGCATAATTTTCCCTACTTGGATCATACAGTTCTTTACATTCATAAAAAATTCGTAGGCATCAAGTATTACTATGCCTCTTATGTATTAAATCATCACACCTATATTACTATTAAGAGATTTTAAAAAATATAAAAACATAATGTTGGGAGATGGCTTACATAGGGATAGGATCCTATCCCAAACTCTCTAGAACCTAAAATTGAAATCAACCATCATTTAATGTAGGGTTCACTTTATAGTTATGATATTCTCTATCAGGTGTAAGTGGTCACTCCAGTTCTTGAATTGCTTACATAGTTCCTCTTAAAGTTCATCCCAGTTGTGAATGAAATTTGGTCTCAAAATTTGGGACCATTGAAGTGCTTTACCTTTGAAGGAAGAGGCAAGTAACTTGAATGAGATATTATCTTCAATGACATGGTGTAATGAGAAGATATTCATGATTTTCTAAATATGATCCATAAAGGAAGTCACATTCTTGCTAGTAAAGTAAGATAAAATTTTGAGGGATACAACTTGCATGTGATCATATTGGGAAAAAACCAACATATTACCTCTATTAAAATGTACAAATAGTTGATTATTATACACATCCATGAATGGGATTGGGAATAATCTTCCCCTAGGTATGGGAAATCTTCCAAATGGGGGTGTAGATTAAGCTCTCAGAGATGATTGCCTTGAACCATTCCTTCTTTTGACAGGGGATGAAGATGTTATTACTCTTCTCCTTATAGAGGGAATTGAAATCTTAATGAAATGTAAATCAATACCCTTCATAGATGACATTATTTGCCTTGGAATATAGATAGGGAGATGATCTTTATGAACCAAAAATACTTGGATTCACTAGGTGATATTATTGAGTGTCTACAACACTTGTTAGCTAAGGGTAGCACTAATTCCCTACCTTTTTTCTTCAAATTGGTCCCATTAGGCATGCCAAAAACTATTATCATTAAAAAAATATACATGTGGTTGCTCTGTTATGTATGATGTTTTATGGTGGGGCATAAAATGTGAATGTCTAGTGAAAGACACAAAGTGTTTGGCACTAGGCATGGAAGTATTATAGCTCACTTATGCATGTGGAGCATCAATTTTTTATCACAATGATGGGAAAATCCCCAAGGTATGGAACCCTTGTAATCTTTGGGATGAACCTTTAGAGTAGGCTAGATTCCTTCTATTCTAAGTGTACCTAGTTTAATACTAGCATGTAGACCTAAACAGTAGAAAGGTAAATTTACTGGTAATCTAAACCTAAGATTTTTTGACGGAAAAGGGAAAGAGAAAGTAAGAATTTACTTGAAAATTAAAAGGTGATACACCAAGAATAGAGAAAGTGTTCCCATTTTTGTGAACATACTAGAAATATTCAAGAACAAGATGATATTAGAAAGACTCCACTAAAGACACTCTAAATACATAAGTATTTCACATAGAGGTGTTGGAATGAAGTACACCAATTAGAGGGATGATGGATCATCCATAGAAAATGTATATAAAAACTTGAATGCACACATGATATGACCTCAAATTGGGTTTTGAGTTCCACATAGAGGTACTGGGAATGGACAATGATGAAAGGGGTGAACATTATCCATAGACAAAGATCAACAAACATGAATAATACACAGAGTGTAAGAAGAATAGAGGGAGGTGAAATTAATGCTCATTAACATGCAAGGTTAATCCAACATATGTTCTCTTGGAGTAAAATTTTTGTAGGGTGAGGTTGCCAAAAATGTGTCAACCCTTCTTATAATGAAAAACAAGGCTTTTATAAGAGTTCAAGCCATTTTACAATTAATGCACCACTTGGGGTGGAAAATAAGTTTTTAATTATATTGTATCATTATGCCTATGATTATTAAATTATTATTGGTGATTCAAATCTTGGATTTGGTGGTAAGATTATTTCTAGATCCACATGCATGTCTGATAGTGGAAGATTCTTAGAAAATTTAAAGAAGTGGTGTGTGATTATGTTATGATGTCTGACATGCACTTATACATTTAATTGATCTAAGAAGGCCTCAAACACTACTAAAATAATTTTATAACTACCTCTTTGTACCTTGATACCAATTTTCAATCACTATGTGTGTCTTCCCTAAACTACCACATCATTACTTTACACCTGGGGTTCACATTAGTCTGTGAAGTAACATGTGGATAACATAGATCATAATATCTAATGTATGAGATTGTAGAATTGAAAATCTATAATTTGGTGTATGAATTAATCATGGAGGTGTAGGGGCCTTTTTGAATAAGAATGTACATGAAGATTGAAGATCCTTGGTATACTTCTTACAATTTGAAACTACTTCTTATACACCTCGGCCTATGTTGTCTAAAGATTGAGGCTATACATCCTTGAACATGAACTCCACTTTAGATTATGCAATGGAGGTTTCTTATTTGGGGAAATCATTGGGAAATTCTAGTGGGCATGAATAAACACTTCATTAAAGTGTAGATATGCACTGACTACTTTAGGAATGGGCATGGATAGGAGGCATCTACACATGACTTTCTTTAAAGAACTTGATTAATGTAGGGTAATCCTATATGGACCCCAATATGGTTTAAATTTTGGATTTTATTAGTATTTTAGGTGTTTTATAGGTGTATTAGTTCCTAATTTTATCTTAGGTGTGATCTAGGTTAGCAAAAGTTGTATAAAATTTGAATTGAGGATTTTCCCTCCAAAATGCCACTATTTGAAAAATTGAATTTTTAAGCCTTGTTGAAGGATTTCCATGCATGTTTTGAAGGTGTAAATGTGTAGGAATATGTATAAGATCTATAATAATATTTAAATTCCCTTAATATGTTCTTTAGTATAGGTAATGGTCATATAGTGTTCATATTGATATAACATAAGAAAATGTAATGTAATTCAATCACTTCTACATGGAAAAACATCCAAGAATTAGTTATGCTTGTTGGAGTATTTTTAGGTGAGTTATTTTTTATGTTGTCATTGTGATTTAAATTCAAAGAGGATAGATAATGGGCATGTAAATAGTGAAAATTTTATGAATAAGAAGGACCATAATGTTGAAATTTTGAGTGCATTGATGTTGCATGGTTGAAATAGAGTGTTTGTATGTTGGAATCATTGATGTGGTAAGTGAATGGTTGTTTTCTAATTGAAATTGAATAATAATTTTTTTTATAATCTTATATGAAAAAAATAGGGAACTAAAATTAAAATTGGGAGTATTCATATTTGTGGTGATAGTCAAGCCTGATAATATGGTGCATATAATTACAGTCTTATGTAAACAATTTGGTTTATCATTTGATCCTTTTGATACTTGAATAATATGGAGAATAGAAATGGGATATATGTATGAATATAATGATTTATCTTTTTTAAATATATTTAGTGATCAATATTGATCTTGTTATAACCAGGTTATAAACTTGTTCATCGAATCCTACATTACACTCATAACCAGGTCTGTATGTTGTATTTTTGTTTGCATTGAATCTTGTTTGATTGAAGAGGACTTTGGAAAGGGTTTAAGGTAGTCCTATAATTTGGTGATAAACTTTATAATTATTAAAGAGTTTTAGGGTGTTGAAAAGATAGTGAAACAGTAAAAACCATGTGCTTACCTTATTTTCTATCATATAACACAGCTAAGAGAGATTGAGATTTCCATGTTGTGAATGAGGTAAGGGTTTTTATAATGTGCTCATCAAATGAAAAAGGTGTATTACCATCAGATAGACCTATTCCAACATTTTTTTTGACTTTAAATTGTTTTTGGTTCAAGAAATGGAATTTAAACTAACCTTGGCCTGTTTAGTGTCTGCAAGCCTTAACAACTAGGGTTTTGAAGTTTTTGAGAAAACTAACCATTGAAAAATGTCAATTTTTTTTAATATTATGTAATTTGGAGATCCCTAACTGAGTAAATAAATTTTAAGACCTTATATTACCTTTATTATGGACTTATAGCAAGTGGAGTTGAGAAAGGGATAAAGAAGGTCTAATTTGGAGGGCTATAAGGGTAAAAGTGGACCTAGAGATAGAGACAGGTCCTTAACTTTAACCCATAGGTGTGTTTAAAAAAGGTAAAGGATAATATCATATTTTCAGGTCAAAATAGTTTATAGTTTTTCCATATAACTTCATTATTAGTAAAATACGGCTATAAGAGTGGAGTATTGCATTGGCAGAGTTGCATAAGTGTGAAAGTGTTGGAAATAGTAAAAGGAGTTTAGATTGATTTATTAGAGAATATTATGATTAAGGTGAAGCTATTTTAATCTCTAACTAGTATAATAACCCATTTATATTGTATGGTGATTTTGTCCTTAACTGTGACTTGATAAGTATTACATTGATCAAGAACTAGTGTGACTTACTTGTGCAAGCTCTACATCTTGACACTTCAAAGGTGCACAAATATTTTGTAAAATATTTTTGAACTCTAAATATGCTAGGGGTGATGTAGAAAGTCAACATGCACTAATTTTTTTATTTTTGGTATCTAATGAAATTGGTGTGCCAAAGTACTCAAGTGGTGAGTTGAAATAGGATTAGCCTCTAGAGAAAACTCTATAGTGAAAAGGTTTGAAGCATTCACATGCCCTAGAACTATAATCCCTTCTCATAAATCTAAGATGAATGGCTAGTATTATGGAATGATTGCAATCTTTAGAAATGAGTGGTACATTCATAAGGACTTGCTTGTTGAACTAGGAGACCAAGCCTAGTTTATAGTAAATCAACATTTTTATGTAGTGCATATTCAGATGATCCCTTTAAATGATTTGTCTGAATGGTTAAAGTTTCCATATGCTTTAAATAAAAGGTATTTTATGAATGTCATCAATAGGATTTATGACATGTGTATCATAAATATTGATGATCAAAATATTAATGTTTGAGACTCATACTCTTTGTCAAATGTGTATTTATTTTGGGAAGAAGGCCTATAGAGAGAAAATAAAGTTGGATAATACAGAAATCAAGGCCAAAAAAATTTGGTCTATAATTATATTCATTTATTTTTTTATATGTTGAATCCATCAAAGAGGGCATCAAGGAGTGTTGAGGATAAGAAACTATTCCACCCCATAAGAGATTGGGAAGCACCAAAAGTAGAAGAAGCTAGGACATGATGTTAGAATGAGAACTCATCTTGAATAACTTAAGTGTCAAAGGAATAACCATTCACCCTTAAAATATAACATGCCTATAGGTTAATCAAAAGGCCCTAATTCTACTACACAGACATTTTTTCCTTTGAAACAAGATACTTTAGTGCTTAAGGATTATGGCCCCGATCAAAAGGAAATAACTCTAGAAGCAACACTAAAGATTCGACCTTCCCTTAAGGAATAATAAGAAAAAGGATCCACACCAAATTTGAAGAAGGATCCCTCACTAGTCCAACATGAAGAATCCACCCTTGATGAAACACAAGTGTATGTTAAAAGTCCCACTAGTGAAGAAGGGGATGCCATAAATACATCTTTGGGCATGGGTGATCTTGATGCAGGTCTAAGTTACTAAGAGGAGGAGCCAGATGTATAAATACTTAAGTGTGATACCAGTAAAGGAAAGGAATAATTTGATGAATCTGTGTAGCAAAAGTTGGTGACTACCAGTGCAACCTTGATCCTTCGTGCTCAATATCAGTAAGGTGTGCCAAAAAAAGACTTATGTATATGGAAATATTTCCCTAAGAAGGACTCAACTAAGAAAATTTAGTAATAATTATCTTTATATAATGATATATAATTAAGATTACTAGTATGAACTACCTTGGAAAATCATTATTTCAGAACTAGAAGAGGTGGAACTTCTTGACATAATTTGGATGGATCCTTGGATATACAAAACATCTCAGGAAAGCACAAAACTATTGAAATTTACTCCAAGGTGGTAAAGTATAATTATTTTTAGGAATTTGATGTAAAAAAACACTAAAGGAAACATTAATAGGTCATTATTCTCTATTTAAATGAGTTTTCAACAAAGATAAATCTTGAAAATGAGTTAGGAGAGCTCAAGTGCTAACTATAAAAAAATGAAAATGAATAGAGTAAAGACCCTAAAACTCTGCAAGTCTATTTTAGAATAGGATTTGACCCTTGTAAATGGAGTACCTCTTATTGGAGAGGCTACTGATATGTTAGGAACCCTGGTAGAGCTATTTTTGAAGAAATGTAAAAACTAGACTAACCCTCAACACAAACAAACTTGGGTGATGGAGTAGTTTACTGAGGCCATCAAAGTATGTAAGATTTTTTTGAATATTTTGGTGATATGGTTCCCATATTTGATGGGTTTTTTGATAAACTAACATAGCCTAAGAAAAATTTGGAAGCATGACTTCAAGAAGACAAACTTTAATGCTAGTAGTTGTCTAAGATTGCTTTGATAATAAAAGATCGAGCTAAGTGTGCCAAAGGATTTAAAGATGTGGAAGCCCTAGAGAAAAAAATAAGCACTCACCATCAAGAGTCAAATGCCATATTTATGGTGATTTGAGGATAGGTTTTGATAGAGGTCACTTCATTATAAGATGTTCATAAGGATATTCATGCATTACTTGAGCATTTAACCATTAAAGTGGGTTCCTTGTTAACACTCCAAATTGAACCCTTAGGAGGAGGTTATTTAGGCCTACCTCCAAGTCTAGGGTAACATGGGATTAACCCAAGGTTGTGGGTGACCTATGGCTAGGACAAACTTATAGATTATGGAACTATCTCCCCTAGTGCATCCATTTACCTCAAATAACTAAGACCTAATAATGTTGGGGTGAAAAAGGATAGAGAATGAATAAAAGGGAACCTAGCTAAGGATGGTGATGAAAATAATTGAACTAGTATATCATTACCCACTTTATCTAACCTTAAACAACACTAATTGACTAGGGAAATAACTAAACTACTATATCGAAGAGATCCTATGCAAAAGTGTTTCACATGGAGGCTATGTAAGGTGGATAGAACATGAGGACCATGATAGGAAGGTATAATTTAAGGCACTTACTAGTCAGGTTCTACTTTAGGCTCAATCACCAACACCTTTTTCACATCATGTGACTTGTATAGAACACCTACTAGCATCTAGATGAGACAAAGACTTACAATGGGAGAGAAACCTACCATATATGGATATCACCAAATAAATAACACACTAGATACCAACATGAAGGAGTTGTAATAATTCATTTATCAATCCAAGAGGTTTAAAAAGTGTAAATCTAGGCAAAGTTTCCTCATACCCAAGTGAGGGATATGTACAATGGCCTTAAGGCTTCAATATATATAAGAATGATATGGTAAATAGAGGTAAAATGGTATGTATGTGACATATATAGGTCATAAATGACTATATCCCACTCACACAATGGTTACAACAACCATAACAGTCCTCACACTCCCTCCATTTATTGGTGGTCCTAAATGGGCAACTTTGGGCATTAAAGTCAGGTGATGGATATTGGTGTAGACTTGGATAACCATATAAAGATATGGAAAAACAAAAAATGTTCAAAAAACCTCTCCTCATGATAGTTACAAGGCATTAAGGTGATTCAATTTGGCCACCATGAGTTACTAAGTAACCTACCCTTCTCATTACATGTTGACTAGGATAGGAAACTACCATTTCCTTCATAATGACCATGGATAATTTCACTTAAAACATTTAAGCATTAGTTATAATATATTATGATCTTGTAATGAATCTTCCAATATCCCTCTATGCCAACTTCTATATCTTTTTGTTGACCAAGAAGGCCTACTAGGCCACTAGGCCTAGTTACATGATGTTTTTTTCTTAAATGGCCATGAAACTTTATTAAGGAATTTAGAAAAGGTGATTTATCATGGATTAGACCTAAATGAGTATGTTACATCATGACATGTGCTTAACCAATAGTATATACTTATGATTTCACCCCATTTAAGTGACTAGGAGTCATTTCACTAACTTTCATGGACTGCCTATTTGGCATAAATATGTGTGAACACTTTTAGGTATAATTTTAAGTGTTTAATTATTTGAGAAGGTGAAATAAGTATCATATTATCTCCTCCAATGATTTTAAACCTTTGACCACATCCTACACCTTGTTTTCTACTCAAATCCTTATAAAAACATAGTTTCTGACAAGTCTATATAGTGGTCCATATAGACTAGTACCATGAGTGGTTTCTTCTCTAAGTGGAATATGTGATACAAGTGTTTATTAGTATAACCAAAGGTTTTTGAGTGAAAATATCTCCACTTTTCCTTCATTGGGTTTGTTTTAGGGTTTAAGTAGGGTTTTAGAGGTCCACTATCTTAATTATGGTTCATAAAGTACATACCTCCAATACAAAACTTATGGCCATAAATTTTGAGGAAATAGACCCCTTAAACCTCCTAAAAATATTTAGGTCCCATGAATCTTATATGGAGAGATATGAGTGTAGGTTGGCAAACCCCAGACTCCTTGTAAGCTTTCTGAGCCTAGGTGTAGTCTTAGTGATGATTTATAAAGATAAGATCCTTAATATAACTTTTTCTCCAATGGATTTTTAGGTCATATGGGTTTACATCTCCCCATAATAGCATTGGGTCTGATTCCCTATGTTTGGTGAGATATGAGCATTGAAATGATGGTTTGAGATGACATACTAGGTGTAAGGTAGTTCAAGCTAAGATTTGAGATTAGATTGACCTTATATTTGAATTTTCATATCCTAAACATTCTTATCAGTGTATAAACCATCACTATACACATTTTCATGGCCTTCATTATATTATGGAGATCTAGATATGCCCTAAGGTGGAGGTGGGATCTTGATGCCTCAAGATTGGTTTTAGGCCTAATAGGCTTAGATTGCCCCTTAGGGCCTGAGTTACATATAGGTAATCACTGATGATATTAGTTAAATAATATCATATTTTACACCTAGCTTCCATTATATATACTTTCCCTCATCTACCTGAATCACTAACTCTACACCCTTCTTCATGTATGTTTGTCTTAAGTTACTATTCACTACCATGCCTAGAATGCTAGAACCAACTGTGTTGGGGACCTAAATAGTTTCTTAAACTCTCTTAAATAATTTTGATAATGTTGGAATCACGTGATATGTTTTCATGGATTTTAAAATGCTCCTTAGACTAGAATTATCTTAAGCCTATTCTCTTATACTGCATCTATAGTTAGGCCTAGGGTATCTACATAACCAAGCCTGAGTAGCCCTAATGCTTGGTTTTAGTGATATTTGGTCTTAACTTGAGGCTCCTAATATCTTGGAAACATTTAATATGACTATTCACCTAGTTATATAGTTGTTTAAACATAAATAAAGACAAAAACATATAGATGACTTCAATTTATATGCACATGCCTATTTATATTAGTTTTAGGCCTAATGGGCCAAATAGGTCATTAAGATCTTTTATCTATCTCAAGGATTGAAAATTTTAAATGGTAACACTGATATAATTAACAAAACAACATATAAACCCTATTATTAGTCATATATATCACCTCTCTAAAGGGTCTTGCACTTTCACTTCCCTACTAATAACTATGTTTATAGGTGGCAGATAGGCTTGCTTAGACTATGCGAGAAGGTGAGTGTCTTTTTTGGAATATGAGGTTATTATCCTCATGAAAAATTATGATATTTGTTACTCACTTATATTTCAAATGTTTTTAACCTCCCAACAACCACAAAAACATGCAAATTCTTTCAACTTTTAATCATAGGCCTGCTTATATGAATATTAGGCCTAATAGGCGATTAAACTCTCCTTTGCATATAAAATGGATCAAATAATTATCTAAAGTTTAATAATCCTAAATAAAACAAGTCATATCCTTCTTTATATCTATACCTTAGCACTATATAGGGTTCCTTAGTTTATCTCTCTCATGTGACTCTGGGTGTAGGTGGTAGCTGGGCCCTTCATTGTGATGTAGGTGTAAGTAACCTCCTTCTTAGTACCTTAAGTCCACATAAACAAATGGTAATAAAATGTAGGGTATATTTTCACTAGCTATTTATCCTTTATTTATCTTATAAAATACCTTTCTATTCAACCACCTTGCTTCTTCATGAATATATTGTGGTTATCCACCTAGGCCTACTAGGCCTACTAACTTGCTAAGTTTAATTACTTCTTTTAGATGACAAGATCACTTCAATTGGGATTGAGCAGTCATATAAAAAAAATGATGAAACTTATTTACACTTTTTCCTCAATTTACCATTATGCAGGGTTCTTTTTGCTTCATTTTCTCCCCGCCTACAGTCAGGTTTTTAGGGCAATTATATGCTCTAGACTATATGTGCTCCTCTTTTGAGAGGATTTGGTGTTTCATTTATTTCTTGAAGGGAATAAACATGTTGGTTTGACTTATCATTTCTCCTTATGACATTATAAACCTCTTAATATTCATCATACTATCAGGGTTCGTCCAACCCTTCAGTTGCAACTAGTGTTTCTTCAAAATCTTGAGTCAATCTTCATTTTGGGGCTAAGTTGGTGTGTTGGTCTTGGTTGGACCATACTCTCTCATCTCCATATGTATTCATAGGTCCATAAAATTATTTATTAATCTTAAATTATTTCTATACCCCATCCCAATATTTATCATTCCATTTACTTGGTATGTCTAAATAGGTCTGTATGTGCCTAGATGTGGGCTTATCTCTTTAGGGCTCAAAGATGAGAATGGGTTTGGGTAGAGGGTAGTGAGTAAGATGAAGTGAGAGGCATGAGGTAATAGAACAAGGATTGACCATAACATGAAGGATATTATGTGTATTTTTACTTGACCTAATAGTTATCTTATAGCCATTACATTAACACCTTATTCATGTTTGTTGGGAGATCACACAATGTACATGTGACAGTCACCTTAGGATAGAGCTTGATGGAGTTTCCATTTAGTGTATATTGGGGATAGATAAGATTTTAATAGAGTATATATAACTTATTATTCAACTTAAAACCACCACAAACTTCCCTTTAATGTATGGAATTCTCTACAACTTGGAAAAACTTGTCTGTAGCCTACACTCATAATAATATGAAGATTTATTTGCTCCCCAAGGTTCACACATATGAACTAGGGGTGGGTAATACAATGAGAGGACCTTGGGGAATTTTAGAGTGTTAAGAACCCATGATTACCCTTCTCTTTGTAGTATTAGTGTAATAATTGATATGGACACATATGCTTTGTAAGTTGTCCCTTAGAGCATATTTGAATTATCCCATATACAAGAGAAGTAGTAATTGTTAGAATAGAGTTAGTATATAAGTAAGTGTTAAGGCCCAATGAAGGCATCCATGAATTTATTGTATTGAGCTTGCTCAAAGGAGGTTGCCCCTCGAAGTGGCCTGTGATCAATATAAGCTTTTTGTGTTCTGTTATTTGTAAGAGTTATTTTATTTTTGCATATTTTGATTAAATATATTGTAAGAAGTAATCTGCTATAGGAGGTTCTTCTCATCTAGTATTAGAGCACTTTCTTGGCTTTGTGGGTAGATTTGGAGCAATTTTTTTTGAAGCAGGGCTTTCTAGGAGCTACGCCATTTCTGGCAAGATTTTTTTTTCATTGCAAGTTCCATCATTTTAGATTGGGTAAATACCCATCTGCTTAACTATGGGAAGTGTTTGGGCATAAGCCCTAAAACTCATTGTGAGGAGTACCATAGGAACCCTAAAGTAGCTGGCCCATTAAGAGGACTTGCCAGTGAAAAGGGCAATGGCCCCATCCTGATTGACTAGTTCCCACCTGTGAGGTAAACCAAAAGCTGTTGTTAAGGGGTAAACCTGTGGCCAAATTTTTTTGGAGAGCGGTACTCGATCAGACAGCTTTGGTGGCTAGAGAGAATTTTAAAAAATTCTTTAGGTAGCCAAACAAACTTGGGGTCCATATCCAACTTATTAGGTTCAGAGAGTAAATAACAATGTATCCACAGTTGAGGATATTTTCAACCACACAATTGCAGACAATCCATTTTTGAAGTAGTAATAATTTTTTTTTGGGGCACTGCCCCGAACCCCACCTTGCATCGTGGTAGGGAACGTAAAGGATCCCTAGCTATTAACAACTAGTTATGGTCACCACTTGTGCAAGCACAAAAATCATGGAGGAAAAAATCACCACATTGAAATCTCAGGTTATAGAGTTAACCGATATGATGCGTGGCTTGAATCAACAGAATAACATCTTGCTCAATAGAGTGTAGGAGTCTTTTTCAGAGCATCACTCCTTTGCTTCTAGCTTCTCATGTGGACCTAATCTAGACTTTCAATGGTTTAATGGTATAGATCCTACAGGATGGATATATCAAGCTGAATAATTCTTCAACCTCCACAATACTTATTCTGCAAACAAAGTCCCAATTACTTCCTTTCATATGGAACAAGAAGCACTTCAGTGGTAATATTAGTATCTCAAGTCAAATGATGAACCTGATTGGTCAAATTTTGCATCCTTAATTTTGGGTAGGTTTGGTCCCTTGGCATTTGAGGATTTCATAGGAGCTCTCACCAAACTCCATCAAATAGGTACTATTTGTGAATATCAGATTGAATTTGAAAAACTCGCTAATCACACTGAAGGGTTATCAGATGATTTCTTCAAAATATGATTTGTTAGTGGCCTTAGAGAGATGATCCACGCAAAGGTAAAAATGTTTCAACCTAAAAATATGATGGATGCTTTGGGTCTGGCTAAGTTATCAAAAGCTAAACTCTCCACACAACGTCAACCTCCCACCTTTTCACTAGCAAAGAACACAGTGAATCAGCAGACAACCATAACCACACCAATCAAGCACCTGACTAAGGCAAAGATGTGGGCTCATAAAGAGAATGGATTATGTTACAATTGTGATGACAAATGGGTTAGGGGTCACAAGTGCATCCAACAAAAACTTTAATTGTTAGATGTGGAGTCACCACTAGAGTAGGACAATGAGCCTGATATTTTAGAATTTCAAGATGCTCAAGAAGAACCCAACACTAAAGAGGACCTAACAGTTCAAGAGACTCATCCTAAGATTTCAGTGTATGCACTAGCAGGTGTCACCACTCCCCAAACCATGAAGGTCAAAGGGTGCTTCAAAAATATCCCTCTCACAATCCTCATTAGCTCAGGTAGTACTAACAAATTCATCAATCCTTGTATTGCTAAGGTGGTAGACTACTTTGTATACCCTTGTTCTAGCTTTGAAGTCATGATTGCTAATGGGGGAACATTGCCAGGTAAAGGGAAGTGTTGAAATGTGTGTATTATAATGGGTGATTATAATTTTTTCTCTGATATGTTTACCCTACCTTTAGGAGGGTGTGATGTGGTTTTAGGGGCACAGTGGCTTCGCACATTAGGACCTATTTTATGGGACTTCTCTGAGCTTTGGATGCAATTCATAGATAATGGCCAGAAGCACACCCTAAAAGGGTTATTTCTAGGATCTGCTAGCATCATCAGTTCTCATCGCATGGAAAAACTTTTGAAGAAAGGATCACATGGGGTCATTACACAGTTGCATTCCATTCAACTCCAGCCTCCCGCTACTACTAACCACCCTAAAAAATTACAAGCTATACTCGACAAGCATGTAACCATTTTTTAGAACTAGTAGGTTTTCCCCCTTCAAGCCCTGAAGATCACTGCATTCCTCTCCTTCTAGGAATCATCCCACCCAACATCTATCCATACCATTACCCCCATCTGCAAAAGACTAAAATTGAGAACTTAGTATGGGAACTCCTCAATTCTAGAGTTATTCACCCCAACACCAACCCATATTCCTCCCCAGTGCTTCTTGTCCACAAAAAAGATGGGTCATGGCACCTTTGCATTGACTTTTGAGCCCTTAACCACCTCACTATCAAGGATAAATTCCCAATTCCTATCATCGATGAGCTTTTTGATGAGCTCCATGGGGCCAAATTCTTCTCCAAGTTAAATCTGCATTCTAGCTATCATCAAATCTAAGTGCATCCTGATGACATTCCCAAGACAACCTTTCATACGTATGAAGATCACTATGAGTTCCTTGTCATGCCATTTGGCCTTACAAATGCCCCTTCCACTTTTCAAGCACTCATGAATAAAATATTTTAGCATTTTCTCCATCAATTTATTTTAGTTTTCTTTGAAGACATTTTAATCTATAGCCACACATGGGTCAAGCATCTACAAAATATTGATAGGGCATTACAACTATTAACAAACAATCAATTATGTGCCAAGCAATCCAAGTGTTCATTCAGTCAAGATGAAATCAACTATTTGGGCACATTATTTTAGCCAATGGTTGCATGGACCCAAAAAAATTAGTGCTATGTAGAATTGGCCTTGACCAACCACCCTCAAAATCCTTCATGGTTTCTTAGGCCTGACAGGATACTATCACAAGTTTGTCAAAGATTATGGAAAGATCGTGGCTCCTTTGACTTCCTTATTGAATAAGGATGCTTCACCTAGGGTGCAACAGTTGATCAGGCATTCATCAAACTCAAACAGGCTATGTGTAGCACACCAATTTTGGCACTGCCAAACTTCACCAAAAAATTCACCATCGAAAGTGATGCTAGTGGAATCGACTTGGGTGTTGTTCTTCTCTAAGAAGGCTGACCAATTGCCTTCACTAGCCAAGCCCTTTTTGGCTGCAATTTAGCTTTGTCTACATATGAAAAGGAAATGATGGCAATTTTACATGTAGTACAAAAATGGAGACCCTACTTACTAGGACATCATTTTTGCATCAAAATTGATCATCAGAGTTTGAAATATTTCTTGGAACAGTGGGTCTCATCCCTATCTTGATAGAAATGGATCAGTAAACTCATGGGTTATGATTATGAGATCACCTATAAGAAGGGAAAAGACAATTTTGTGGCTAATGCTCTCTCAAGAACCTTTGAGGACCAACCTTCCCTCTCTACCATCTCCATGCTCATTCTAAACCAATTGGAATCTATCTAATAAGGGCATGTAAATGATCCCTCCTTATGCCACCTCATTCATCAATTAGCCACTAACCCCTCTATAGTACTACATTATTCATGGGACAGTGCTTCTCTACGATACAAGGGTCATCTAGTGCTTTCCCAAAGTACAGACCTGCATCAGGCCATCTTCTATGAAATCCATGCTTCCCTCTCAGTAGGGCACTCATGATTTCTCAAAACCTATGAGCGGGCATGTCGACACTTCTTTTGGAAAGGCATGAAAGCCAAAATTAAATAGATGGTGGCCAAATGTGATACCTACCAATGAAATAAAGGTGAAACCACATTGACACCTAGTTTTCTTGAGCCTTTGCCCATTCCTACTAGGATCTAGATAGATGTTTCCATGGATTTCATTGAGGGCCTCCCTAAATCTAGGGGAAAGACATTGATCCTAGTCGTAGTCAACCACCTCTCCAAATATAGTCATTTTTGTGCACTCAACCACCCATACACAACCTCCACAATCACACAAGTTTTCTTGGATCAAATCTTCCATCTTCATGTCATTCCTTCTTTAATTGTCTCAGATCGTGATGCCACTTTCACCAGCCATTTTTGGATGGAACTATTTCATCACACAAGCACACAGTTGAGAATGAGCTCTGGGTACCACCCACAAACAGATGGCCAAATAGACATAGTCAACAAATACTTGGAGACCTTCCTTCATTGATTTTCTTTAGAACAAAAACATCAATGGGCCAAGTGGCTTCCCTTAGCTGAATGGTGGTACAATACCTCATACCACACTTCCACCAAAATGACTCCTTATGAAGTAGTTTATGGTCAAGCACTGCCACCACTTCTTCCATATAATCCTGGTAGCTCACTAGTTTAGGTAGTTGACACTACTCTCTGAAACTGGGATCAAATTCTTTGCACCTTGTGGGACAATCTCCACATGGCATAGAACAAAATGAAGAAGTAGGCAAATCAACACTACTCTGAGTGTACCTTTCAACCTGGTGATATGGTCTTTCTTCATCTATAGCCATACAAGTAATCATCACTGAAACTAAAAGGGTGCCAAAAGCTTGCTCCAAAGTTTTATGGGCCATATAAGGTTCTCCAAAAGATTGGGTTAGTTGCTTATAAGTTATATCTTCCACCTTCCTCCCAAGTTCATTATATCTTTCATGTCTCCTATTTGAAGCAAGTTCTTGGATCCAACATCTCAGTGTAGACAGTTTTACCAACACTTGATAATGAAGGCTCCATCCTTCTTGAGTCAGAAGCAATCTTGGATAGGCACACTCGCTAACTTCATTCCCACTCCATCACAGAGGTCTTAATCAAATGGCACAACATGCAACTAAAAGATGCAACATGGGAATCACTCTTCTAGATTCAACAACAATTCCCACATCTGAAGCCTTAAAGGCAAAGATTTTTCTAAGGGGTAGGGGATGTTAGGAACCTGTGCCTTACCCTTCTCTTTGCAGTATTAGTGTAATAATTACTATGGATGCATATGCTTTACAAGTCATCCCTTAGAGCATATTTGAATTATCCCACATACAAGGGAAGTAGTAGTTGTTAGAATAGAGTTAGTATATAAGTAAGTGTTGAGGCCCAATGAAGGCATCCACGAATTTATTGTATTGAGCTTGCTCAAAGGAGGTTCCCCCCTTGAAGTGGCCTGTGATCAATATAAGCTTTCTGTGTTTTTGTTATTCATAAGAGTTATTTTATTTTCACATATTTTGATTAAATTTGTTGTAGGAAGTAATCTGCTGCAGGAGGTTCTTCTCATAGAGGACCTACATAATCACTGATTTCATCAAACTACCAAAAATTTCACTAAAACAATTAGAAATCTAACCCTTACATAGATGAAGAAGATACTTTTGACATGCTTAACTTATTGATGTTTGTTCATAAATCATAGGGGGTCAATTTTGAAACCAATGCCTAGGATTGGAATTTAATTAGACCCCATTCCTCTAGACAAGATATTGGACTGTCATATTCTCTCTCTTGTATGAATTAATCATGAACCTAAAGGCTTCTTTGAGTTTTTAATGAAGATGATGGGAAGAGAGAAATGGTTTGCAACTTGTCTTGTATTTTTGGAGGTGAAACTTCCCTAGAATTCTTTCCATGAGCGCTAATTAAATATATGATATCCCCTTGTATAGAACTAACTATATAGGTCCATAAAACCTATTTAAACACCTACAAACACCTTTTTTTCTTCCTTTTTTTCATAGTGAAAGTATTTAAACACAATTTGAGGATGAAAGGAGGGAAAATAGAAGTCAAACTATGTTTCAAAACCTGTGGTATGGTTGGGGGAGTTGAAAAGATGCATCTTTCCAATGTGTGGGACCCATTTACTAATTAAAAGGTGGATTTGAGTTCCAAAATGGAACCCCCTAAGCATGAAACACCTTGAAAGTGATAATATGATTAAAATGAGACCCTTTTGGGACCTATATAGATAATATGACATTAAAATATTCCATTTTTCCAAAGGTTTATAATGAAAATAAACTCATATGGCATGTTTTAAGGGTCACTTGATGACTTTGAAGGGCGAATCAATGTTTGAAATTGGTTTGGATAAGTACGCCCAATTAATGACCTTAAACACATAATTGTACTTAATATTGTGCCTTGAAAAAGGTTTGAACATCTCTCATATCATGTTAATGAAGGTCTTGTCAAAAGAATTGGTTTAAAACAGGTCTAAAACCATTATAACTATAAACATTAACCTTGTTAAAATACCTTAACCTTTGATAAATATCCTTAATCTTGTCAAACAATGCTTAGACCACATTCTATGTCTCAAAACCACTTTGACACCCTTCCACTTACCCAATGACCATGATGACCACTTAACACATCACCTAAGGATCTCAAAATAGGCTATGACATATGGATCTCCCAAGAAAGTTCTAACACAAACATGAAACCTTAAATCATGCTAACAAGGTTTCAAGAAATGAAAAGAGGACCATCACAAGCTCTAGACCACTATGTATAAGCTTTGAATGGATTTCATATAAATTTTATGGTTGTAGGGGTTGACATTTTGCTTGGGAGGCCAAAATGTCAACACCTTTTGGCAACTCACAGTGTTGACCCTACTGATTGTCAAAAGAACCCACTAAATATCCATGATAGTCATGACTCATACATGGTAATATGACTTGGATGACCACTCTTTTGGATTACCATTCAGATTTAGCACCTTATAACACCTCTTTAGGGACTACAATAAAAACCTTCAAAATAAAAAAATACCAAAAGAAAAAGAACCTAACACTTAAGAAATAATAAGACACCTAAGGGAAGCAACAAGACATGACACAAAGAAACTAAGGCAACTACACACCAAACTTGTGTATGACACACTTATTGAAAGTAAGATAACTAATACTAAAGATAACTAACCTGAACCAAACTTCTTTCTCATCTAGGATCAAATGGGAAGTACCTTTGATCATCATAACACCATGAGGTTAGATTACCATATGATGATAGGAGTACAATCAATTTTTGTTTATTGAATGGGAACTTCTATTTATAGTTGGATATAATTGCATGTCCATAGCCTCTTAGAAGAGCAGCTAGAATTTCTTGCTTCACCCTCAGAGACATGGTTTGGCTTTAAGAGTCAAACACCTAATCATAATCGTCCCATATTTGTCTTCTTTGCATAAACAATTTAATTTTTTCCTCAATCATGGGTTGCTCTTGATTTTTCATGCTTTTATGTAGTGATTCTATTGAAAACTCATTTGGTATACCTTAGTTTATGTACTCATTCTATTCCATATGATATGGTGAATTTTCAAGGCCTCCAACCTCTTTGAAAGTGTCTAAGTATGGCTACCATTTATCATCAAGTCCTTCATGGTTTGTATCTTGAGCCTCATGAGGCATACTAAAGGGAAAATTATCTTCACTTGGTTTGTGTTTAAGATTGTAAACCTAAGGTACTATAGTAAATGTTTCAAAAACTGGAGCATCCTCAATATGCCCCATAATAGATTTAAGTCCTAGAAGATTTTTATGTTCATTAAAAATGATTATATACTACTGACAATTATCATCATTATCCTCTTGACATCCCATGTAGTCATACACCATTGAAATATCATGCTTATCAACAAATTAATCTTGGTATCCAATAATGGATCCTTCATCTTTAATGAAACTAGAATCTTCAACACCAACACATAATTTTTCTTGAACACTTGAAAACTCTTGAAGGCTATCTCCTTGCCTTGAAACCATTGCAAGTTAAATAAATTCTTCACTCTCACACTCCTCAAGATTGTCTTGATAAAGAGTTGATGCCATGTCATCAAGGATATCTTGGAAAACAACCTCTCCTTGTCCAACTAAAATGTCTTCTTCTTGTGGCTTATCTTGTATCTAAGAAACTTATTGAATCTCACCTTCTCTTGTATTATAGAAGACTGATTCATGTTTCTCCTTATCAAGAAGTGTCCTAATGGTGATCTATTCTTCTAGATTACTTGTATAACCTTCATCATATATCACTACAACTAGATATTCTTTACTTGCCTCATAAAGGGCAGTCTTCTTTTCAAGGAGTGGCATGGAAGATCCTTGAAAGAATTAAAAAAGAGAAGTCAAATATAGTGGTGCCATGGATGCCTCATTCTCCTAACTTAGCTACTTCATATTTGAAAAACATCACCTCATCTTTATTTTACATATTGCCTTGAATAAACCCCCATGATGGGAATTCCTTGGGTTCCTGATGAGGGAGGGGTGGGATTTGAATGGTTTTTTATTTGTCTTTAGTTCCAATTCTTTTAATCTTGACTCATCTTCTTTTCCCTTTGACTGCACTACTTGTTTCTAAGTTAGAAATTTGGATTTAGGATCTCACTCTACTATTTGTGTTACAACTTGGGGTAGGAGTGAAGGTACCTTATACTGAGATGGTAATGATTATGTTATTTCCAATGACTAAGGTAGATGTTTATTTTCAAGCTCGACTTGTCTAACAAGGTGAGCCTCAAAGTCAAGTCTAGGTTGATCACTAATCTCCAAAAGTTTATTAGGAAGGGAGTAGCCATATAAAATCTAACTTGAAACATGGAACTAAACCCTCTCGACACACACTTCCTCCCCCCTAGGTGTAGTTTTTTAGATGGACTTCTAGGTAGGGAAGTCTTGAGGTACTTGTGAGGGAATTATAAGATTTTAAAAATCACATGTTTTGGACACTTGAGGGAGGATGGGATGCTTAGTAGATGATTGATGTGGAATGGAATAGGGCACATGAGTTTGGTAGAAATGGATCTTATATCTGTCATAGATGATTATCTTCTTCTCTTTGGATGCAATCAGACCACCTACATATAATATGTCACTAGTTGGTTTTGATTGATTAACCTTCATGATAGATGCCCACTCCTTTATTTTATAAAATGAGGCCCTCATACTCTTGATTAGGTTATAAGGGATATCTTTTCCATAAAAAAATTGTGTGTCAATCCCTACCATGTGTCTTTCATATCCTAATAAGGTTTGTTTAAGTCTTGAAATGGATTGGCTTAAACATGGTTAAAATGACTAGGTTGATCATGAGGATATGTGGGATACCAAGAATAATTAGGAGGATAGGTGTGATACCAAGGAGGTTGATAAATCTCATAAGGGGTTTGAAAATATTGGTAGTAAAGAAGCTCATTATAACAATGATGAGGGTCAATATAATGTTGATAGGGGTCATAGGGCTGTTGATAATGAGGTGTGTGATAGAAGTCTACTCTATTTGCATCCATTACACATCATGATACAAATACAAATCAAATTAAACTACAAACAACAATTATTATTACCCCTAAGATGATGACCTTATGATTCCTCTTAGCATGAAATCAAATTTCTAATCTGCTATTAAGGTGCTTAGAGCTCTATGAGATGACCAAGTGCTACAAGTGAGTATTCTAATTTCTTGAATCTAGTCCCATGGGGCATGCTAAAATTTTTAAACATCCAAACCACACTTTTAGCAGGAGGTTATTCAAGCCTAGTTCTAAGTTTAGGGTAACATATGATTAGCCCAAGGTCATGGGTAATATATGGCTAGGCTAAACCTCTACATTATGGGGCTAGCTCCCCTATTACATCCATTTAGCTCAAATCACTAATACCTAATAATGTTGGGGTGAAAAGGGATAGATAATGCATAAAAATAAACCCATTATAAGGATAATGATTCACCAATTTACCCACTCTATTTGACTTTAAACAACACTAATGAACTAGGAAAATAACTATACTACTATTTCTAAGAGATCTTATGCAATAATTTTTCACATGGAAGATGTGTTAGGTGGATAGAACATGAGGGCCATGATAGGAAGGTATAGTCTAAGGTAGTTGATAGATAGGTTCCACTTTAGGCTCAATCACCAACGCCTTTTGCACATCATGTGACCTTCATAAAACACCTACTAGTTTCTAGGTGAGACAAGGAATTGTAATGGGAAAGAAACCTACCATGTGCATATCAAAAATAAAATAACAAACTAGATACCAACATGAAGGAGCTGAAATAGTTCATTTATCAATCTAATAGGTTTACAAAGTGCAAATCTAGGTAGAATTTCCTCATACCCAAGTGAGGGATATGTACAATGGACTTAAGGATTGAATATATAGAAGAATGAGAAGGGAAAGAGAGGGAAAATAACATGGAGGTGACATGTATAGGTCATGAGTGACCATATGACAATCACATAGGGGTTATAATAGCCTTAAAAATCCTCTCACTCCCTTCATGTGTTGGTGGTCTTCAATGGGCAACTTTGAGCATTAAAGTGGGGTGATGGAGGCTAGTGTAGACTTGGTTGACCCCATCAAGGAAAAAATACACTAAAAATTGTCAAAAATACTCTCCTAATGGAATTTAAAAGACATTAAGGTGATTCAATTTGGCCATCATGAGTTACTAAGCAACCTACCCTTCTCCTTGCATGTTAACTAGGCTAGGAAAATTCCATTTCCTTTATAATGACCATGGATAAGTGCCTCTATAAAATTTAAGAATAATTTAAAATATATTATGATATTTTAATGACTCCTCCAACATACCTATGTGCCAACTTCCATCTCTTTTTTTTGACCAAGTAGTCCATCGAGGCCACTAGGCCTAGTTACATGATATTTATTGCTTGAATGGCCATGAAACTTACTTAAGGCCTTAATAATATATGATTAATAATGGATTATACCTAAATGTGTATGATACATCATGACATGTTCTTAAATAATAGTATATACTTAAAATTTCACCCCATTTAGGTGTTTAGGACTACTTTCACTAGCTTTCCTATATTGCCTATTTTGCATAAATTTATTTGAATACTTTAAGGAATAATTGTAAGTGTTTCATGATTTGAGAAGGTGAAACAAGTTTCATATTATCTTGTATAATGATATGAAACCTTTGACGAATTCCTACACCTTATTTTTTGATCAAATCCTTTCAAAAATAAAATTTATGACAAGTCTATACAGTGGTCCATATAGACTAGTACCATGAGTGGGATCTCCTCTAAGTGTACTGTGTGATCCAAGTGTTTATAAAGATAACCTAAGGTTTTTGAGTGAAAATATCTCCACTTTTCCTTCATCAGGTTTGTCTTAGGGTTTAAGTAAGGTTTTGGAGGTCCACCATCCTAACGATGGTTCATAAAGTATAGATCTCCAATCAAAAACTTATGGCCATAGATGTTAATCCAATAGACCCACCTAAATATCATATAAATATTTGGGTCCCATACATCTTTTATGGAGAGATATGAGTGCAAGTTGGTAGGCCTCAGACTCCTCACAAGCTTTGTGAGCCTAGTTTTAGTGTTAGTGATGATTCATAAAGATAGTCCCCTTAATCCAAATATTTCTCTCATGTATTTTTATGTCATATATGTTTTCATATCCCCCTAATATCACTATATTTTATTCCCTATGCTTGGTGAGATATGAGCATTGAAATGATGGTTTGAGATGGCAAACTAGGTGTAATGTAGTTCAAGCTTGGAGTTGAGACTAGATTGATCTTATGTTTGCATTATCATATCCTAAACATTTTTATTAGTGTATAAACCATCACTATACACATTTTAATGTCCTTATTTTTTTATGGATATCTAGATATGCCTCAAGGTGGAAGTGGGATCTTGATGCCTTAAGATTGGTTTTAGGCCTAATAGGCTTAGACTACCCCTCAAGCCTTGAGTCACCTATAGGTAACATTTGATGGTTTTAATGCCATAATATAATATTTTCCACTGGGTTTCCATTCTATTTAATTTCCCTCATCTACCTGAATCACTATCTCTACATCCTTATTCATGTAAGTCTGTTTTAAGTCATTGTTCACTATAATACCCAAAATGCTAGAACCAATTATGTTAGAGACCTGTATAGCTCATTAAAATATATTAAACAATGTTGATTATGTTTGAATAATGTGATATGTTTTCATGTATTTTTAAATTCTCCTTGGACTAGAATCCCCTTAATATTTTTATCTTATACTCCATATATAGTTAGGCCTAGGATATCTGCATAACCAGGCTTGAGTAGCCCTAGTGCTTGGTTTTAATGCTCTTTTGTCATAACCTAAGGCTCATAATATATTTAAAACATTTTATATTCCTATTCACTTGTATATATAGTGTTTTTAACCCCAAATAGAGATAAAAACATATAGATGACTTCAATTCATATTCATAGGCCTATTTATATCAGTTTTAGGCCTAATGGGCCAAATAGACCATTAGGCTCTTTTGTCTATATTAAGGACTAAAAAATTTAAATGGGAACATTAAGATCATTAATAAAAAAACATATATACCCCATTATTATTCATATATCTCAGCTCTCTACAGGGCCCTACACTTTCATTTCCCTACCAGTAACTCTATCTAGAGGTGGTAGTTAGGCAAGCCTAGACTGTGTGAGAAGATGAGTGTCCTTATTAGCATATAAGGTTCTTGTCCTCATGAAAAACTATTATATGACTTCATCACTTCTATTTAGATGGTTTTAACCTCCCAATAACCACCAAAACATGTAAATAGTTTCAACTTTTAAGCACATGCTTGCTTATATCAGTATTAGGCATAATAGTTCTAATATTAAGTTGTCCTTTTCTTATCAAATATATCAAATCATTCTTTGAAGGTTAATAATCCTCAAGAAAATAAGTCATAGACTTATTTATCTTTGTACCTTATCCCTATTTTTTTGAATTACTACTACTAATAGGGGGAGAATTAGTGTCTTAAAACAATCTTTTCATTCTAATTAACACTAATTAACCTTTCAAACCAATATAATGATCAAGCAATGCATAAAGAAGCAATCACATAAACATGAAGCAAGATATCAACATATGAACACAAGATATATGTGGGAAATAGTCATGAGGGGTAAAACCCATTAAAACACATCTTAGACAACTTATCCTATAAAACCATGAATCAATTTAGTTGAGCACCAACCTAATAAGGAAGAACCAACTCCCTAAATTTATCTATCACCAACTAGACTTTAACAAGTACCCACTTGCAAGGAGGATATAACCCCCTAGGTAACTAAGAACCAACTAGACCACCTCTTAACTAGGAACCCACTTAGATAATAACTATATTTACACCTTGATATTTTTTTCTTCTACAACTGATGATGGACACCTTGCAATATTTCTTCTTCAACCACTCTCAAACAACCTCTTAGGCTTTCTTGCTCAATATGCCTCTTATTAGGATCATTAGGTCAACTAAAATTTATATCCTCATGCATAAAAAATATTATTGATCATAATAATATCTATATCCTCTTATCATGGTATTTAATACCTCATATTCCTTCACACTTTTCCCTTTTATTCGCTCATTGGGTCTCTTCTTTACTACATTCACAATTCGGCCTATTATGCCTTGTATAAATACAAGTCACTTGCACACATACTTTATTGGTCAAAAAAGACACTAATACATCAAATTAGACCTAAAAAATGTCTTAAGACACATTACACACAATATTAAATCAAACTAATATCACCATTATGTCGGCCAAACTCATTTAGACCTTAATCTTTTTCTAGGCCTACTAGAGAGCTAATGCATTAGGTCTATCTCAAGCAACACATTACACTTAGCCTTATTGAAACTTATTTATACTCCACAAAAAAATTATAAAATTTATAAATACCTCTAATATACCCTTTATAACAATCATTTAGGTCCATATCACCTATTAGTCCAATTCACTATTTGAATCTCGTCATTAGGCCTTTTCACAATTAGGTCTCTTCACAGCCAAAAATTCTATCTTGAGAATCTAAAACATAAAATAATAAAATAATCACATTGATATAACCTAAATTACCTCATTTTCATCACCAAATCAATTATATTTCACCATATAGGGAAAAAGACGTCAAACTAGTCACTTTCATTTGCTCACTCATAATTGTAAATAGACTTCAAAAACCTAGTCAAGAACCTTGACTTTTCAAACCTTCATAGGAATTTATAATGAATAAAAATAAATATAAAATAACATATGAGACCTATATATAAACTTAATGTTTATTTTATTCTTCAACTCTATGTAAAAGTACTCTGGAACATCATTCTCACTCACACACATAAAACTCCTTGTAGCTCCAAAGACAGTCATGAAAACCAAGACTTAGAACACCTATGTGAACATGTTATGAATATTAAAATGCATTTATATGATACTTAAGAATCCTTATAAAATATTTAAATATATATATTATATATTTCAATATCAATATTGGTCTTACAAACCAATCTCATGTCTTCACCCTACATAAACCTCACTATGTTAGAAGGTCACTTTGAGAACAATGTTTTTCTTGTATATGAGAATAAAAAAACTAATATTTAATGGTTAAAGGTGATATAGGTCTTGGAAAATTACCCCATGCATTTTAATCAATCTTTAATCCACTGCAACCCATCTCTAATCACATTCTCACTTATGCCCGATTTTCTCACTATCTTCCTCATTAAGCCTGTTTTGTGATAGGTCAACTTCCATTACCAATTTAGAATATTTAAGGCCTAAAACCTGATAATAAACTTAAATAATCATAATATATAAGGTTCACACATCATATTCCAATCATTTTCATGATTTGACTTGGTCAACCCTGCTTGTTACAACAAAAATCTGAGAAACAAGGGGTTTCTTGTAGCTTCCATTCACTCTTATAATATACCAATGCCACATAGAGAAACATGGGATAGTACTCTACATGATCCAATAATCAAAATAGATCATAAAATCCACTCTAATCCATATTCAACAAGATCTTTCTTATCGGGTCATTATGAGGGTTTTAACTACTTTTCATTCTTAGCAATCATTCATAAAGGATTGACCCTCAACTCCAAAACCAATGCAATAATATTTAATATTTTACCATTAATTGAATACCATGAACTACTTGGATCCTCATGCAAAGGTTACACATGCCAATGAGCACAAGAATATCCTTCTTGGGTCTACAAAACCTCATTATGTACACATAGAAAACCTCAACAATGATTTTTATGTTTTATCCTTTAGGATTTTACCTCTCACACATTTAATTGAACTTGACCCCTCATTAGACCACACTAGGTCTCTTTGCTCATTAGGCCTAAACTTGAAATCCATACTTAGACATTAAACACACCTTGAAAGCTCTTGTAATTCTCTCAACACCTCATCCTCATGTCATATATATTCATACCATGCTCACACATTTCAAATATTATTATCACAAAGCTTAGACTGCTCACCTCATCATGCTACTAGGCCTATGCCTTTTCATTAGGTTTCTTCATGTAAGGACTAAGGCTCAAAACTAACCTTAGAACTCTTTTGAAGTCTTATTTGCCTCTTTCACATGTTTACACAATTTTATACACTTTCTCATTCCTATAGTGACACAATTAACCAATATTTACTATGTTTTATGCATACATCTTCTCATAGGGCTAGACTAGGCTTCTCAAAACACCTAGTACTCAACACTATGCTTACTTTATATCTTGATCTTATACACACAGACTTGTTCTTATGAATATGGTCAAAAGAGACCTTATAAAGATAAAAAAATTCAACACTCTCTTTATAATAATCTCTCATAGCTTAATCTTAACAACATTGCTCATAAGCTTGTCATATCACAATCTTGTGTCAAGACATTATGCAAAACTCAAGGACCTACTAGATCATGCTTAAGCCATCATGGAAACTTACCAAGCATATTTACAAGAGCACCTCTAGGAAATCAATGACACTCAACTAAATTTGACATCAATGACAACATGAATGCCCTAACACAATAATAATAACATACTTCAACAATCTCCCCCTTTGTCATTGATGGTGAACATTCTAACAAAAAAGACCATTCTTATCTCCTCAAGTTAGATCTCCCCCAAAATAGTGTTTCTTACAATTTATTCTTGCTCCCCCTTTGACATAAATTAAAAAGGGTCATCTCTAACAATACAATCATCTGATCCTTGGACCTAAAACATGCATTTGTCTCAATCAAAATCAATATTCTTCTAATCAACATAACAAAATCTTAACTTACAAAAGAACTCAATAATGCTTCCATTATACATAACTCAAACACATGAAAATTGTACTCCTTGCATTATATTTGGAGAAAACTAAATAAATAACTCCCCTTTGACAAAGCATCTTTTTAGAAGTGTCATCCATCTTGTTCTTAACATGACTGAAACCAATAGATCATACTTAGAAAAAATCATTGGGACACCACACCTTGACATCCATAGAATAACCTTCCCATGTATTCTCAATTTTAGCTCACATAATGAGTCATTAGGCTGTTTCTATGCAAAATTGCTTTCTACATTCAAAGAAGAAATAAGAAACTAAAAGAAATGGTTAAGGCTAGAAGATACCTGATAAAGTTGTGCGCACCGAAATTAGATGTTGGAAGATTCTCCTCTTTGGTTGTGGAGGAATGACACCTGTGAAGAAAAGAGACTGAAACACGAAAAAAACGTTAGTCAAAGATATGGTGGGCTGTCAGGCGAATGCCCGATCTCGGAAGTATGAAGACTTCCTAGAAGGATATCAACCCACTGATAAAAAAGCAGAATATTGGACTAAAGTAGATAAAATGGAAGATAATGACAGAAATAAAGGACAGAAAATAAAAATGCGTACCTGATAATGAAGTAAAATGTTCTGTCCAGTCATCGATGTCGGTCTCTGTGGTGCCAGCGTCGGTTAGGGAAAGTGCCGACGTCGGTTAAAGTGCTGGCGTCGGTAGGGGTAGTGACCGGCGTCGGTCGGGGCAAGTTCTAGACAGAGTCTGGACGAGTTGCAGAAGGTCTGGGAGAGTTGGGACAGGGTCTTGATAGAGTCAAGACAGGGTCTGATGGAGTCGAGATAAAGTCAGGGCAGAGTCTTGGCAAGGTTTTGGACAGGTTCTGGGCAGGGTTTTGGACAGGATCTAGTCAAGATAAGGTCGAGTCTAAACGAAACTGATTGGGAATCGAATGATAACTGATAACGGATAATGGTAAGGTGATCGATGTCGGCAGGATTGCTGACGTAGGCCGATAAGTGATCGACATCGGCGACATCGGCCAGGTAACGACCGTCGTCGATAGATGTATAATGGGGATAGAGTCTAGCTTTAGCTTTGTGCTCATTTTTACATGCTGCCAGGGTTAAGGCTAGTGGAAAAAGTGATCGACAAGAGTTAAATAGGTGAAGAAGAATAAGACGGGGGATGACCAGGGATTCGACACGATTTCGGTGTTTACATTTGCCCCTTTTTGTCTTGTTGGTTGTTCTGGATGAACTGCAAGACAAAAATAGGAGTGATTGCCCAAGGTGTGGGATAAGGTTGATTTCGTCTTGTTGGTTGTTTGAATGAACTGCAAGACAAAAACAAGAAATGGATTGCCCCAATTATGACAGCCCACCATATCTTTGACTAATGTTTTTTCTGTGTTTTAGTCTCTTTTCTTCGCAGGTGTCATTCCTCCACAACCAAAGAGGAGAATCTTCTAACGTCTGATTTCGGTGCGCACAACTTTATCAGGTATCTTCTAGCCTTAACCATTTCTTTTAGTTTCTTATTTCTTCTTTGAATGTAGAAAGCAATTTTGCATAGAAACATTCTGGCACACCCAGTGGGAATACAAAATTGCTTTCTACATTCAAAGAAGAAATAAGAAACTAAAAGAAATGGTTAAGGCTAGAAGATACCTGATAAAGTTGTGCGCACCGAAATCAGACGTTGGAAGATTCTCCTCTTTGGTTGTGGAGGAATGACACCTGCGAAGAAAAGAGACTGAAACACGGAAAAAATGTTAGTCAAAGATATGGTGGGCTGTCAGGCGAACGCCCGATCCTGGAAGTACGAAGACTTCCTAGAAGGATATCAACCCACTAATAAAAAAGTAGAATATTGGACTAAAGTAGATAAAATGGAAGATAAAATGACAGAAATAAAGGATAGAAAATAAAAATGTGTACCTGATAATGAAGTAAAATGTTCTATGCAGTCATCGATGTCGGTCTCTGTGGTGCCGACATCGGTTAGGGAAAGTGCCGACGTCGGTTAAAGTGCCGGCGTCGGTAGGGGTAGTGACCGGCGTCAGTCGGGGCAAGTTCTAGACAGAGTCTGGATGAGTTGCAGAAGGTCTGGGAGAGTTGGGACAGGGTCTTGATAGAGTCGAGACAGGGTCTGATGGAGTCGAGATAAAGTCAGGGCAGAGTCTTGGCAAGGTTTTGGACAGGTTCTGGGCAGGGTTTTAGACAGGATCTAGTCAAGATAAGGTCGAGTCTAAACAGGGTCTGGGGTTTTGTAGAAGGTCGAGTCTAGACAGAATATAAAGTATGGAAATAACAAGCAAGTAATAACCAAAGATAAAAATAAACAGATGAGAATACTTATCTGTCACAGTGCGAAGACATGATTGACATTATTGAAGTTATCTATGCAGTGCCAAATTAAAGCGAATGCAGATTGGTTGATGTCGGAGTTGGTTGATCGTGAGAGTGTTGATTGCAAGAGTCTGTGAATGTCAGATTTTGGGCTCGATTGATTGATTGATTGATTCCTTAGTTGATTGATCGATTGGCAGACGCTGATGAAGGCAAGGGATGGTTTGAGAGACAGTTTGATAACCATTCGGTAAACCGATTGGGAACTGAATGATAACTGATAACGGATAACGGTAAGGTGACCGACGTCGACAAGATTGCCGATGTCGGCTGATAGATGACTGACATCGGTGACATCGGTCGGGTAACGACCGTCGTCGGCAGATGCATAATGGGGATAGAGTCTAGCTTTAGCTTCGTGCTCATTTTTACATGCTGCCAAGGTCAAGGCTAATGGAAAAAGTGATCGATAAGGGTTGAATAGGAGAAGAAGAATAAAATGGGGGATGACCAAGGGAGTTGACACGATTTCAGTGTTTACATTTGCCCCTTTTTGTCTTGTTGGTTGTTCTAGACGAACTGCAAGACAAAAATAGGAGTGATTGCCCCGATTATGGATAAGGTATTCCCCCTCAAAGCAGGAGTCGAGGGAAGGGGAACCAGAAATCGGGTGCTGATTTGACAAAGAGTGGATGGAAAAGGGGTGAGGGTGAACGCTGTAAAAGTTGTGATTGCACGCATACCACTACACGAGATGGTCAGGTCAAAAGTGTCACATGTCAAGGGTCGAGGAGTGCTAAAATTGAAATAATCGGGCCCTAGCATTTAGTCATCTGTTGATCGGGTTATTCAATCTAAGCTGAAGCTCCAAATGGGTCGTCGTGTTCTAGGTATCCTGGGCTCGAGAAGTGCTCCTAGAAACACAAAAAAGTCACAAGTAGTGTGGATCAACTGGCTTGCGATCCTAAACTTGTGAGGGTCCAAAAAAAGGTCTGTGCATAATTCTGCTAACCAGTCATGAGATAGCATACATGCAAAAACAACCAAGGCAACAATGTCTTGGAAGTGGTCAAGGTCGGAGGAGATAGGCATGATCTCCAATGGTTGGTGGTTGATGGATAGATGTAAAAGTGATCAAAATGTGCCCCAAAAGGGGTCAAAATGACATGGTCTGAAGGATTTGACTTGATTAGGGACATGATTTTGGTTATTTTGAAGAGGGATAAAAGATTGGAAGGCCACCAACGTCGGCTATATAACCGACATCGGTGTCCAAAAGGGCCCGACGTCGACGTAAATCAGCCGACATCGGTGGCCTAGGGCACACCGATGCTGACATCGACGGCCTGCCAAATCCGACGAAACTGGATTGGCGGCCCACCAAAAGTCATTTGCTATTTGATTGAGAGAGAAAAAGAGCTCTGGTATTTGTTGAGTGAAAGTGACCCAGGGTTGACCAAGGAGTGGTGCGAGGTGGCAAAGGAGCATTGGTGGAGAAATGGAGTTGATTGTACGTTGTAGGGATGCGTGTGAGTCAGCAAGAGCATGCAGAGCCATTGAGACAGAAGTGATGGCAGAGGGGAGTAGAGGACCTACGGGAGGTCCACCACTAGCGGCACCTATCGTGCCACCACACCGGCGTCGCTGAGATGAGGTAGGAGGATTTGGAACCTTAATTGGAGTTATGTTGGTTTTGAATTTGTTTTTGAAATTTGTTGTTATTTGAGGTAGAAATTGAGGGGGAGGGTAGTTAGGAAGGTGGGTAGGTTGTTTAGGATAGCTTAGGAGTGATTCAGGAGAGTTGTGGAGGGAATAAGATGTAAAATGGGGAAGCCCTAAAAATTAGGGCTCGCCCCATTCGGCCCTAGGGTCGAACCAGTCGCTGACATCGGCGAATCTACTGGCGTCGGCCGACCAGCTATCGGCATCGGTTACTTGCCTATCGCCGTCGGTCATTAAGTGATTGACGTCGGTTAGGTAAGTGCCATTGCTGGCAAGCTAACTGATATCGGTGGCTGACTGGTCAGAAAATGGTTCTGAAAAATGGTCAAGTCGAGAGGTCAAAACTACACCAAGGGCTTCCTGGGTGTCGGGGTAGGCTTAGATAGTCTGAATAGTTGGTAAAATAGGCAAAGTAGGAAAAATGTTAACATGAAAGTGTCTATGTATGGATGCAGGCGAGGTAGACCTTGATGCTACGGGATCGCCTCCCGACCTTGTTGATGCAGATGCGCGGAGGTGTGTTTGTCGAGGAGTGGGCACAGATGAGCACCGTCGGACTAGGCGGGCTGAGACGCTACTGCAGAGTGGTGAGAGATGTGAGCTCATGGTGGCTTTGATCAAGTGGTGGGACCATGCCACCAACACTTTCCACCTGCCTACGGGTGAGATGACGGTCACGGTTGAGGACGTGTACCAAATTTTGCAGTTATCAGTGCATGGAGTAGACCTGTATGCATGCTCGAGAGAGGCACATGACATTCACATGGTCATGCTGTTTAGAGAGCATGCCGTGGAGACGAGCTACCATTCAGTGAGTTTTGCATATGAGCCATTGTATGCGGCGGATGAGGAGGCACATCGGCTGGCCATCCTGATGATGATCGGCATCACAGTGTATGTGTTGCCAGATGTAGAGGGCAGCAGGTTTCTGATTGCTATGACCAGAGTTTTGATGGATATGATAGAGCAGCATACCGTGTTCGCTTGGGTGCCTATATTTTTGGTCCAGGTATATAGAGAGTTATGGGGGATCAGTCGGTGGCGGTGATACAGCTTGTGTGTGGGCCACCTACTACACTGCTGGGCTTACGAGCACATCTTGGTCACACGACCTCTTGGCCTCCCAGTGGAGATTCAGGCCGGTTTCAGAGTCGGGTTCAGGTGATGGCGCGAGATGATGGTGTAGACATGGATGGATGGAGTGGTCAGGGACATTGACCATTATAGAGGGGTACTGGAGGCCCTGATTCCTACAGACATCGTCTGGAGACCATACTTGGTCTATCTAGCATTCAGAGACTAGGGAGAGTAGTTGGTTGGAGTTCAGAGCAGGCGATGGATCAGAGGCAGATGAGCCAGTGAGCTTGAGAGGATCCTTGCAGAGAGAGTGCGGCACCAGTATGGGCTGCTATAGGATGTGCCTCCCACCTTCCCACAGTATAGGCAGGATGATATAGAGAAGCCGCTCCCACTTCCAAAGGAGACAGAGGAGCCCAATTTTGAGGAGTTGCCGATAGGACCTGGGATAGCCGACCCAGGGTGCATAGAGGTCTACACGGCATGGTGGGCAGGGCAGTATCGAGGTATACAAGTGGGTCTCCAGCCAGATTTGTAGGCGATTACTAGGGAGCGGGATACAGCCTGCGAGGAGAGGGACACTACACGAGAGGAGAGAGACACGGCTCAGGCTCAGGTCTCAGTTTTACAGGGATAGCTGGCAGGAGTCACAGGGTAGCTGGGAGAGATGACAGGTCAGGTGGTAGCATTGACAGCACAGGTCACGCTACTACAGGGACAGCTGGCAGTAGCCCAGGCACAGGTAGTGGCAGGGCAGAGTTTTGGAGGGCGGGGCCCATGGCAGCAGTCATCTCAGTAGCTAGCATTTTCACAGGGGGCAGGACCATCAATATCAGTGCACCAAGGTCAGGCACAGCCACAGGAGTCTGGACAGGCCACAGGAGCAGGGTAGATGGGTCCACCGCAGACCGTATCTATGGTTAGATACACTGATGCACTGGACGAGATCGCATATTATGAGAGAGCCATTAGAGGGTTCCCTCAGATACAGCGATACTCAGAGATGAGGGCAGAGCAGAGCCGACAGAGGTTGATGTTGTGAGCAACGGCTTCAGGGTCGTGCAGATGGTAGAGATCAGAGGGAGGAGAGGATACAGCCTCTTCTCGACCACTGCCACCACCACCATAGCCACAGCCTTGAGGGCAGCCTTAGAGATGCATTATTTTGATGTATATACCAGCCTGGGAGCTGAAGACGAGAGATGTATTATGAGAGAGAGAGACAGACACAGATTGTGTCTTGTTGTATAAAACTGATTTTTGATATATATGATGAGATTTTGGTTATCGATGTGTTATGGAGATATTTATAGATGTTTGCAACATTTTTCATGTGTTGCATGATGCATGTTTTTGATATGATTTTGATGATGATGTTAATGATGATGCTAATGTTTAATGATTATATTGATGATAAATGATGATAGATTATGTGATGATGACTTGAGATTAGATGATGATAGATGTGATATTGAATGTTTAACTTGTGGATGATGCGAATGTTTAATGAGTTAGGATGAATAAAATTTATGACTAATGACTTACGATGTTATAATGAAAATGAAAGTATACTAATGATTATGTGAATATGGTATTGACTGTGATGTGATTGATAGGTGACGAGAGAAGGAGATGGAAGAAAGTGACGAAGAAAATGGCCGAGCTAACCCCAGAAGACCCCATATCAACTGAGTGTTGCCTACATAGCCCTTGTCATAGGGCCTCAGGCCAATGTAGTTCTCCCTAGAAGGGAAGGAGAGTAAAAGGGATGAAATTGGTCGTGGTTATGATGAAATGATGTGGGGAAGAGATGTTGCAGCCTTTTCCAAATGGTGAATTCTGCAACATTGGTTGAGAGGTCTTTCATTCCAAGCAATATTCCATATTCGTGATGGATGTATGCTAAAAATGAATTGAGGTTTATTTATGCTTCAGCAAGTATTGGTTTATGCTTAACATAAATTGCAGCGGGTCAATAGTTTCCATGTGTATTGGTGTCCATAGAAACTAGGGTGAATAGGTTATGGGAGTGGTCTGAAAAGAGAGTTGAGTTGATTGACAAGTGATGAAGGTGAATGTGACCAAAGTGCAGAAGAAGTGAAAAGCATATTTCCCTTTCAGTGACAAGGACCAAAAAGATAGCATAGATAGGGGTTATGAGAATCAAGAGCCCCGTTCATGCGTGACGTCGTTGACCATAGTTATGTTAGAGCGGTAATCCAATCACTTCGACATTAAAGTGAGCTCGAAGTCCCTTGAGCAGGTGATAGGAGGAGGAAATAAGGTAACCCATTTTAAGAGCAGAGATAACTATGCCCCTTTTTATAGGAGACCCTGAGACAACTATAAGTCAAGTCCATGACTCATTTTTTTTTTTTGGAGGCAGACTGATCGATGCGGGAAGCCTGCATAGAGATGTCATTTGCTTGGTGGTCAGTTGTGAAGCTGATCAATGCGGGAAGCTTCTGAAATAGTGCTATTTATTGCCAGTTTAGTCATAGCCATCCTTCAAGGGAGTGGTCTAGATTTTTGTTTAATATAAGGGCTTTAGAATAGCTGTCCTTCGAGGGAGCAGTCTATTAATTACAGCAATGATAGTATAACTGTCCTTCAAGGGAGCAGTCTGCTTTTTGATTTTGATATTGATATAGTGACCATGGATATTGTGACATCTTGATTTATTTTGACAGAGATGTGAGTCATGGACAAGATTATAGAAGGTCAAGGGCTCCCTTTTATGAGGACAAAGCATCCATACAGCATAAAAGGGTTATAGGAATTGTTAAGAGGAATAGGGTTGAAAGGAAGTAGGATTAAGAGGACGGGGATTGCTCAAGGGACGAGCTCAAGTTAAGTGTCAAGTGGACAAATACTCGACTAACAGTAGAACGGTCGTAGATGCAACGCATTAAGAGGCTCAGGTTCTGGGCGTCCATCAACAGAAGACAGACGATAAGTCCCTGATCCATACTTGTGCGTGATAATAAAAGGTCTGAGCCAATTAGGAGCAAACTTGCCTCATTTACTTTGCTCCATATTGGTCACGTGTTGATTCTCTTTGAGGATGAGGTCTCTGATGTTGAAATCTCGTTCTCACAGATTTTTGTCATAGGTGCGCTTGATGCGATGTTGATAGACATGGAGATGATTAAGGGCAACAAGACGGCGTTCGTCAAGTAACTCAAGTTGAGCTAAGCGATCTTGATGAAAGTCGTTGTTAGAAAGAATATCATGTAGAGAAATGCAGAGAGACGGGATCTGTACTTCGAGAGGTAGGACAACCTCTGTTCCATACATGAGAGAAAAAGGGGTAGCGCCCGTAGAGGTTCGAATGCTAGTGCGGTAAGCCCATAAAGCGAAGGGAATGTGAATGTACCAATCTCTGCCTGTGTCACTGACCACTTTCATGAGACTTTTGGTGAGAATCTTGTTGGAAGCCTCAGCCTACCCATTTCTTGTGGGTAGTAAGGCGAAGAAAAACTGAGTTTGATGTCGAATGAGTTGCATAATGTTTGGATAGTTTTGTTTTTAAAGGACTTGCCGTTATCGGTGATGATTTTATGAGGGACACCGAAATGACAGATGATATGAGTGGTGATGAAGTCGACGATCTTGTTAGCTTTTGTGGAGACGAGAGGAATAGCTTCCACCCACTTGGTGAAATACTCAGTGGCAGTGATGATGGACTGATGACAAAGAGACGAGTGAGGGTTAATCTCACCGATGAGATCTAAACCCCACTGAGAAAAAGGCCAAAAATCTTGAGCGATTTGTAAGGCGTGACTAGGAAGATGAAGCAAGTTAGAGTGCTGCTGACACTTGATGCAACGCCGAACATAGTCGCTACAGTCTTGATGAAGGGTAGGCCAATAATAGCCCAAACGAAGGATGCGCTTGGCAATCGAATTCCCACTGAAATGTCTGCCACAAATCCCATCGTGGACTTGCTGAATGGCTTGAGATGCTTCAGTGGAGGTAAGACAGCGAAGAAGGAGGCCATCAAAGCCTCACTTATAAAGAAGACCCCCTAGCATGGTATAGCGAGCGGTACACTTGATAAAAGCTCATCGTGCATTACTAGAGAGGTTGGGAGGAATGACAGAGAAAGATAAGAAGTCTACAAGTTGCTTATACCAAGCATCTTGTGGGCTAGGGTCTATAGTGTTGACATGATGAATGTGAGAAGAGATATATGAAGGCAACGGCACATGACGCACCGTGACAAAAAGTCTGGATGCAGATGAGGAAGATGGGATATGTGAAGCGAGAGAAGCCATGGTGTCAGCAAACTTATTCGTGGATCGAGGAACAGTCTGCAGGAGGTAATGATCGAAAGATGCAAGGAGAATGTCAACACGGTTTTTGTACCTTTGCAAAATTTCATTTTTATAGAGGTATGAACTGTTGACCTAATTGACGACGAGCTGTGAGTCGTCGAAGATGTTAATGGACTTGATGCTGAGAGAGAGGGCGGTCTGAAGTCCCAAAATTAAGGCCTCATATTCAGCCATATTATTGGTACAATCAAAGTCGAGTTTAAAAGACAAAGGCATGGGCTCCCCTTCAAGTGGGATGAGAATGACCCTAGCACCCCCACCTAATTGACATTTGGAACTGTCAAAGAACATAGTCATCTGATAGATGGTGTCATCGGAGGAAAGTGCAGCGATAGACTCATCAGGGAATTCACACTGCGAAGGTTGATTGTCAGGAAGAGGGACATCTGCTAGTTGATCAGTAATGGTTTGCCCCTTGATAGATTTCTACTGGATGAATTCGAGATTAAACTCAGCAAGCAGCATGAGCCACCGAGCCATACGTTGATTCTGATATGGCTTGGAGTGCATATACTTGAGAGGGTCGGTGTGGGTGATGATAAAGGTTTTGTGACTAAGAAGATAGTGGCAAAGCTTAGTAGCAGCAAAGACTAATGCTAAACAGAGTTTCTTGATATGGGTATACCGAATTTCATAGTCAACCAATGTTCAGCTGATATAATAGACTGCTTGCTCACGGTGATGCTCGTCTCGGTGTGCGATCATGGCTCCTAACGAATGGTGAGTGGCTGAGATATAAAGGTAGAAAGGTTGGTCATCTTTAAGTGGAATGAGAACTGGTGGAGAGACCAGATAGCATTTTAGGGCCTCAAAAGCCTCTTGACAGTCCTTATCCCATGTAAAAGAGATGTCCTTCTTAAGGAGATGATGAAAAGGTTGGCAGTGGTCAAAAAGCTGCGAGATGAAATGATGAATGGACTGGAGCTTGCCTTGCAAACTGCGAAGCTGCTTGAGATTGGTCAGGGGAGGCATTTCGAGGATAGCGCGAATCTTGGTGGGATCTATCTCAATGCCACGGAAGGAAATGATGAAGCTGAGAAGCTTGTCAGAGAGGACCCCAAAGACACATTTCTTGGGGTTAAGACGAACATTGTACTGAAGAAGATGAGAAAAGATGATTTTGAGAATGGTTAGATGGTCATGACGAAGCTTGGACTTGCCGAGCAGGTCATCCACAGTCCTCCATGATTTTGTGGAGGAGATCATGGAAAATGTAGGTCATGGCATGCTGATAAGTGGTGCCTGCATTTTTCAAGCCAAAAGGCATGACTCGATAGCAGAAAGTCCCCCATGGGGTAATGAAAGTAGTCTTGTGCTGATCTTCTAGAGCAATCAGGATTTGATTGTATCCTGAAAACCTGTCCATAAGAGATAGCATCTCATGGCCGGCCGTAAGATCAACAAGCTGGTCAATGTTAGGAAGAGAAAAGTCGTCTTTAGGACAGGCTAAGTTAAGGTCATGATAGTTTGTGTAGATCCGAATCCCCCCAGTTGCCTTGGTGACTGGGATGATGTTAGAGACCCACTGTGGATAATCGATGGGCTGGATGAAGGAGACAGAAAGGAGGCATTGAAGCTCTTCTTTGACAAAGAGGGCAACGCGAGGATACATCTTTCGAAGCTTTTGCCTGACAGGCTTAGCCTCTGGTTTGGTGACAATGTTATGGGTAACGATGGTGGGGTCGATGCCAGGCATATCACTGTAAGTCCAGGCAAAGGCCTTGCGATGGTCAGAGAGGAAATGGGTATAGTCGAGCTGCTCCTGAACGTCTAAAGATTGGCCAATCTTTAAGACATAAGGAACATCAGAAGAAGGAAGGTTGATGTCAATGGTTGATTCATTTAACATAACTTGGGTCTCAGAAGGGAGGGAGCGCTGGATGAAAGAATCTTCAGCACCCATGTAAGAAAGAATGGCGTCATCGTCAACGCAATGAACAGTGTGAATGGTTGCCGACTCATCTTCGATCATGCTGGGAAAAATGAGAGGGAGAGAATTAGACACCCCATTGAGCTGATAAGTTAAGGGGTCCAGGCGGATGGTGTTTATGAAAAAAAAAAACTAGTAGGAATGGAAACCACTGACTCTGTAGGTGAAGGGGGTGAAACAGGCAAGTGTGGAGGTGATTGGTCAATGATTGGTTCAGGATAAAGGTCTAAAGGGTCTTGAGTAGGGTCGTGATATCCTAGACCATATCGTTTCTTGGCATCGTCATCATTGAGTGATTGGATAGGCTGATGGGAGCCTTGCTCATAGCGTCTGAAACCAAAACCCTTCCATGCACACCTGTAAAGGTAAGTGTGTGCAAAGGCGGGGTTGCCAAGAAATGAGAAATCTGATGTGAAAGGTTGAGGTGAAGAAAGAGGATTACCATCAATAGGAGCTTGATTAAGCCCCCCATAGACCAGGTTAGTGCGGAGGTGAGGGGGACCATAAGGTATGATCATCCCTATTCGATGGTCGTAGCTGGGGCTGTGATGAAGGCATCCATACTCTTGTGGAGTTTGGAACATATCTAAAGCCAGCAAGCGATACTCTCCCAATGAAAGTCTTTGGAAGACGTCTTCCATGGGGTCTGTGGTCGTCACTTGAAGGGGAGGTGTAAGGGCGACCCCCTGTTGCGAACTGGTCGAAGTCTCTACGGATGGAGGCAGTGCCGAGGTTAACGGCTTGATAGGGATGAGGACATCGTTTGGATGGTAGGTGGTGTTGCATGTTTTGAAGGGCAAAGGGTCAGCAGGAATGGTGTGGACATGTCCATCATGCTCAAATTTCACACAACGGTGTAGGGTGGAGGGGACACAGGCCATGGCACGGATCCAGGGTCGGCCCAACAAGATGTTGTATTGAAACTCTCCTTCGATGATGTAGAAGAGCTTCGGGACTATGCATGGACCAATGCGAATATGAAGAACGACTGTGCCAATGGTTGTGGCAGTAGTGTCATTGAAAGAGTGCAAGATTGCGTCATTTTTGGAGACACAATTCTTGGGAAGAGCCAACTGATCAAAGGCATGAGTGGAGATGATGTTGATGCTAGCGCCCCTGTCAATCATAATGCGTTTAATGCGTGTCCGATCGATATAGGCAGTGATGAAGAGGGCAGCGTCCTGATCTTTCGTGTTGGATGTAGGAATCTCAGAATCACTGAATGTAATGGAGGCAATAGGGGCTAAGGAGTGGACAAGGGCAGCAAGTGGTTGGGGGTCCTCGGGTTAGACCTCCGCTGCCTGTAGGGCTTGAATGAGGGCCTGATGATGTTGGGGTGAGGTTTGGATGAGATCATAGAGGGACATCTTCACAGGCGTCTGATGAAGCTTTTTCAACATGGAGTCGTGGATTGGTCCAGAAGAAGAAGAAGAAGAGGAGGGTTGAGGCGCGCCAAGGATAGAAATCTTAGGCTTAGGCGGTTGAGGTGGATTGACAAAAGGGTAGGTCCAAGGAATGGTGGCTTTTTCTTTCGCCTTGTCCTTTTGTGACCTAGTGGTGATGTGAATGGCATTGATTTCAAAGATGGGAGGTGAAGGTGATGAGGGAGTTGTAACCAGTTGATGAGATGTGGATGGGTTTGAAGAGGTTGAAGGGTTATGAGAAGGAGTCAGGGGTCGGTCGAAAGTGTCCTCAAAGAGAAGAGTGTCTTTCTCTAGATAACGGCGAATGACAGCCTTGAGGGCACAGCAAGTCTTGGTGTCGTGTCTTGGTGTACGATGATATAAACAAATCTTCGTGTCGTCAAACCAGGAGGGTTTAGATCTGAGAGGTTGGAAAGGCTTGATGGGTGGAAGAGTTATGCTAGAAGTTTGCAAAAGTCGTCGCAAGATTAAAGAGTATGAACCCACTAAAGGATTCGTGCTTATCGATATATGCGGTGTCGGTGACTTTTGCTTGGGCGAAGTTGGAGGAGGTTTTCGTACCACCTTCTGGGTTGATGGTGCAATGACAGGCAGAGATGATACACTCTTCATGAGAGGTACCACCTTTTTGGCAGAGGGTAGGCTAGTGGTAGGTAAAGGAAGCAAAGGAGGCAACCGATTTTGATTAGAAGTTGAAGTGGGAAGGATTCTGGTTAAGGTTGAAGGATGCGGGCCCAAAATGGAGGGCAATGATGATGGAAGAGGAGGCATTTGCCTCTGTGGTTTGGCAGTCTTTTGTGATTTGGGTTGAAGACTACTATTAGTTGAAGTCTGGTTTAAGTCCACCTTCACTTGTGGATGAGTGAGGTTGGAGACGGGGCGAATGCCAAGCGACTTGATAGGTTTAGGCGAAGTAGATGAAGGTTTTGGTTTTGATGAGGTTGATGGAGATGTAGATGGTCTAGAGGTGGAAATCTGATTTTTGTTGATAGTTTTAGGAGATTTTGCCATGGGAGGATTAGCAGCATGAGATGAGAGGGCTCGGGCTTGTTGAAGAGCTGTGAGATGGTCCCACAATCCCTGATGTTCCACTTTCCTAGAAGGGAGAAGTTTGAGTCTCTCCACTAGTCGGGAAAATGGCTGAGGAGGTACGGGATGAAGTTTAGGCTCTTGAGAAGATGCCGATGGTTATGGGACTGAAGGTATGGTAGTTTCGGCCCCAAAGCATGGTGAGGTCGTGACAGGTTCATGTTTGGTTGGAGATGAAGGAGAGATAGGTTCTTCCCTGGGTGGAGAGGAAACTGGAGAATGAAGCTCCTCAAGTGGGTAAAGGGCAGGGATGATAGTGCCCTCCACTTGTGGTCGAGGAGTAGGAAAAGTTGGGTCCTCCATGGGCAGCAAGAAGGAAGATGGTGAAACTGGCTGTACTGGTAAGGTCGAGGCGTCCTCCAAAATGAGAGAAGTTGAGGGAGAACTAATCGGAGAAAGAGGTTCGTCCACATGTGATGGAATAATGGATGAACTCACCTCTTGAGATTGGTTAGGAATGAGGGGTGAGACCGTATTGACTGTTTGAATATTATGTTCATGGGTATTGTCAGTCAAGGTCTGGATGTTGTTTTGGGTTGGTGGATGATTAGGGAACGATTGTCTGAAGATATTGATACCCTGATTAGGAGGGGCATTAGGATTGTTGAGGATGAGGTCACCCTTTTCCAACATGTCTTGGATTTTGTTTTTAAGGGTTTTACAATTGTCTGTGTCATGACCTTTAACACGGTGGTAGTTACAGAAGTCATCTTCCCTATACCACGCAGGGATAGCGCGTGAGGGATCAAATTGTGGTGGTGGTCAGATCTGAGAGAGATTGATGGCCCCTTGTTTGATGAGTTTTTCCAGTACAGATGCGTATGATTCTCCAAGTGGAGTAAACTGTCGCTGTATGTATCTCTGCTGAAATTGGTGAGTGGCACTCATAGATGTGGATGGTTCAGGTTGATTAGTTGAAGGTGAAGAGGAAGAAGATCTAACAACCACAGCATTTGTTGAAGATTTAGATTTAGGATTGGATGAGGAAGGCTTAGAAGAGGGGTCATTGGTTTTGGAGTTAGGATTCTTACTCCGCAACTTGACTTTATTCTCCTCGACGGCACGTAACTCAAGTTTACGAGCCATCGTGAAGGCTTCATCAAAAGTGCGGAAGGTCTGAACCCTCAAGGTAGAAGAAATATGTTTAGCGCAGACTTGAGAGAAAAGTTCAATAAGCTCAAGCTGGGGTAAGGAAAATGAAAGTTGATTGATAAGGCCCCTCCACCGAGCGACGAAATCAGCAATGGATTCATCCTCGAACTGGCGAATAGAATAGAGGTCTGTGATGGAGACCTTCTTGGTGATATTGATGGAAAAATGATCTAGGAAGAGCTGGGCCAGCTGAGTGAATGTGAAGATGGAATGGCTAGGAAGAGAGCTGTACCAGTCAAGTGCAGCACCCAAGAGAGACATGAGAAACATGCGTAAGAGCAATGCATAACCATGGGCGATAAGATAACAGGCATGTCTGAATGCCCATAAGTGTTGTTGTGGGTCTTCCTTGCTTTGGAAACAAGAAAACTTAGGAAGTTCCCACTGGCTGGGATATGGTCTGATGGGGATAGAAGGATGGATGGGCTCATTGCAGATTTGTTCGTATGAGAGAATGTTGTGTGAACCAGAAACAGAAGTCTCTAGGTTGGACATTTTATCCATCAGCATCTTGATAATATCTACTAACGAATTGGCGGGTGGAATGCCTTCTAAATTGTAAGGCATTTGAAAGAGGTTGGAAGAGGTGTACGACGTAGTCGGTTGTACCAATAAGGGCACAACGTATGAATGACTAGTCGTAGGGACAGAAGAAGTGACTAAGGATGGTTGGATAAAAGGAATGGCTAGGTTTGATGTTGTCATGGGAGGTTGGCTAGAGGTAACATGGGATAATGGATAGGTAGCCACCCTAGTGTTGATAGGAGTAAGGGTAGGCGGAATAGAGACGACCAAGTTTTGAAAGGGGGTAGAAAGTGGTTGAGTGGGCTGAGATTGATAGGGGGTCGAAACCCCGGTGAAAGTGGGCCCAACAATGGAAGGAGAGGCCACGCTTGGATGGTTGTTAAAAGGTTGGTCATTGGTTGAGGCAATAGCCTGGGTATCTGTGGGTTGGACTACGGACGTCGTTGATACGACCGCAGTTTTGAGGAGAGAAGTCAGCATTCCATAGATTGGATTGCCCGAAGAGTCTCGCGTTTGGCTATTCATGAGATAGTGTTGTAAGGCTGCGGTATTGAGGTCCAAGAATCATGCAAAATCTTGGTCCCCTTCTGGGATAATAGGCATTTGGGTCAGAGATGGTCTGGTAGGAGTTCTTTCAGTTTCTGAGTTGAACTCCATTATAGGGTTGGTTGTAGGTGGGGTAGATGGAAGAGGATGATGCCTCACGTGATCGACTAGAGCCTTGGCTTGGCTATGAGTCAGAACCATTCAAGGCAAGGAAGAGCATCCTCACAAGCTCAAACAAGCAGATAAGAACTAAAAAAAAAAGATGAAGACACAAGCAGATCCTAAAACCCTAGAAGTAAATTATTAGGATTATAGTGGCTTATGCCTTAAAATGTGTGTAGAGGAAGATTGGCTTTTGAGTCAGGTCCTAGAAGAAGCAGTCTATAGATGGTTTCAAGTTTTGTTATGGTGCTCAAGAAGTCTGTGTTAGCTTCCGTACAGGCCTGGTGCTAAGGAGCAAGCTCCCCTCACTTCACGATTCCAGTGGTTAGCTGGTTTCGCTTAGCCAAAATATACTTGCACTATAGTTTAGGCTCTGCCAGAGAACAGAGTTGGCTCTCCCCTTGGTGATGAAATCTAAGTAAGATTGCTGGGGGATGAAATCCCAGTCGGGCCTTGTCTCAGGTAAGTTAAAATATTTATTTTGTGCAGGTGGTTTGGTCGTGTAACATCAAGTGATCTAGATTAATTCAATATGCGGTTTAATTACTATGTGTGGTCTAAGAGATGCAGGCAAACAGAAATGAATGCAAAGTGTTTTAATGCCCAAGTTGAAATGTTTATTCGTATGAAGATGAATGGAGAAAGAGTCGAAGAATATGAGTTTTAGCTAGTCTAGAAGTGCAAGAAAGAAAAGAAAAGTTTGTTTTAGTTCTGCTTATGATGTCGTTTAAGAAGAGACGAAAGGAGGTGAAAAGGAAGGAACCTAATGCACCTATATGAACGAAAGAAAGAAAGAACCCAAGGAAGGCCCTAGGGTCCCACCGGGCGTGCCAGAATGTTTCTATGCAAAATTGCTTTCTACATTCAAAGAAGAAATAAGAAACTAAAAGAAATGGTTAAGGCTAGAAGATACTTGATAAAGTTGTGCACACCAAAATCAGACGTTGGAAGGTTCTCCTCTTTGGTTGTGGAGGAATGACACCTGCGAAGAAAAGAGACTGAAACACGGAAAAAACGTTAGTCAAAGATATGGTGGGCTGTCAGGCAAACGCCTGATCCCGAAAGTACGAAGACTTCCTAGAAGGATATCAACCCACTGATAAAAAAGTAGAATATTGGACTAAAGTAGATAAAATGGAAGATAAAATGACAGAAATAAAGGATAGAAAATAAAAACACGTACCTGATAATGAAGTAAAATGTTCTGTGCAGTCGCCGATGTCGGTCTCTGTGGTGCCGGCGTCGGTTAGGGAAAGTGCCGACGTCGGTTAAAGTGCCGGCGTCGGTAGGGGTAGTGACCGGCGTCAGTCGGGGCAAGTTCTAGACAGAGTCTGGATGAGTTGCAGAAGGTCTGGGAGAGTTGGGACAGGGTCTTGATAGAGTCGAGACAGGGTCTGATGGAGTCGAGATAAAGTCAGGGCAGAGTCTTGGCAAGGTTTTGGATAGGTTTTGGGTAGGGTTTTGGACAGGATCTAGTCAAGATAAGGTCGAGTCTAAATAGGGTCTGGGGTTTTGCAGAAGGTCGAGTCTGGACAGAATATAAAGTATGGAAATAACAAGCAAGCAATAACCAAAGATAAAAATAAACAGATGAGAATACTTACCTGTCACAGTGCGAAGACATGATTGATGTTGTTAAAGTTATCTGTGCAGTGCCAAATTGAAGCGAACACAAATTGGTTGATGCCGGAGTTGGTTGATCGCGAGAGTGTTGATTGCAAGATTCTGTGAATGTCAGAGTTCAAGCTCGATTGATTGATTGATTGATTCCTTAGTTGATTGATCGATTGGTAGATGCTGATGAAGGCAAGGGACAGTTCGAGAGATGGTTCGATAACCGTTTAGGAAACTGATTAGGAACCGAATGATAACTGATAACGGATAACGGTAAGGTGACCGACGTCGGTAGGATTGCTGACGCTGGCTGATAAGTGACCGACGTCTGCGACATCGGCCAGGTAACGACCGTCGTCGACAGATGTATAATGGGGATAGAGTCTAGCTTTAGCTCTGTGCTCATTTTTACATGCTGCCAGGGTCAAGGCTGGTGGAAAAAGTGATCGACAAGAGTTAAATAGGCGAAGAAGAATAAGACGGGGGATGACCAAGGGAGTCAACACGATTTCGGTGTCTACATAGGCATCTAAAAATAGTATCTCTTTCTTAACATAGAGATACAAAGCTCAACTACCAACTTCTAGGCACCAACAGTCTAAAATAAAGAACATATTTTTACCTTTCAAGAACACTTCCATCTTTGTGAATAATCTTCAAACAATATTCATAATCTCATTGGTCTTATATAATAATATAAAACTCATATGCCTTCTTTGATTTCATGATCAATATGAATAGCTCATAACTACCTTATGTTTGAACCATCATTCCGTCATGGTTCATACTATCTCAGAATAACGTCCACATATTAAACTACTAGATAGGTTTGTAAAACCTTAATCTCTATGGAAGACCTCTGCCAAACATTCATCAAACTCTATCAAGACTATTATGGCATATCAAACCTCTGAGTAAGAGTACTTTGATTAGTTTTGTACTTCAGATGCTTTGTCAAAAACATTATACATTGTCCATATGCATTGTATGATCCTAATGTCACTTTGGCATTCATCAAGATAACTCAACTCCACATTATTAATTTCAAGACACTCCATCTGATGTTTATTTAACTTCTTAGGTCTTTACTAGTTCATTTAATTCATGAAATCTATTCTAGGTCTTACTGTCCCATGGAGTCTTGAAAATCTCATTACATGCTAGTCATGTCATATGATTCAAACACCTAATCATCATCCAAATTGACTATAAAAGGCTTATATACTTGTTATTTATAACCTTAAGGTCATTTTTCAAATGAACAGGATAAACTCTTTCAATTTTTATGACTAAAAAATAGATCTACTACTTAACCTTGTCCAATATTGATCACACCCATAAGGTACATTCATCTTCTTAGGTCTCTATATATTCATATGCATCTTCAGATATTGAAAATAATGAATTGAAAAAATCAAACATATATCAAGATATCCCTTTGTTATTACACTTGATACCCTCACTCTTACAATCACAACTTCTCAAACACCTAGGCTTATTTAATTTTCAAAGATATTTGCACATACCTTCTTACAAGGCCTAGAATAAGGTTTTAGAAGACACCTTGATGTCTTGACCTATTTTATACATGTTATGACCTCAAAACAACATTAATAAACAATATTTGGACTTGTACATTTATCTCAACATGTCTTCAAAGTCCTTATAGACTGTCAACTTAGGTTTGACCTTTGACTTGGCTTCTACATAATCCTTTTGAGCTGGTAAATATCACTTTTGACATTTTTTCAAGTTTGACTTATGTCTTACAGTAACACATAACTCATATTAGTTTAAGTGTTAATCATGTCTCATATTATCATCTTTATTCTCCTTAGATAACTCTACTAGTACCATTTTTATTTTATCGACCATCATTACAATCATGATAAATATTGTCATCATCATTCTTCAAGCTTGTGCTTCTTAGGATCACCTTTAGGCTATTAGGCCCCTGTCAAAGGACCAAAATTGATACCAATTTTTTTGAATTAATACTACTATTGGGTGAATCAATGTCTTAAAAAAATATTTTCTTTCCAATTAACACTCATTAACCTTTCAAACTAATATAATGATCAAGCAATGCATAGAGAACCAATCACATAAACATGAAGCAAGATATTAACACATAAACATAAGAGATATATGAGAAAACATCATGGGGGATAAAACCCACTAAAAAAAACTTGGAAAATTTTTCCTATAAAACCATTAATCAATTTATTTGAGCACCAACCCAACAAGGAAGTACCAACTCCCTGAATTTATTTAACACCAACTAGACTTTAGCAAGCACCCAATTACAAGGAGGATAAAACCCCCTAGGTTACCAAGTATCGACTCAACCACCTATTGAAAAATTACCTACTCATATAATAGATATTTTTCAACCTTGATATTTTTATATTCTAAAATTGGTGATGGACATCTTACACTCTTTATTATTCAACCACTCTCAAATAACCTCTTAAGCTTTCTCCCTCAATATGCCTCTTACTAGGCTCATTAGGTCAATTGAAATTGATATCCTCATGAAGAAACACTATTATATTATCATAATAATCTATCTCTCTTATTATTATGGTCTTAAATACCTATTTTTACTTCACACTCTACCCTTTTATTCATTCATTGGGTCTCTTTGCTGCTACATTCACAATTAGGCCCATTATGCCTTATATAAATACAAGTCACTTGCCCACATAATTTATTTGTTGGAAAAGACACTAATACATTAGTTTCAGACCAAAAACATGTCTTAGGACATGTTACACACAATATTCAATCAAACTAGGATCACCATTAGGTTAGCCAAACTCATTTAGACCTTAATATACTTTTAGGCCTAGTAGAGACCTAATACATTAGGTATATTTGAATCAACACATTACCCTTAGCCTTATTGAAAATTGTTGATCCTTTAAACATAGATGAAAAATTTATACACACCTAAAATATACCCATTATAAAATTTATTTAGGTATATGCCACCTATTATTTTAATTCACTATTTGAATCTCATCATTGGGCCTTCTCACAATTAGGTTTCCTCATAGCTAGAAAGTTTGTCTTGATAATATGAATCATAAAATCAAATTTGATAAATAAACCAATAAAAAAATCACATATATATAATATAAATGACCTTATGGTAATCACCAAGTCCATTATATTTTCCCATATACGTCAAAAGACCTCAAACTAATCACTTTCATTTGCTCACTCAAAACTGTAAACAGATTTCATAAACCTAGTCAATAACCTTGAATTTTCACACCTTCATATTGCATAAAAATACATTAAAAATAACATATTAGACATATATAATAACTTAATGTGAATTTTATTCTTAAAATCTATGCAAAAATAATTAGGAACATCATTCTCACTTACACATAGAAAACTCCCTGTAGCTCCAAAAACACAATCATGAAAACCAAGATTTTGAACACATATGTGAACATTTTATGAATATTAAAATGGTTTTATATGATACTTAAGAATCATTAAAACATATTTAAATATAAATATTATATGGTTCAATATCAATATTGGTCTTACAGACCAATCTCATGTCTTAACCCTACACAAGCCTCACTGTGTTAGATAGGTCACTTTGAGAACAATTTTTTGCTTGTCTATGAGTATCCCCAAAACTTTTTTTAAATGGGGAAAGGTGATATATGTATTTAAAAATTAAAAAATTCATTTGGATCCATCCCTAATCCACTATAACCCATCCCTAATCTCATTCTCACTTCTCTCTGGTTTTCTCAATGTCTTCCTCATTTGGCCTTTTTAGCAATAGGTCAAATTACATGATTAGTTTAGACTATTTAAGGTATAAAACATAATTAAAAAATTTCATTATCATAAAATATATGTCTCACACATCATCCTCCAATCATTTTCATGCTTTGACCTATTCAACCCTATCTGTTAAATAGAAAATTTGAGAAATAAGTGGTTTCTTATAGCTTCCATTCACTCTTCTAAAAGAACATTGCCACATAGAGAAACCTAAGAGAGTATTAAACATTATAAAATCATAAAAATAGGTAATCCAATCCATTCTAATCTATTTAAAATAATATCTTTCCTATCGAGTCATTATGAGGGTTTTAGGAGGGTTTTGACTACTTTCTATTCTTAACAATCATTCATAAAGGATTGCCCCTAAAATCCAAAACCAATGCAAAAATATTTAATATAATACCTTTACCTAGATACCATGAAATTATTAGATCATCATGCAAAGGTTACACATGTCAATGATCATAATAAAATCCTTCTCAGGTCTATAACACCTCATTTTGTTCACACAACAAACCTCAACACCAATTTACATGTTTTCTAGTTTAGGATTTGACCTAAAAATTGGTCAAAAAACTTGACACAACCTCTCATACCTATAAAAATTCTCTTATGATCTATGGCACCTTAGGAACTGAACTTGATCCCTCACTAGGCCACACTAGGTCTCTTTGCTCATTAGGCCTAAACTTGTAAGCCATACTTAGACCTTGAACACACCTTGAAACCTCTTGTACTACTCTAAAAACCTCATCATCCTATTATAAAACTTCATACCATACTCAAAAACTATTAATATTTTTATCACAATGATTAGACTACTTACCTCATCATTATACTAGGCCTATGCCTTTTCACTAGGTTTCTTCATGTAAGGATTAAGCCTCAAAACTAGCCTTAAAACTATTTTGAAGGATTATTTGCCTCTTTCACATGTTTAAAAAAATTTATAAAATTTATCATGCCAATATTTGACACAATTCACCAAGATTTACTATTCTTTATGCATACATCTTCTCATAAGGCTAGACTAGGCTTCTCAAGAAACCTAATACTCAATCGTATGCTTAATTTGTATCTTGATCTTGTATACATAGACTTGTTATTATGAACTTGGTAAAAAGTGAAATTATCATAAAAATAACTTCAACAGTCTCTTTATAATAATCCATCATAGCTTAAGCTTAACAACATTGCTCATAAGCTTGTCATATCACAATCTTGTGTCAATACCTTATGTAGAATTCAAGTACCAACTATATACTCATAATATTTTCAAAATTTTATTGATTACTACCACTTTTTATCTTGAAATAACCTATTGAGTATTAATATCTCTAAGTACATGCCTTAAGGGGTATAGTGGGAAAGGGGTGGGCAAACCATTAGTGCTTTGTAAGATTGTTGTCCCTTTTACCTCTTTCCATCTACACACTTGTCTCCTAAAACCATTAACTATAAGCTTATTCTTCTCAAGATTACCTATTCTATTCATTTTCCTCTTTCCATACTCCTTTTATTACCTCACACCCTTTTGGATAGTCAATTGTACTAGGTTAACTGGGTCGACCCAGTATAGTTTAAGGGTATTTTTCACTTTCTTAGCTTGTTAGCCTTTCGATCGACCTAGCTCAGACCTAGTGAATTGTCCTAAAAAACACACTAGGTCGAATGGGTCAACCTTGTATATCAAATGTTTCTAGGAGGATTTAGGGAAAGATCCACCTATATATACAAGTTCATTTCCCACCATTTCATAAGAAAATAATTAAGAGCAAAGAAGTGTGAATTAATATTTGCTTATTTACCATTCTACTTGAGGAATAAATCTTAGGGTTCCATAATTTCTTTGGAGATACAAATATTGTATTATAGAGAAGTATTTTGGATGCTTATATATAATGTGTATCTTAGATCTAATTTATCTTTTTTATCCTTACATACCACAATAATCTCTTGCAAAGCACCGTGGCTAAGGGAGAGATTGAGTCTCAACAAGTTCATCTTCAAAGGCAAGTATTCCTAACTTTATTTATCCTTTGTAAGAGTAGATAGATACTGCATTTTTATTATTATCCCATGTATTAGGATTCCATATACATTGACATGAGTATATGTCTTCTAATACATATTTTGTTTAGTTTGTTTTATTGTTTCTAACCCCCACTTTGTGCCACAAGGTTTGGTGTGCACTAGATTAGATTTACTTTCCTATTATTAAAATAAGTGAATGTTTTAAAACTTAATACTCCATTAGGTTTGTTATTTGATTATTTAAGATGACATGATTTTTAACCCTTCTTAGCATGATATGTTGTGATAAGTGATCCCCTAATCAGGTCTAGTAGATCCCCATTTTGGTCATGCTCCCACTTAACAAGTGTATCCCCAATTGGAAGTATAGGTATGCTCTATCTTCTTTGATCCAAGATTTATTTATATACATGATGAATTTATGATTGAATATATTCTGGTTAACTCTACATGAAACTAAACCTTTCAGTATTTATTTCACTTATTTTCATTCTTTTAGTCATTATTTTTATCATATTAGATCGACTCTGTCGACCTAGTTTTCTAACTTCTATGTGCAGGTTTCTAAGAATAGGCAACTAGATCAATCCAATGTACCCAATATAGTTTTATATCCTTTCATACATATATTTTAGCCTATTAGGTTGACCCAGTCAACCTCATATATTTTCAGCACTTTGTAGTAGGTTCTTGTATAGCTTGATCAATCATATCGACCCAGTTTATAGGATTTGCCAACATACTTCAAGGTTCTTCATCAATAATACTCCATTGCATATTTGATCTAAAAAAATTAATTAATACATATATATATATATATATATATATATATATATATATATATATATATATATATATATTTCCTTTCAAAATTTGTAGTCTTTAAAACTACCCTTGCACAATCAACTGGATCGACCTTGCTAACCTAGTTCTATGTTATGTGTGTTGTCTAAAATAACTAGGTCAACCCTACCGACCTAGTTCATTTTTATACCTTTATTATGTAGTAAATTTTTTAACCTTTCATCTCTATTATATATTTTGTGCATATAGTGTCAATGTTATACCTTGTTTCAAGTTGGAATTAACCTCATATCTACTAGTAATTAGCTCACACATTTTTTTCCTATTGCTTGCATGTTTAGAATAGATCACATAGTTAAATTAGGGGATTTTTAATTAATCACTTAGTTTCAATATTTTTATTTTATGCACACATAAAGAAATCACAAAAAACATAAACAAGCACTTTAACATTTTGTCTACCCAAGACCAACCTAATTGGATTTCATCACCAAGGGGGAGGTTGACTTGATGCTCTGGTCAAGTATAAATCATGGTTAATGGTATATTATAGCTAAAAACCCAACACCATTATCATTTTAGTATATTAAGTGAGGGGTTAGGCCCCAATACCAATCCTATATCATTGCCACTATAGTCCCTTTCAACCCAAACTACTTGAAACCATCCTTAGATTGCTATCTAGTACCTTGCTTATAACCAAGTTCCAATCACATTAAAAATAATTATTAATAATATAATTAACAATAAAGTTTAACATTTATTTATATTTACTTTAAAAAGTTGATTACTTACTCTTTGATCAATTGTGTGTGAAAAAAATTGCATTATCTAGCATTAGTGCAAGGTTTTGATTTGTGTGCCTCAATTAGATTAGCTAACATTGATCTAATTAACTATTTATTTACTTTTAGCACTTACTTATTTACATTACTTTAAAAATTCTATTATTCATAACTTGCTATTAAATTTATCATCTTCCTTGTTTTCATTCTCTAATTTATCAATAATCTAACACATTTTACGGTTTGCAAAATGGATGAGTAGAAACAAAGATATAGGCAAAACATGGAATTTGGCTATTTTTATCCTCTGTTCATTGTACATGATTGACCCAGTCAACCTTATACTATCTTCAAATATTTTTAAGCCTTTATCCATTATACAGGATCAACCCAATCAACCTTGTACTATTTATAGACCTTTTTTAGTCTCTATTTATTATACAAGATTGACCCAGTCAACCCTATACTATTTACAAACCCTTTTCAGCCCTTGTCTATTGTACAAGATCGACCTAGTTGACCTTGTACTATTTTTTGTCACTTTTTGTTCTCCTTGTGTGGTTATCTAGTCTTATTTCATCATGATGACATCGTTTTAGCCTTCCATTAGTCCATAACATTGCATAATTAAAGATTTGGATAGTAACCTCACTTATTTCATTACTTTAGATGAAATTATCAAATTTCTTCCTTCCTCTTCTTCTAAACCAAAACCAATCACTACATAATGTAATGTAGTTGAGATAAATCATCCTAATTCTCTTCCCATACCAATTTTTGGAATCTTCTAGTAACTAATCTCTTTATTATCAAAACTCATACCCTTACAACCAATGTTCATAATCCTCTTGTTACACCCATAACAAGATCACCAAGTCTTATCAATTCCCAAAGTAACATGGTTAAAACCACTCAAATTGATAATCTAGATGGTTCCAAATTATTCAAAAAACTTGATGATAATACTATTTACACTCCTCACAAGAATGGTGTCTTTACCAAGATTCCTTCTTATTCTACCACTATTAAGATAACTAACACTACTGTTAGGAATCCTCTACCTATAAATAATCCTCCTCCCACCAAAACTAACAATCCTCTTCCTAACAACACTAATATCCCTCATACAAAAACTAATCCACCTATTTATATAACTCAACTTATTTCCCAAGTCATATATAAAATGAACATCATACAAACTTTCAATCAGTCTCAAATGATGAACATGCAATAACATTTATTACACATGAATAGTCAACCAATTCAAGTCATCATGTCTCAACCAAATCAAAATTTTGTCCCTCATCCTCTTAGAGATGACAATGGGAATATCATTCATCAACCTCTAATGAATAAAAAAAATGATTTAACATATTTAAAATTAACCTTTATCCCTATTCATTGCATCCATATATATTGGAATTTTTTTTCGAACTATCACATATAATGGGATTAAGGACCCTACTATATTTCTTAAGTCTTTTGGTAATCTCTATAAGGAATGGGTCTAAACTAACACCTTTTCTACCACCAAGATCTTAGCCAAAACCTTTGTTGGTGATGCATTTGAATGGTAAAACCAATTTCCTAGACATTCCATCTCACAAATAGAGGATTTAGTCAATGCTTTAGTGAAGGAATACCAACATGATGACCTTCCTGAAAACTACCTCAGGCATTTCATCAATGCCAAGTAACTTCCTAATGAATCTGCTCATACTTTTATCAAATGATGGAAGTATCTTCTTCATGAAGTGGACCATAACATGAATGATGATACTATTTTAAAAATATTTTTCAACACTCTTAAACCTCCCCTTCAATACAAAGTTTGAATCCTTTCCCCTAAAACTTTATAAGAAGCCTTAGACCAAGTAAAAAGGCAAGACTTTCTTATGACTCAATTTGAACATCTCAAACAACTAATAAATTACCTTTCCAATCATCTTATCATAACATTGATTCATCCAAGCCTACCCAACCTCAAAATGGATCATCCAATTCAACTAATTTTAACCCAACCCACCCTCCCTTGAGTCTAAAACAACTTAAGAATAAATTTCACCCTCTAAACCTATGAGCTTTGATCCTTTCAAACCTCCTCCCAAATGGTACAATCCAAATAAATTTTGTTGGTGGCATGATAATATAGGTCATTATCATTAGTCTTATCATGATATTCATTTATTTTTTATTTCTTCCTTACTTGGTCCATATTGCAATCTTTATACTCTCATAAAATAATGTTATCAAGACTATCTTCAAGCTTCTCAAAGTCAATCTCAAGAACCACAATCACATCAAAATCAAATACCTAATGAATAACAATAATTATCCCATACTATTATCTCATATACTAATTTTATTCAAATAATAGTTGATTTTTATTCATACACCAATGAGGAAAGGATACTAACATGAACAAATTTAAACATATTGTATCATCCATTAAACCTCAACCTCTTAGGTCACATGAACCAAAAGAGTACCTCAATCAAATGCCTACTCAAAATCATATCATACATGGTCCTCATTTACCTCCTCTTCCTATTCATATCTCTCTTACCCATAATATGTCAAATTCAACCTCCTTAAAATCTAAAAAACCAACACATTTGCCTATCTCCAAATGCACCTACCAAGCCAATACAAATCATTTGATCAATTCAATGTTACCTCCCTCCAACTCACATGTTAGGGTATTTTGTGATGCCCATCCACATGTAACTTCAAAATTTGAGGAATCTTGAAATTCCCATCTTTACATACACTTACCTTTTAGGGCATCTTGTGATGCCCACTCTCATTCCATAATACATAATACCAATCGAATTCATCTTCAAGAAACCTTCTGAGACTTATAGAGTTGTATTTCACATGCTCATCTTTGATACAAATGTTAGCATATGTATTACTATTATAACTTGGATTTTCACCCTTTTAGGAGATGCTTAATCTTTACTCATCCAAGAAGCATAATGAAAACACCTTTAGGCTTGTGGGTAGCCTAAGGATGAGGTGAATCTCTAGATAGGGTTAGCTCCCTTGATGTACTACTTTGGATCACAACTACACCTAAAATTTGGGTGGGTAAAGGGAGAGAGATAACTAAAATAAAGAATATTATAAGGGAGGTGCTACACAAAATAAGATGATGACTTCTAACCAACATCATGTTGCACATGAGAATAAAGGACTAACCAAACATACAATCCTTCAATGTGTTTCTTCTCACATAAATTTTACATTATGAGTTTATGGATTAATGTTCAAAGCTAGGAAGACTATAAAAGAGGCCTTGAATTTCACTAGTGAATAGACTAAATCACTAAATCCTTGATATTTCCTAGAACACTTCACATGTCTTACAAAAAGAAGCTTTCCAACTACAAATAAGATGAAAGAATGAGACAACATGCTAAGGAATCCATAGTCTTCACTAAGAAAGATCCAACATTAAAGTAGAAAACACTGTGAACAATCATGAAGAGGTAAAAACTAAATATTTTTATTTATCAAATAGTATGCAAATGAGAAAGGCATCACCATACTTAGGTGGAGTATAAGTTACAATGGCAAAAATGGTTAGTTCTTATAGAACTTGAGAGAGAGAAGTCCAAGAATCATAAGTAAAATTTTAATTCTGAGAGAATAAATTACTTGTGCATGAAAATTGGATATGGGATGAACCATGCAAGGTTAGAAGAGACAAGTGGCTATCCAAGTCATCAAACTCATGCAAAGTGGCATGAAACTCCTCATTCTAGTTTAGAAAATGGCCTTCATGATTTGGAACTATTTGAACATAAAAAAATAATTAGGGATAGGTATAATGATTTTAATGAAGGTAAAGGCTATCATACATGACTCTCCATGCATTGGTTATAGGCCTGGTCATCTAGAATCATCTAGGAATGAGCCATTATCACTTGGAATCCAAAAAACTCTTCTTTCATGCACCCTACACATTTGGCCTCAAATTTGGATTTATTTTTCCATTAAAATATATGGGAGGGAGTGTATGACAAGTTTAAATACCCTTCATGGCCTTAGGAGCATCAAGGACACCTTAAAATCATTTCACTTGAAGTTTTCCACCCTTCTCACTATCTTGTCCACTATGCTAATTTTGACTGGCTAAGATGAAAATATTTGTTTACATATTTAGGATTATTTTAAAAGAATTAAATGGCCATATAGAGTTATAAAAATTCTATATATTATTCCCAAACTTGATTTCATCCTTAGAATCCTTCTAGAACTTGTAAAACACATAAAATGGTTAAAAATACCCTATTTTTTACCCTATAAATGTAATTATGTATAGATTAAAAGGGTAGGGAGGAACCTAAGAGAGTATTATAAAATTTAAAATCATCATCCTAATTGAAATATTTCATTATATCATCTATCCAACTCTGTTTCTCTAAACTAGTCACTAGCAAGGGTTTATGAGGGTTTAGGCCTGTTTTCACTCTTAAGCATTTTTAATAAAACCTTGAGTTTGAAGTTTCCAAAAAATTACATAATAAGGTTTTTTAGGACCATATATAACACCTATAAACATCTTATACCTCCATAAAAATCCTCATGAAATATGTGATCTTCCGAACTTCTCTTATCAAGCTTGTTTTCACAATTTTCAAAGTCTGAGTTATCTTTAGGCCAAAAATGGATTCCCATACAACTTATCTACATTTAAAAATATTTAAAACATATATTTTTCCCCATGAACATGTAAAAATTAATTATAATGGTCATCTAAGGATATACATGAAGTTGATCACCCTTTTGGATTCTAGGCATAGTCATGTTTAGTAGGCCTATCTGCACCTTAAAGCCTAAAATGGGTTTTTGATGACTTTATCTATATTCCAATAGTTCATATACCTATAATATGATCCCATATACATGTTAAAATTAGTTTGAAATCTCACTTAGGGATAAAAGTGAAAATGATCTCACATTTGATCTTTATGCCTAAAACTGCCATATAGGCCCAACTGCAACTCTTATGGTTTAGACTATTCTGTTGAGCCTCACCCTTTCTTGTTTGGTTATTCATGTTGCCTTAGATTATATAAAACTTTATACACCTTCTATAAATATACACATAACCTCCTAGTCATTTTTTTATCACCTCTTGTCAAGAATGTAGGTTTTGTTCATTAGGAGAGTGCCCTCTGTCTGAGACAAAATAGAGGGCACTCCCCCTATTTTCTCAAATAATTTGAAGATTTGAGAGGGTTCTTGGTGTAAACTATGTTTTTTTATTGTTTAATCTCTCTCTCTCTATTTAATGTTCATCATGATGGTGTCATGAATTTATTCTGATTATGATGAAGGTGTTTTAATCTTCATTCATACATGAACCTCTCATAAGTTCCTCCTACTATTGCTTGGTCAAGACTGTATGCACAAACTCTTACCTATGTCTTATTCAATGTACTACACCGATAGGTGTTTTTGGCTTAGTTGGACTTGAGACAATATTTAATAGACCTCGTTAAATTTCCTTTGAATCCTTGGGTGCCTATGTGCATTCATCTGACTCATCACATGCTATTTCCACACCAAAAACACTACTACCATGTTCATTATTTTAAAAAGTCAACTATAGTTGACTTTATTGAAGCAAAAGACTTGGAGTTTGGTATTATTCTTTGAAAATCATGACATGTGTTCTTTGGGAGGCCTTTGATCCCTTATAAGTTACTCTTTATTGACAAAATGGGTACCTTCATGCCTAAATCTGTGCTATAGATTGTATACATGTACAGTCAACTATAAGTTACACTTGTGATGAAAAGGGAAACTGTAGGTGTATCTTGAGGACAAAAACTCTACATACCTACTTTTTTTGGTGGTATTTATGTTTATTTAAAACATTTTACCCTCCCTAAACACTCAAATGCATCTTTAAATGTTCTATCCTCTTAAATGTTACTTCAAAACACTTGTTAACCTCCCTGTTATTGTAGGTGAGGATTTTTGGGTTAAACACACTTGTAGGTGTGTATGGGATTTACCACATTATCCTCAACCTCCTATTGGAACACACTTGAGATCAAAATTTCTTATAAAATCATTTGAAACCATTCCCATATGTTTCCAAGGTCAAGTGTGTAATTTGGGTGACAAAGGTCTCCTTATATATCAAACCTATAGACATGAATGCAGTTTTTAGTGATTTTTTAGGCAACTTTGAGCTTCCTAAAAACTACTCTCTATTGATCCTCTACCCCTTAAACTCTACAAAGTCCTTTTTATACATATGAGATATAATACTAGACCATTAGGATGACTCAAAATGCCTCATATCCTTGTCATATGATATTCACAAAACCCTCTTGGACCTCTATTTTGCATCTTTAGAGAAAAGAGTCTTGAAACACACAGTCATTAATTTAAAGGTGATTTTTAACTTGTTTAGCAGTCTAGCCTTCTTGTTATGTATGTTGGGATAATTTTAACATGTTATAACTTCAATAATGATCTCCTCACTTATTTCCATGCCTCAAAATGGACTCCTCAGTGCTTTGATTGGGATCACCTGGAGGTGGCCTTTTCTTGTATAGGCAACAAGTGTGATATGGATAGTGTGACTGACATAGGTGATTGTGATCCATTTTAGGTCCTCACCAAGTTATAAAATAAATTATTTTCAAATTAAAAGACCTCAAATCAGTCCTAAACCTTCTTCTCATGTGCTTACTCATAAATGCTACCTATAGGTGCACTGGTAATGTTGCAAACCTGGTAGTAAAGGGAAAACCATGGGTATATGAATGTTTTGTGAATTAAATGATGTTTGGGATATTTTAAATGATGATAAAATGAAAAAAAATTATTTTAAGGCCTAAGACAAGTCTTCAAACCTCCTTTTCAATATTAAACCCTTTGTAAGTACCTAGTTGACTGGTATGATAGTCAAATGGTAGATTGATTATATGGTATTCTATGACTGCCTTCTCATGGAGATCACTTGGAGAAAGAAAATAATATTAAATGAGATAAAAATCACATTGGAAACATATAAATGGACTTATCATAACCCCCTGGAGCCATTTTCAAATCATGAATCTTGAACATGGTGAAAAACTGCCTCTCATCCCAAATGAGACTAATCTACCAACTTGAGATGGTTTACTCACCAAAACACCATGAAAATTTAAAATGAGAATGGATATCATATAATAAAGTATAAAACATCCTCTAGATTCAACACCACTAATTGGTTTGTATAGAATTGCCTAAAATTGAGCAAAACATATAGGGTGAATGAAATAACAAGTAGAAAAACATAGTCAACTTCATAACTATGGTTCATAAATAAAAATCAACCATTATTAAAAATATTTTAATTAAAATTAATGTCTCTAATTTTAATACTACCTCCCAAAATCATTTGACCTGAGACCTCCTTAGCAATCCATACTAAGCACAAACCTGTTGGTCACTTATGTATGTCTAGGAAGGCAAAGAAGGAGTAGAATAGTTTTGGCTCAAAAAGGACACATAAAAAGAATTTAAAGTGTTTATATGAGTTTTAGGAAGATTAATATGCATTACATGACCTTACCCCATGTGGCACACTTCCCCATGGGTGGTACAAGTGCTAAACTCACCTTTTTCATTAGTTTATTGAATTTCAGTTAAACAACTTATAATATTATGATGTAACTAAAATACCTGATAGGTAAACTAACTTATTGAATAATTTAAAGGAAAATAGGACACCTGGGCACCTTAAGAACTATTCTACTTGTATTTATGACCCCTTAAAAGCCCACTAAGTGACTAAACATGACATATGACTAATTAGACCATGCCTAAGGATAATAAAGCATTAGATAACATAAAATGAATTATAATATATCCTATGACAAATAATTTGACCCATAAAATTATAAAAAACCAAGTTTTTATCTATAGGGATCCAAATTTGAGCTAAAAGTCATATTTTTTCAACACTTGTTCTTTTTGTCTCATGTTTATATGTTTTTGTGTACTTTTTTCCCTTTACTTTCATTTTAATAACATCATTATTTTCCTTTATATTATTTGGTTTTATTACACATTACATTTGGAATTTCCTTTCATTTTTTTCTTTTTATGTTATTCTTTGCCTTACTAGCTTTATGATTATTTTCCCCCTTATTTAGAATTCACCCCATTAAGTTTCTCTTTTGTGAGTTTGTAGTATAAGACCAAGGATAAGACCTAGCCCTCCTCACAAAATACCACCTTTGGTTCTTTTCTCATTTCATTGTTTCACATTTTAATTTTTTTCACCCTCATATGTTTCTCTTTTATGAGTTAAAGTATAAGACTATGGATAGGACCCAACCCTCCTCATAAAATTACCATCTTGTCATTCCCTTTCTAGAAAATGTTATTAATCCTTGATTCTCAACTTTAGCTTTTGCTTATTTTGATAGATGTAATTTGTGCAAATAATCTATGTTAGCATGTTTTCCTCCATTTCCCTCATTATTATGATAAAGAATCACACTTTACTTTCATTGTATCCCTTTTTTCCATTTATCACATTATTTTTGCAATTTGAAGTAATTAAAATTATTTTATGTGTCATTCCTCTTGATTTAGCCTTACTTTCATCTTCACATTGGATAAAACAAGGTAAAAGTCAAGATAGCACTTTTATTTCACCTAGATTTATGAGACTCTTAAACCCCATGCTCTTTGAAGTTTTCTCTCTTATCAACCTTGTCCCAAGTATTCAAATCAAAATCATCTTTAGCACCCATGTTTGGTCTTCCAAGTACATATGGAGGAGGAATTGAAAATTCCATCAATGAATTTAAAATTCAAATAATTTGAAACAAAAGGAAATGATATCTAAAAGGCAACATACAAAGCTTAAAAGTCAAATCACACTAAAAGACATGATTTCCAAGCACATTTCCTGTCTATAATCGAAGATAAAACTCCACAGTTGGCCTCACATAGAGATGAGGTCTTTTGGGGTGTAGTAGGATAGTATATTTGAATAGGGGATTTTTAAAAACTCTATGGTGATACCTACTTTCTCATGCAAGTACCCTATTTTGGTAGTAGACTAATGGATCTATAAGGGGTCCTGAAGAATGGGGAACATGTTGTGGGAATGTAGGTCCATTATACTTTTCATGCATATAGATTTCATGGGATAATCTCTATACTTAATTTTTTGACCTAAGACTTGTGTGGCTAAGAGAAGTTTTATAGAGTCCATAAGGTTAAAAGTCCTCTTGTTTTGACAAACCTAATTTGAGTGTCTTGACTTCAATAGAGAGTTATTCTACCTAGGTTTTTCCTTCATTCTCTCCTCCACCCATTTCGTTTCCCCCCTTCATAGGCAAATTGTAATGCCAAATATATCTTCCCTCTTCAATTATTCCTTCTTCTTCATCTCTTTAAAACATGCTAGTATTACTTTGTTTCAATTTTATCTATCCTTAGAGCAAAAAAACATGTTTGAGTAACTATGGATCACTCTTTTCTTTCATTTGTCATTATTCACTACCCTTCTATTGTGTACAACTGAGTTCACACCCTTTTTCCATTTTTACACATATGCCTTCTTCATGTTTTTCTTCCATCTTCAATTACATTTCATTTTATTTATTTCATGTTTTCCTTTTTGCCTATCTTACATGAGCTTACTTTTCACTTTCTTACATATCTTTGTTAGATTTTTCTTGCATTGACATTCTATTTTTCCATTTATGCTTTGCATGATTTTTAATATCATTTGTCATGTATTTCTTACCATTTATCATTCATTTTCCATCATTTATCATTAATTTGCTAATCATTTGTCATTTATTTTCCATTATTTTGTCATTTATTTATCTTTAATATTATAAAATCCTTATTTTACCAATCCTAAATTTCTAATTATCTTCTTTGTCATTCTTAACTATTACATGCCTATTTTCCAAAAAAATTGATTTTTGGCTATTTTTTTGCACTAACTTCTATAGGTTCACCTAGTGTTCTTCACATTGGATGCCTTCTAATCTCTTACATTGTACTTATTTATCTATGTTACTAAGGTAAGTTAAAGGTATGTGTTTTTCAAATTTTTTCCTTTTATTTATCTTATTTTTTGCTTACTACACTTTACTTAGCATTAGGTTTGTGTGTTATCATTTTCTATCTCAAAGCACCATCCCATGTTGCACTTACATGACATGGGATGATCTCTAAGTGGTGCATATGTATACACATAATAATTTCAAAAATTTATTGATTACTGACACTTTGTATCTTTTAGGAACCTATCATGTCTCAATCTCTCTAAGTGCATGCCTTAAGGGGTGCACTAGGAAAGGGGTGGGTAGACCATCGGTGCTTCATAAGATTATTGTCCCTTTTTCCACTTACCATATACAAATTTATCTCCTAAAAACATTAACCCTAAGATTATTCTTCTCAGTCCTACCTATTCTAGTCATTTTCCTCTTTCCATCCTCTTTTTCTTGTCTTAACACCCTTTTGGATAGGTGCCTATACTAGGTCGACTGGGTTAACCTAGTACAATTTAGGGGTATTTTTCACTTTCTTAGCTTGTTAGCCTTTCAATCGACCTAGCTCAAACTTAGTGAATTGTCCCTGAAAACACATTGGGTCAATTGGGTTGACCCTATATAATAGACATTTCTAGGAAGATTTAGGGAAAGATCTGCCTATATATACAAGTTCATTTCACACTATTTCATAATAGAAGAATTAAGAGCGAATAAGTGAGAATGAACATCTTCTTATTGATCATTATACTTGAGGAATAAAGCTTAGGGTTCCATACTTTATTTGGAGATACAGATCTTGACTTATGGATAATTCTTTTGGATGCTTAGATAAGTTGTGTATCCTAGAGCTGATTTATCTTCGTTATCCTTACATATCATAATAATCTCTTACAAATCAATTTGGCCAAGGGAGATATTGAGGATCGGTGGGTTCATCTTCAAAGGTAAGTATTCATAACTTTATTTTTCCTTTGTAAGAGTAGATAAATAATGCATTTTTATTCTTCTCCCATATATTAGGATTTCATATACATTGATGTGAGTATATGTCTTCTAATACATGTTTAGTTTAGTTTATTTTATTTTTTATAACCCCCACTTTGTGTCATAAGATCTGGTGTGCACTAGATTAGATTTACTTTATTATTATTAGAATAAGTGAATGTTTTAAACCTTAGGACTCTATTAGGATTGTTGTGTAATTATGTTAGACTATAGGACTTAGAATCCTTCTTAGTATGATATGTTGTGACAAGTGATCCCCTAATTAGGTCTAGTGGATCCCCATATTGGTCATGCTCCCACTTAACAAATGAATCCCCAATCAGAAGTGTAGGTATGATCTATCTTCTCTGATCTAGGATTTATTTATAGACATTATGCATTTCTAATTATATACACCTACTAGATAATTCTTAATCCATCATAAACATTTACCAAGCATATTTACAAATGCACCTTTAGGACATCAATGACACTCAATTATCTTTGACATCAATGACAACATGAATGCCTCAACACAATAATAATAACATACCTCAACAATCTCCCCCTTTATCATTGTTGTCAAACATTCTAACAAAGCATATCATTCTTATCTCCTCAAGATGGATCTCCCTCATACTAGTCTTTCTTCTATTCTGGTCTTTCTCCCCCTTTGACATAAATGATAAAGGGTCATCTCTGAAAATACAACCATATGATCCTTAGACCTAAAACATGATTTCTTCTCAAACAATATCAATCTTCTTCTAATCAACACAACAAAATATTAACTTATAGAAGAACTCAACCATGTTTTCCTTATGCATACCTCAGACACATGAAAATCACAATCCTTGCATGATATTTGGAAACAACTAAAGAAGGAACTCCCCTTTGACAAAGCATATTTTTAGAAATGTCAACCATCTTATTCTTGACATGACTGAAACCAAAAGATCATACTTAGAAAAAATCATTGGGACACCACACCTTGACATCCATAGAAGAACCTTCCCATGTCTTCATAAATGAGCTCATATAATGAGTCATTAGGACTCTGAAACTAGTATCACTTTCTGATACAAAGCTTAACTAACAACTGCTAGGTGCCAACAGTCTCAAATAAAAAATAACTTCTTACCTTTCAACAACACTTCTTTCTACCTTTGTAAACAATATTCAAATAATATTCATAATCTCATTGGTCTTGTAGATCAATCTAAAAATCATATGCCTTATTGGATCTCATGATCAATCTGAATAGATCATACATACATTATGTTTGAAACATCATGACATCATAGTTCAAACTAGCTCACAACAACTTCCGCATAACAAAATTGTAGATAGGTATGTAAGACCTCAATATCTATGGTAGACTTTTGTCAAACATTCATAAAACTATATCAAGACTATTATGGCATATCAGGGCTTTGAATAAGAGTACTCTGATTAGTTTTGTACTTCACATGCTTTGTCAAAAAATTTATACATTTTCCATATTCATTACATGATTCTAATGTCACTTTGACATTCATCAAGATCACTCAACTCCATATGATTCATTTCAAGACACTCCATCTAATTTCCATTTAACTCCACAAGTCTTTATAGGTTCATTCACTTCATGAAATCTCTTCTAGGTCTTACTATCCCATGGAGTCTTGAAACTCTCATTACATGCTAGTCATGTCATATGATTCAAACACCTACATCATCATCCAAACTAACTATACAAGGCATATATAGTTGTTCTTTATGATCTTAAGGTCATATTTAAAATGCACAAGACAAATTATTTCAATGTTTATGACCAAAAAAATAACTTTGCTACTTATCCTTGTCCACCATTGATCATGCCCATAAGTCACATTCATCTTCTTAAGTATATATACACTTAGATGCATCTTCAAATATTATAAATATTTATTTTAACAAAGTGAACATATAATGAGCTCCCCCTTCAATATTATACTTGATACCTTCACACTTGCAATCACAACTTCTCAAACACCTAGGCTTACTTAATTCACGAATATATATGTGCATACCTTCTTACAAGGCCTAGAAAAAGGTTCTATAAGATACCTTAATGACTTGACCTATTTCATCCATGCTATGACCTCAATATAACATTAATGAAGCAGATTTAGACCTATACCTTTCTCTTAACGTGTCTTCAAAGTCATTCTAGATTGTCAACTTAGGTTTGACCTTTAACTTGGCTTTTACATAATCCTTCTAAGCTGGTAAATAACACTTTTGTCAAAATTTCAAATTTGACTTATGTCTTACAGTAACACATAAGTCATCTTAGTTTAAGTGTTGATCATGCCTCATCTTATCATCCTTCTTCTCCTTAAACAACTCTACTAGTACCATCATTAGTTGATAGACCATCGTTACAATCATGATAAATTTTATCATCATCATACTTTAAGCTTGTGCTTCTTCAGATCACCTTTAAGCTTTTAGACCACTCTCAAAGGACCAAATATAATACCAATTATTATAAGTACTAATATTGAGAGGGGGGTGAATCAATTTATTAAAACAATCTTTTCTTTACACTTAACACTCATTAACCTTTCAAACCAATATAATGATCAAGCAATGCATAGAGAAGCAATCACATAAACATGAAACAAGATATCAACACATGAACACAAGATATATGTGGGAAATCCTCATGGGGGATAAAATTAATTAAAAAAAATCTTGGAAAACTTGTCCTATAAAATCATGAATTAATTTAGTTGAGCATTAACCCAACAAAGAAGTACTAACTCCCTAAATTTATCTAGCACCAACTAGACTTTAGCAAGCACCCACTTGCAAGGAGGCTACAACCCCCTAAGTAAACAAGAACCAACTCAACCACCTCTTGACCAAGCACCAACTCAATAAATAAATATGTTTCTACCTTTATATTTTTTTCTTCTAAAACTTATGATGGACACATTGTAATCTTTCTTCTTAAACCACTCTCAAACAACCTCTTAGGCTTTCTCGCTCAATATACCTCTTACTAGGATCATTAGGTGAAGTGACCCCTATATCCTCATGAAACAACACTATTATATGATCATAATAATATTTATTTCATATTATAATGGTCTTAAATACCTCCTTATCCTTCACACTCTACCTTTTTATTCACTCCTTGGGTCTCTTCTCTACTACATTCACAATTAGGACTATTATGCCTTGTATAAATACAAGTCACTTGACCACATACTTTATTGGTCAAAAAAGACACTAATATATTAGATTAAAACCCAAAACATGTCTTAGGGAAAGTTACACATAATATTAAATCAAACTAGGATCAACATTAGGTCATCCAAACTCATTTAGACCTCAATCTTCTTCTAGGCCTACTAGAGAGCTAATGCATTATGTCTATCTCAAGCAACATGTTACACTTAGTCTTCTTGAAACTTATTGATACTCCACACACAGATGGAAAAATTCATACAAACCTCAAATATAACCCTGAATAGCATCCATTTAGGTCTATACCACCTATTAGCCTAGTTTACTATTTGAATCTCATCATTAGGCCTTCTCACAATTAGTTCTCCTCACATTCAGAAAGTCTATCTTGAGAATATGAAGCATACACTCAATTTTGGAACATAACCCAATAAAAAATAAAATGTATATAACCTCCATTCCATCAATACCATCACCAAGTCCATTATATTTCAGTATATAGGGAAAAATACCTCAAACTAATCACTTTCATTTGCTCACTTATAACTCCAAATAGACTTAAAAAATCTAGTCAAGAACCTTGACTTTTTACACCTTAATATGAATTTATAATTCATAAAAATAAATTAAAAATAACATATGAGACCTATATATAAATTTAATGTGAATTTTATTTGTCAAATCTATGCAAAAAGACTCAGGAACATCATTCTCACTCACACAAAAAATTCTTGTAGCTCTGAAAACATAGTCTTGAAAACCAAGACTTAGAACACCTGTGTGAACATTTTATGAATATTAAAATGGTTTTATATGATAATTAAACATACTTATAATATCTTTAAATATATAAATATATATAAATATAAATATGTATATATATATATATATATATATATGTATATATATATATATATGTACATATATATATACATATATACATACATATATATGTATATATATATGTATATATATATGTACATATATATATATACATATATACATACATATATATATATACATATACATATACATATGTATATATATATATATACATATATACATATATATATATATACATATATATATATATATATATACATATATATATGTATATATATATATATATATATATAGACATAGACACACACACACACACACACACACACACACACACACACACACACACATGTTTCAATATCAATATTAGTCTTATAGACCAATCTCATGTCTTCACCTTACATAAACCTCACTGTGTTAGACAGGTCACTTTGAGAATAACTTTTTATTTGTATATGAGCATCACAAAAACTTATATTTAAGGGGGAAAGGTGATATAGGTATTGAAAAATTACCCCATTCACTTGGATCTATCCCTAATCCACTTCAACCCATCCTTATTCACATTCTCACTTATGCTTGGTTTTCTCACTATCTTCCTTATTAGGCTTGTTTAGTAAAAGGCCAACTTTCATGATAATTTTAGATTATTTAATGTATATAACATAATAAAAAAAATTATATTATAATAAAATATAAGTCTCACACATTATCCTATAATAATTTTCATCCTTTGACCTAGCAAACCCTACCTGTTACATCAAAAATCCTAGATACAAGGGGTTTCCTATAACTTCCATTCACTCTTTTGATAGACCAATGCCACTTGGATAAACCTAGGAGAGTCTTATAAATGATCCAATCATAAAAATATGTTATAAAATCCATTTTTATCCATTTACAACAAGATTTTTCCTATTGGGTCATTATGAGGGTTTTAGGAGGGTTTTGACTACTTTCCATTCTTAGCAATCATTCCTAAAGGATTACCCCTCAAATACAAAAAAAATGCCAGTAGATTTAAGATAGGACCCTTTCCTAACTACCATGAATGAATTCAATCCTCATTCAAAGGTTTCACATGCCAATGAGAATAATAAAATTCTTATCTAGTCTATAACACCTCATTCTGTGTACACAAAAAACCTCAACATCAATTTTCATGCTTTCTCCTTCAGGATTTGACTTAAAACTTGGTAAAAAAAATTGACACAACATCTCATACCTCTGAAAATTATCTTATGAGATTTGAAACCTTGGGAATTGAACTTGAACCCTCATTAGGCTATACTAGGGCTCTTTGCTCATTAGGCCTAAGACTATAAGCCATACCTAGACCTTGAACACACCTTGAAACCTCTTGTGTTGATATGAATACCTAATATTCATGTCATAAAAATTCATACCATGTTCACACACTACCAATATTCTTCTCACAAGCATTATATATCTCACCTCATCATGCTACCAGGCCTATGCCTTTTCACTAGGTTTCTTCATGCAAGGACTAAGCCTCAAAATTGACCTTAGAACTCTTATAAAGACTTTTTTTACCTCTTTCACATGTTTACACAACTTTATACACTTTATAATTCCTATACTAACATAATTTCTTATGATTTACTATGATTTATGCACACACCTTTTTATAGGGATGGACTAGGCTTCTCAAGACACCTAGTACTCAATAGTATGCTTACCTTGTATCTTAATCTTATGTACACATACTTGTTATTATGAACTTGGTAAATAATGAAATTATAAAAAAACACTTCAAAACTCTCTTTTTGATAATCTCTCATAGTTTAATATTAGTAATATTTCTCATAAGCTTATCATATCACAATCTTATGTCAAGACCTTATACAAAACTCAAGGACCTACTAGATCATGCTTAAGCCATCATGGTCACTTACCAAGCATATTTACAATATCACCTTTGAGACATCAATGGAAATAAATTAAATTCAACATCAATGACAACATGAATGGCTCAAAACAATAATAAAAACATACCTCAAAATATATAAGGTTCCTTGGTTTAGCTATCTTATGTGATTTTGGCTGTAAATGGTAGTTAGACCCTGGGCTATGTTGTAGGTGTAAGTAACCTCATTATTGGGACCTTGAGTTCACATAACCAAATGGTAATACAATGTAGGGTATATTTTCACTAGCCATTTGTCCTTTATTTATCTTATCAAATACCTTTCTACTCAACCACCCGACTTCTTCATGACTATACTATGACTATCCACCTAGGCCTACTAACTTGTTAAGTTTCATTACTTAATTTAGAGGAATAGATCACTTAAATTAGGATTGAGGATTCATAGAAAAAAATAGGGAAAATTCTTTACACGTTTCCTTTAGTTTACCATTATTCAAGGTTCCTTCTGATTAGTTTTATCCCCACCTACAATGAGGTATGTACGATAGTTCTAGGATCTAGACTATATGTGCTCCTCTTGAGAGAGGATTTGGTGTTTCATTTATTTCTTGAATGGAATCAACATGTTAGTTTAACTTCTCATTACTCCTCTTAAAATTCTAAACCTATTAATCTTCATCATACTATTAGAGTTCCTCCAACGTTGTAGTCATAGCTAGTGTTTCTTCAAATTATTGAATGAGTCTTCATCTTGGGGATAAGTTGGTGTGTTTGTCCTAATTGGACCCTAATATCTCATCTACATAATTATTTATAGGTCCATATGATTATTTTTTAAATTTAAATGCTTTTTACACCTAACTCCAATAGCTAGCATTCCATTTTCTTGGTATGATTAAATAGGTTTGAATGTGCCTGGATGAGGGATTATCTCCTTAGGGCTTAAAGATGAGAATGGGATTGGGAAGAAATTAGTGATGGGAATGAGGTAATATAACAAGGAGTGACCATAACATGAAGGATATTACATGTACTTTGACTTGACTTGATAGTTATTTATAGCCACTACAATGACACCTTATTCATGCTTATCCGGAGATCACATAATGCACATGTAACAGTCACCTTAGGATAGAGATTGATGGAGTTTTCATTTGGTTGCTTAGATAAGTATGGGGGTATAATATTTTAGTGGACTCTATATAAATTATTATCCAGCTTAAAACCACCACAAACTTCCCTTTTGCGCATAGAACGCTCTATAACTTGGATAAACTTGTCTACAACCTACATAATTAATAATATGAAGATTTATTTTTTCCATATGGATCACATGTGTGAATAATGGGTGGGTAATACACTAAGAAGACCCTAGGGAATTTGAGAGGACCTGCATAATCACTAATTTCATTAAACTACCAAAAATTGCACCAAAATTATTGGAAATTTGACTATTACATAGATGAAGAAGACACTTTAACACGCTTAACTTATTAATGTATGTTTATAAAGAACAAGGGGATAAATATTGAAACTAATTACTAGGATTGAAAGGGAATTAGGCCCAATTCCTTTGAACAATATCTTTTACCCTCGTCTCTTCTCCTATACAAACTAAACATAAACCTGAAGGCTTCTTTGAGCTTCCAAGGAGGATGATGGGAAGAGAGAAATGGTTTTTGTCTTGTCTTTCATCTTTTGGAGGTGAAAATTATCAAAAATACTTTCCATGATCCCTAATGCAATATATGATCTCCCCCTAAATGGAACTAATTGTATAGGTTTGTACAACCTCCAGAAACACCTATAAACACCATTTTTTTTGCATTTTCTTCATAGTTCAAGTCTTGAAATGACATTAGAGGATGAAGGGAAGGAAATCAAAGTCAAACTAAATTTCAAAATCTATGGTATGGCTAGGAAAGCTAAATTATTCATCTTTCCCACGTGTGGGACCCATTTGGTAAGTAAAAGGTGGATTTGAGTTCTAAAATGGACCCCCTTAAGCATGAAACACCTTGAAAGTGATAATATACTCAAAATGAGACCATTTTAGTACCCTTATAGATAATATGACATTAAAATATTCCCTTTTTATAAAGGTTTATAATGCAAATAGACTCATATGGCATGGTTTGAGGTCACTTGATGACTTTAAAGGGTGAATCAATGTTTGAAACTAGTTTGGATAAGTACACCACGAGTAATGACCTTGAACACATTGTTTCACTTTATATTATGACTTAAACAAGGTTTAAACATCTCTCATATCATGTTATCAAAAGTCTTGTCACAATAATTAGTTTAAAATAGGTCTAAAACCATGAGAACTAGAAACCTTAACCTTTACTAAAGATCATTAATCTTGTCAAATAATGTTTAGACCACCTTTTATGTCTCAAAACCACTTTGACAATCTTCCACTTACCCAATGACCACCATGAGCACTTAGCACATCACCTAAGGACCTATACATAGGGTATGACATATGGATCTCTTAATAAATTTATAACACGAAAATGAAACCTTAAACTATGCTACCAAGGTTTTAATAAGCAAAAAAGAAGACCGTGACAAGATTTACACCATTGTGTACAAGTTATGAAGGGGTTTCACAAAATGTTTTTGGTTTTGGGAGGCCAAAATGTCAACATGAATTTCTAGAGCAACATGAGGAGACTATGAGGATTAAGGAGGTGATTGATAAAATCACTTCTAAGCTCCAAAATGTATTAAATCATTAGGATGAAATGAAGCAGTAGGTTGAAAAGACATGACCTAAGTTTTTGGTAGAGGGACTTAAGAAAAATGCATAGTCTAGGATGGACTAGTGATTTAGTGTGGGGTGATGTTGGGCCCTCAATTTTGAATAAATTTTGGCTAAGTAATTTTTGAAGACAAATGACATGCATAGAAGAACATGGCATGGAATACCATGGCATAGAAGAACATGGCATGCAATACCATGGTGGGAATGAAGCAAGACACATGGAATAAAGAAGCATGACACACAAAGAACCTAAGAATGTAGGACCTAGATATTAGTGAAATAATTTGGAATGACACAAAAAGATGATATGGTTAGGGAGTGGTTTGCATGAATGTCAAAAAAGAATAATTCAATCATGAACCCAGAATATAGGCTCTCAAAGATGAGGATATAACATAAAGAGCATATAGGTTTAGCTACGTTGGGGTCCTTAGGAATTCATTATAAATAACTTTCCATGACTCATTTTTATTAATGGTCATTGGGAAGACATATTTTTTGTACTTACTTCTATAACTAAATGGTCAAGGTGAACCATGTATAAATACTTATTTTACTTAGTGTTGTTATTAATCATTTTAATTTTAGAGTCATTTTAATCTTGGCATAACTTATGAATTTAATGAAAGGAAGCCTAAATTGATGAAATACTTGTGTAATTTGTTCTTGATTATAATGGAGTTAATATTATTCTGTTACCATTTTATGCCCATCCTTTTTTCTTTGGTTAAGTAATAATTGAGTAGATAAGAGTTAAACATGGAACTAGGTATGAATTTATAACTAATTTCTTGTTTGAGTGCCCTAGATTAGGAAAGTAAATAAATACACCATGTAATAAAACTAATGAGAGTTGGTCTTAAACTACATGCTTCAAGTGAGTGCATGAGAAACTTTTCTTGTGTGATATATCGATGTGTTATCATGTTACAACTCTTATTTTCTTAAGCATGCAACTAGGGAAAAGATATGTTATACTAAAGGAAAATATCCCAATAGGTTGAATCCATTAATTGTGTATGCTACATTCAAAATAGGGTCCCTCATAAAGATTTAAAGGGTATAAATCTCTCTTAAAATTATCACAAAAGCAAACTTAAAGTTGATCACATTAGGGTTTTTAGATCTCCAGCTATGGTATGCATACTAAAGAAGAAACATAAGGATATGGAAGCTCAAAATAATCCTTGCATATTTTTAGGCTATCTATATGGTGTTAAGGTGTATCACCTTCTTCATCTAACCACACATGAGTTTTTCATAGAGAGAATGTTTCTCTTTCAGGAGAGTCACACAAACACAATAATTGACACTTCTCCCACTTCATTAGACACACTTGGATTTGATTCAAATCAGCCTAAGCACATTATATAGGTTGACACTTCTCATAGTTCTAATAGTGAGATTAGTGATGGGGATTCATATCCATCATATTATAGTATCCACATTTATAGGATGATGTTTATCTACTGGACTCATCCATTTTTAGTCCTCTTTGGGCTAGGTATACACTATAGAGTGTAGGCACATGGGTTGGGGATGCTTCAAATGACAAGTAGACACATTCAAATTTTTAGATTAATACACATGATTTATATTCCTCTACCTAATATCTGCATACATTTTAGGAGGTATCATGTATTCCTAAGTGGGATTATTCCATACATAAAGAGTATTACTCCTTAATTAGGAATCATACTTGGGATTTGACATTTATTCTTAATCAAAGAAAAATGGTTTGATGTAGATGGATATATTAGACCAAGTATGTAGTATTTTGACAAGTTCAAGGCTCAGTTAGTTATAAAAGGTTTCACACATGTGCATGGCATCAACTATAATGAAACTTTTGCATTAGTTGTCAAAATGAAATTTGTTAGACTCACATTTATTAATACTACAACCAATCATTAGGATGTTCATAAGATGGATGTGAAGAGTGCCTTTATTCATAGTGACCTTGAGGAGGATATTTACATGAAACAACCATTGGGATATATCAAGGATCCTTCCTTTGTGTGCAAACTTCATAAATCCTTTTATGGCCTCAAATAGGCCCCTAAGGCTTGGTATGCCAAGTTAGATTCCTTCCTTCATTCTACAGGGTTCACTCGGTGCCATTCATATTCGAACATATATATCTTATGGCATGATGATTCAATTTTGATTCTAGTTCTTTATGTTGATAATATTTAGATCATTGGGAGCTCTTCCTCATCTATTATAGTGGTGAAATAAGCTCTTCATGATAGATTTTATAGTGAAAATTTAACCTTATTACATTACTTCCTTGGGATCTAAATTTCTCAATCTGACTCGAGGATAACTCTTACACAGTATAAGTATGCTCTCAACTTAATTTATCAATTTCACATGGATAATTATAAGCCAAATATAACTCCCTTTCTATCTGGATTGAAACTTGAGGAAGATTGTACTTCACCTTTGGTTTATGCCACCTTCTATCTAAAACTTGTGGGTAGCTTTATCTACTTGACACATACCAGACCTGACATATCATATGTAGTGGTATTTATCTTTAGATTCATGTAAGAACCCCATGAGACACACTAGAAAATAGCTAAGAGGATATTTCCCTACATTCAAGGCACACATAGATTCAAGATTCAATATAGAGCTGACATTGACATCAACTTTATTAGATATACTAATTTACTCTGGGCTAATGATATTCAAAATCTCAAATCCACTTTAGGTTATAGTTTCTCCATTGGTTTAGGTCTAATTATATGGTCAATCAAGAAGCATAATGTTATTGCTTTATCAACTACTGAGGTAGAGTATAGGGGGGTTGTCAATGCTTCCACTAAGGTCATCTAGCTTCAAGGGATTCTCACAAAGTTTGGTATCTAGTTTAAATGACATACTATCATCTACTATGATAACTAGAGTACTATTTAGATTTGTAGGAATCTAGTCCAACATTAGCATACCAAACACATAGAGATTCACATTCACTTCATTAGAGGTATCATTCATGGGGACATCATTGATCTAAGATATTAATAGATGATAGAGAAGATAATGAACATCTTCACCAAACCTTTAATGGATAACAAGTATCATCACTTGTAGGCTCTTCTTGAGGTTTGGGATACTGCAACATCATCTTTTGTGGGGGGCTTATAGCCTCTTATTTTATGTCTCTCTCTTTTTTTTTGGTGGGGGGGGGGGCAGTTTTTTCCTTTGGGTTTTCTACTTTTCTATACTTTATGAGAGATTGTTTTGTATATGGGTACCTCATCAAGCCTAGTTATTAAGACCCCCTTTTTTTTACACTACCCACTTAAGTTGTGCTAATAGGAGGTGTTAGAGTAGGGGTTATTTATTTTTCCCATATTTATTTATTATGGTATTCTTTCCTTCACTTGGATTTTTCCTACTTTCATGGATAAGCTTACTTAGGTACATAGGTTAAGCGAATGACTAGAAAGTAACTCCCTTGACTAGCTATTTTGGGTATGGGATTTACTCTTCTATTATTGGCTTTGTTGACCACCTTTTGTGGAGGAGTTACTCAACACTTTCCTATATGTATATCTCACTTGGTGATCTTTTTCAGTTAATGGAAGATTGGTATTTTGGATCTTATATATCTTATGCAATATTCTTGTATTGATTTCATTTAGCTTGTAGTTTTGTGTTGTGTGCTTATTTTTATTGTCCTATCACAAACCTATGCATCCACATGAGCTGATGATCCTGTCCAAAACTCTAATAGATTTTACATTGGTACCTTTTGGGATGATCAATGCCATACACATATTCATAACTCTTATGAATGGAATGTTATACTAGTACATTGATCAATTTATATTGATATTCATTGATGATATCTTTATTTACTCCCACACATTGGAGGAACATGAATAACACATATAAATGGTTATTTAATGTATTTGAGAGTCACAGTTTTATAAAAGTTTTGATAAATGTGATTTATTTTAGACATATATTCAACTTTTGGGCCATACTATTTTTGGAGAGGGAATATTTGTAGATCTTTCAAATATTTAAGTTATTTTAGAGTGGCCAACACCTACTTCAATGACTAAGGTGAAAATTTTCATGGATGAGTTATCCAACATTGTTCATCCCATAGTTTTTCTTCAAAGGAAATGGAATAAGTCTGTAAATATAAAGCAATGTGAGAGGGTATTTAATATTATGAAATATCAACTCATTGATGCACCCATACTTATAGTTTTTAATCCAACACATGGACTTTTAGTTTGTGTTGATGCCTTTAATAAGGAAATTAGATTTTTTCTCATGCAAGATGGTAGGGTAGTGGCTAATGAGTTATGAAATCAAAAGGATTATGAGCTTAGATACCCCACCTAAGATTTAAATTTTTTGCACAATATTTCATGCCCTTTTCTAATGGGTCAATATTTAATTTTTAAGACTCACCACTTAAACCTTTAACACATTTTCTATTAGCCTAAACTCAACTCCCATCAATAGTGTTGGATGGAGATTATATGTGAGTACTAGTTTAATATAGATCACATAAATATACAAGACAACATGGTTTTATATTCCCTGACTAGGAGGTATCACCAACTAGACATGGTGAGAGTGAAGATTTATTTGAGTGGTCAAAATTTTGAGCAACTCCTATAGGATAGGATAAATCATACTATGAGGTGGGAAATGGACTCTAAAAAGGCCCTAGTGGGAAAATACACAAGATATTCTTGATTTTGATGGTATCCTATGACATAAAAGGTGTATTTATGTAGTAGATTCTAAAGATATACATCACTTGATCTTGTTTGAGGCTCATCAAGCCCCATATTCAAGCTATCTATGGGTGAAATGGTCCACACCAAATTTAGATAATTATATTTTTGGCTCAATATACATAGATATATAGTTGATTTTATGTCCATATGCCATGATTTCTAGTGTGCCAAGGTGTAATATCAAAATTCAATGGTATTTTTGTATTCCCATGATATTTTGGAGTGTAAACGTAACACTATTTCCATGTATTTTATTGTTGTCTTCCTATGTATGTCCACCTATCATCATGATGGCATCATGGTGACAGTGGATAAGTTGATTAAGGTGGCACACTTCTCACCAACCAAGACCATGAATAATGCCCCAAAAATATCTAGATTATTCTTCAATGACATAATTAGATTGCATAGTATACTTTGAAAGATCATTTTTATCAAGATCATATGTGAACTTCTAATTATTTGACCAATTTATGGAGAGCATTAGGAACCATGCTCAATTATAACATGTCCTACCATCTAGAGATTGATGGATAGATAAAGAAAGTGAACCAAATTTTATATGATATGCCACAAATGTATGTTTTATACCCATTGGGAGGACTACCTTTACCTGGTAGAATTTGCATATAAAATATACTATCATAGTTCTAGCAACATGGTGCCTTTTGAGGCTATGTATGGTAGGGAGTGTATGACTACTTTGAGTTGGGACCACCTTGAGGACTATGTATCTATTAAAATCTCATTATTATAGGATATGGATTAGTAAGTAGTTCAAATTTAATAGTTCCTTCAGGAGGTGTAGGAATGATAAAATAGATATGGTGATGCCAAAAGGTTAGAATGGAAGTTTTATCTCAATGACAAGGTAATTATATGAATGCAACCCCAATATATATTATGAGAAATGATCAATTCTAACATTAAATTTTATGGGATTTATTAATATCCTTGAGAGGGTTGGAAAATTTTTCTATTGAATAACATGTCCACCTAGTCTATCATGGATCCATGATGTATTTCATGCTTTAGCTTTATGGAGGTATATGCTAGATGTATCTCATGTTTTATATTGTATGACCATGTAGATGGTATAGGATGTGCATATTAAATTATATCTTGTCATTATTTTAGAGATTAGGATGTTTTCACTTTGGGATTAAGACCTAGACAAGTGGGATATATATGATGATCGAGACACTATTTAGGAGGTCACGTTACATTTACAAGCCTAATACCCACATATCTTCTAGTAAATTTTAGGAGAAAGTATTTATAATGGGTGGGGGATGTGATATCAATTTTAGTATCCATTTTTGTATTTAGCATTTATTTCCACATAATTATTATATTATTCATTTTTAATATTTAGAGTTTGTATTGAATGTTTATTTGATGCATATTGACTATGTGAACCTGATTATTATACTTAGTTTTTTGATATATTATGAACAAATAATTTTATTGTATTTCCATGTTCTTTGCATAATGGACATGATTGTTATGACTATTTTTTTTTACATCTGTATGGTTTATCTATGTATATTTTGATGAGTCCTAAAATATTTCATGATTAGTATATTTATAGTTTTTCTTAATTACTATATTTTAATATTGATATGATTTTATGTTCATGTATTTGCATGATTGGATATTCATGTATTTTGTGTTATTAAATACTAGCTCTCTAATCATGTATGCAACATGTGTTTTGATATGTAGCCATGGTATGCATAACTATGATTTGAATATGTGATTAGATATTATGCATATAAGCACAATTGGATGTGTTTTATGGTTTATGTGACTGTGAGAAGATTCATTGATTTGTGTGGCTAAGCCGTGAGATTTGGATATTATATCATTTTTATTTTATTCATTACATGGATGTTTTGAAGGATGAAATGAGTTTTTAGGTGATAGGTTATCAAAGATATAAAATGAGATAAGACATTAACCTATGGGCCTTGTACCTAGTGTGAATATTGTTATTTAGCCTATGTGTGTTTAGATTGCATCGTGATTCAATAAACATTCATATTAACTTATTGGACAATGGGAATGTGGACCAAATAACACCATGAAAAAACATTCCCTTTCACTAATCATACTTATGTAATAAGGACCTTGATGGAAACACTTACCAAAAGACTTGGATTTTCGGATTTTCTTTGAAAACCAAAATTATAAAATTACAAAATCTTTTTTTTACACTCTTATTGGCTAGTTTGAGGTGCCTTGGATATGTTAACCATAAGGAAATTATAGGAATATCTCATACCCATGATTTATCTCTTAAAATATATTACATGGAGGAGTGGAGCTATAATCTTAGAGTGGACACATGTCCCTCCTTGTTTGGCTACAAAACACAACAACCAACTCCCTTTTTGTAGCAAATTTTTTATGTAATTTCATCATTTTGATTTTATAAGAATTTATAGAATGTGTAGACTATATTTGAATAAATAAAATAGAAAAAAATAATAATAAGGAGATATAGACCTTTCAAGAGTTGAGGTAGGTTTTTACCTTATCTTTGCCTATGAGTGTGCTGAAATTGTCATAATACTATGTGTAAATGACCTTGTGGGGGGTTGTACTTGAGGAAAATGGGAAAGGGACTTAAATTGATCTTTGATACTTTATAAGGATACATGTTGGTTACTTTAAGCCTATAAGGTGAAGCTCTTGGACCTAGGGGATGTATCATGGCTTCCATTCCTTCAAAACTAGCGGGAGAATTCAAGAATACAAATGATTTTCCTACCTTTATTAAATTTGTTTCCCTCTTCTTATAGTTTCCCTAAGGTAATTCAATATACATATACTTGGTTTGGTTTATGATATTTTATTTTCTAAATTATAACCTGAAAATTCTATTTTCTTCTCTATGTCTACATCTTATATGTTTATGTGTTGGTCTTTTTGGAATCCTCTTGGGTTAGTGGGTTGATGAGGGATATAAATGTCTCATGACATAATATGGATAGGAGTTGAGAACCTCCCTTTTTTATTTCTTAGTTTCACTTTGATGTAAGATATCATAATAGCTATGGGAAAATAATTGAAAGCATGTCGGTTGTTAAATCAAAATAAATTATGTTTCCTACTAGTTATTGAGTGAAATGATTGTGCATAATAGTTAAAGAATAAAATTTATTATTACAAGAGTTTAACTCTCTACACTATTCTAAATTATGGATTAGTTTTATGGAATGATTTTTATACTTGTATTATTTCATTTTTGAGAACCAAAAGTGATTTAAAACTCTTTTGATTAGTTACTAAAGGGATGATATTCTTATGTTTCTATGATAAGATAATGGATTTGATATGGAACTTTTATTTTATGAAAAGGATAAGGCTTCTTCCATCCTCATATTAATTACCATGTTGAATATAACTTACAATAAATGAAGTTAATCTCTATGTGGTTCAACTAGAATCTGACAAGAGATATTATTGAAATTTGGGATAAATCCTTATATTGATTTCTTAAAATGTATGGCTACCTATCTATATGTGTGTTATATAAAGAAAAATTTATTTGTGTTGAAAAAATGACCTTTTATATTATTAAATTTGTATTCATATTATACATTCCATTGGAGAATAATGATTAATTTACATAAAAAATAATGAGTAGGGAACAAGTTAAATACATGGAAAGAATATCTGATTGTATTGTCCATACAACTACCTCTATTTAAAAATATATATAGATGCCCACATTTAGGACTTATATTAATATATTCTAACTACTTGTAAAAATAAAAACTAGATTATGTTAAAATAATAATAAAAAATGAAAATCTACCTTCCCATAGAATAATGAGTTATCCCTTTTGTAGAGAAGATGATTACACAACTAGAAAGAAAGCTTGTTAGAAAATAATGAAGTTATGGAAAAATATTTTAAAACAAAAAATATAATAAATATATTTTCCTAGAGAAAATATAATGTGTGGGATATAAGGAACCCCATAAGAATAATTACATTACATGATTAAAATAATCAAAAAATAATATAAAATATGTTTGAGTGTGTTTTAAAAAATAATAAATAAATAAAATTAGAAAAAGGCTTTTGGGGGTTGGGCTAGCCACTACCCCAAAATAATTTTTTTGTTTTAAATATGGCATGGGGAATGGGGAAGGGTCATTAGTAGTGTCATGTCCCCTATCTTCATATAAGTTACCTAATGTGTGGATGCCATTATTATTCCCAACTTTCAGGTTAGGTGGAAAAAATGTCACCCTCAAATGTAGGTTTTAAAATGGCAACTAAAAGTTGACTCGCCAAATACCCTTTGAATAAAAAAGTAGTCAAGGATGTGAATCCCTATTTGATAAGTTAAAAACATAGTGCTTACATGAATACAAGTGGCTAGGCTACCATGAAAATGTAAACTTAGACTCTACCTTGAAATAATACAAGGCACTACATCATGAAAGTTTAAACAAAAAATTCATAAATAAATGTGTATGTGTTAGTATGGGATATGAAGCTTATTTTTATCCTAAATATATATAAAAGTTTAGAAAATGGAAATATGTAGACACTAAAATCTAGTATTAGATAATTGGTAATGTCAATTTTGACCTACCTTTACCTTATATGACTTGTGCACACATATATGGCTCTTATTTTCTCTTCTCTCACATCCACATGATTTTCATGGGTCTGACCTTCCTAAATTGATGTTATTAACCTATATGAATTCCATAATATGTGTATAAAATATATTTAAAATCATGTTCAGACTATATATAGATCATCAAATCAATATTCATAACTTTTGGACATAAACGTCAGACTTAGACTGTTTTAAAATTATAGGCTCATTTAAACCTAATTAAATTATTTTTTGCCCACCAAAAATCAATTTTAAAATTAAAATACTTCTTAAGGGTTGAAATATACATTTCACATGTCGATGGCATGAGAAATTACCCAAAGAATCCCATATAATTATAAAATAGGTCTAAGCCTATTCCTATCTAGGAATTTTCAAGCAAGCATATTATACACATTCACACATGCAAAAGGACTACCCTATTCTTTTGAATTAAACCAATATCCATAAAAATAATGTCCTAACCAATTATAAAACACATCAAAGCCAAGTTGAATTTGTCATTTTAAAATTATCAAAATCTAGATCATTGGTTGCATTCATTAAAGGAAAATTATTTCACACATACACCTAATAGGGATAAGTACACTGAGTTTAAATCCCTCTTTGGAGTATTGGATATGTAGTCAAATCTTAGCCATTCATCAAGGAGTGTTAGGGTCAACCTAATTCATATTATTTCACCTCTTATAGACCAAAACCTGATGTCAAAATTGGTCCTATGTTTTCAAAGAGGAGACACTTTTGTGGAATGACACACATAACCAACTATTGAAGATAACACACAATGAAGATTTACAAGTAAGCGCAACATCTTGTGTAGAAATGGAAAAGAAAATTCACACAAACTAAACTATCATACTATAGAAGATAACATTAATTAGTACCAAATAAAGTTAGAATGTTATATCTAGGTGTATGCAAAGACTCACATCTTGATCTGAGTGACTCATAGTCTAATTTCCAACCATTATTGTTATATTCATTTAGTCTTAGACTTGCATCATATGGTCAACTGCTAAGTGTCTCATTCCCTTTATATTTATAAAAAGTAGAACTATCATTATTACATTATACCTTTTACATTTAAGTTCATGTTTAATTTTAGTTCAAAGTTCTATCTTAATAAGTTCATATGATTAAAAAATAAGGTAAAACATATTGGTGAAACATTTATATAATGAATACAACCAAACCCTAGGGTTTTATATTTATTTATAGGGTTTCATATGTTTGTCTTAGGGTTTAAATTATAATTTATAATTTATCTATTTGAAAGACTAAACATTTTTCACCTTTGGCCCTAGCTTTCTATATATTTTCATGATTTCATTGCATGCCATCCAAGAATACAAGTTCCATTATCCATCTAAGGTGAATTGATAGATTAACTAGTTCACATATTGAGACTAATCATATTCCTTTGGTTCCATATAAAATGGTTAAGATAAATGAAATGAATTTTCATTCTTCTTATTATTTTGACTAATAATTATTAATGAATATGTATAAAATAAAGATTATGTTTAAATTCCTAATTCAGAACATGTTAATCAAGATAATCATAAATACCAAGATATAATCCATCCTAATGACCTTAATGGGGTAGATCCTAAAAATTTAAAACATTTTCTAATTTTTAAGATTGAAATCGTCAAAATCCTTAAGATTTAGATAAGGTTTTAAAATTAATCCTGGACTCTAAAGTTGCACATAAGGATAAGTTTATCACATTTAAAGAAAACCAACACAATCCCTTCATTATTAATAATTAATATTTTGGAGGTACCAATTACACCATAGGTGTTTATACTACTACTATTTATACTATTTTATATCTACACCTTTGGGTACACACATGATGCCCACCCAAGGTGTGGGGGAAAAATAAGGTTTCCCTCATATTACTATGCGTATTCTTACATAGTCAACCTATGTACATACTATAATGACTACACATGTGACTCCATCATCCTTACTTATTTTATGATATCTCATGAAAATTATTATGTCTATGGAGGCTAAGGTGTTGCAATTCGATTAGTATTCTTCTACAACTATTCATTAAATAAATTTTCACATTGTTTCATAATCCATTAACTTAAAAAATTCAGCTCAACCTTTACCTATGGTTTCATAGCTTCTAATATTACATTTTATGATGGTAAGGGTGATATGGATAAACACATAAGATCCTTTCATGAAACACATTAGTTTTATATTAGTGAGAAAATATATTGTGCCTAAATTATAAAACTTAATCAAGGATCCAATGGGCCAATCAATGACTATGTACTTCATTATAATACCATGCTTTCTAATATGACAATCCTATGGTCGAAAATGAGATACAAGATATTTTCAAAAAAAAATTGTTTTATCCTCTCTATGAATCCATTGTATTCAATAAGTTTGAATAATTTTATGAGTTATGGCATACACTTAGAGATAGATAAGTTAAGATTATTCCTTTAAATAATCTCAAATATGTGCCTAATGTTGAAATTCCTTGAACTTAAAGTTTCAAAGAAAACAAAGTTATAGGGTTATATCAAATGAGCTTAGGACTAAAGAAAATAAAATGGATAATGCAATATCATAACCTACTAATTATATTTTCCTATTCACTCCATAAAAGAGTCAATTTACATAATTAATTAAATTTCCTCATATTCTATTAATGATGTTGCTAGACTGCAACCTTATATCTCTCCCTTCACCATGTTTAACCCTAAATTTAGATATGTGGGGATATATGATTAATAAATATAGAAATAGTTCTAATAAAAGGGTGATAAACTAATATATAATATGTTAGTTAATTATAAAACTTATCTAAACAATATTATGAGTTTATACAACTGAGATTGTGAAAAATGATAAAGTACAAATATTAAAAGATATTAAAATAAATGGAAAACGATAATACTTAACTAGTTTACTATGTGTAGGAAGATATGGACTAGGATCGTGTATAAAACATGCACAATCAATATTATATATTAATCCTCAGATGTTGTAAATTTTAATTTTATGGCTTCAAACACTATCATCAAATCTTGACACTACCATTGATGCTAGTGTTTGATTGTGACATAGGTGTTTAATATAGAATAATTATTGGATATATAACTTTAGTGTTTTTAATTTTTTGTCACCTTTATGATGATTATGATGTATTTAGATATGAGATACATGTTGTTTCTTTTGATAATTGATAAAACTCTAGCTCTTCACCCTTAGATTGAGTTTGCTAAAAAATGAGTTAGTGGGCTCACAGTGTTAAGATGCCCCAAAGACCCCTCTATCAATGGGCATTGCCTATATATCTAATACTCTAAGGAGGGCCTTAGATTTATGTAGTTATACCCTATGTGTGGGAAAGTGTGTGTATAAGGTTAAATATACTATATGAAGAATCATATAGTGATCTAGTTTGTAATTTGATAAATACCACTCATGGGTTACCCTTTGAATGCTTCAAACTTGTAATATTACTTCTCCTATGCCTTATATGAAAAATAGGAATGAATAGTAAAAATAGAGTGATTATGCAGTTGATTGAAATAGATTTAGTAGGTGTTTACTTCATATTTTCTAGATGATGAATGAGAAGGCTTAAACTTATATTTATACCACACTTTTTGAAAATATCTCATGGCAAGGTTAAATAAGATAAATATGATGACCTATTGATTTCAAATCATTTTCAATTTGGATGGATTTTAGAAACTAGACATTAAATAAAGATCTGGACACTACCATTAATGGTAGTGTCCTTGTGTGGATGGTACTATCCAAGAGGTTAGAAAATAGGTATGGATCTAAAAATGATTGATATTTGTCAAATATACAATATTAAGATGCTATAAATATTTAATTTTAATATCTACATTTGACACTCCTTTAATATAGTAATTCATAAGGATGAAATTACTAGGTTAAGGGAAAATAAATGTGTATCTGGGTGTGTATAACACACCTTGCCTTTGATTGGACCCACTTTGAGTTTTTTTTTGGTGCATGAATTATAACCAAATCAAGTTATAGTGTAAATTAGTGCATATAATCTAAAATTTGAAATAATCGAGATGCTTGAAAAATAGAGAGTAAGGAAATAGTGCACCTATGTGTGGATTTAACCATGTTGCCTCTTGATGATTTGACTTGGGAAATATGCTTCTTTATGAAGCATTATAGCTAGATAAGATTAAAACATGAACCTTGGATATTTGAATAGGAATATTAGAAGGTATTTTCCCCCCAATCTAGTGTAAGTATGGGTTATGGCATGACTATTTAGATTATTATATCTCAATTGCACAACTCAAGTGTGAATATATATAATCTAGTGAGGGTGAATAATTTAATCAACTTGTAGTCATATAAAATGTGGTATTTGGTAATTTGAGTATGACTAATGACACCCAATCCATAGGTCCATTTTTCTTACTCTCTTGACCCTCTTAAGCATGTTTTCATGGTTTCCTAGTTATCTATAGTCTTTTAAATTAAACCCTTACTGACCCAAGCTGATCTTCCCATGACAAATCCATCCCCCTAGGTCTCTTTCCCTTAGGATAACAATGCCCAAACATGGACTACATCACTGAAACTTAGGGTGTAATTTTTTGTGTTGTTGGCCAAATTCAATTTTAGTTTAAATGGTCATATTCTCTCAGATCCTTATCCTAATTCATGTCAGTCTAAGATGAATTCATTTACTCATAATCATTAAATCCCCTATAAAATGCCATTCAAAGTCCATTTAGAAGGGTTAACACTCATTTACAAGAAAGAAGCAAGAATACAAGCAATAATATTCAATAACTCTTCCCTATTCTCTATATACAACCATCTAATAGTATTTCAAGCTTATTCAAACCTTTACACCAGTCCCTAGTCATTCCAAGTACACCTAGTTTTGTATTTACTTGCATTTTCATCACACTATTGCACCAATAACTTCAATGGGAAACTACATATAGCTTGATCCCTCTTTGAAGTATTGGTATGTAGGTAGTATACCCACACACATGGTGTGAAGTGTGTCTAGCGTATCCTTTACACACTAACCCCTTTTCCCTATTTGCCAAAGTTCTATTTAATTACATAAAAAACACAAAAACATAAAGAATCAGCTTTATAGAGAGTTTTTTTTATAGAGAGGATCTAAAATTTGGTAAATAGGCTCACACAGATGTTGTGAATAAAACCCAAAAAAATCATATATTTTCGTATAGTTTAGATAATAGCAATAAGACTATGACTACAATGCCAAACAATAGGGTGTCCTATTTTCAGTGGTCTTGTCCAATCAAAAAATGAACTCTAGATCTTAGTTTGTGATAGTGTCCTAGTATTTTTCCTCTAGTGCTAGACTCTGTCTCAACCATAATAGACTGAAATAAGCTAAGTCATATTTTCTCTCACTCATTAGTATTTTTAGAAAAGGTGAAACTATAACTTATTTAAACAAATTAGTGGCCTAATTATTGCATACTATTTACTAATTTTATATACTCAGACCCAATTATTATTTAGGAATTAAATATATACTTTTCAAAAAATAATAAATCATTTGGTGAACCTAACTTACTTCAAATTTTGCATAAAAACCCTAAAAACCCTAGGGTAAATTCCTAGCTGATTTTTTCCCATAAATTTTTGAATTTTTTCTTGAATATTAAAATTAGAAATTCCTCTCAAATTTTAAAATTTTGTAGTAAATTTTAAAATAAATTTATTTCAAAACCCTAGTTGCATCAACTAACTCCCCGTGATTTTTTTATCATTTTCTAAATTTTTAGTTGCATATTAAAATTAGAAAATCACTTCAAATTTCAAAAATTCATTGTAATTTTCAAGAAAAATATTTTTTCTCAAATCGCTAATTGTAACTACTAGGTTCCATTAAATCACTAATTTACTCATAATTTTTTGAATTTTATCTCACATATTTAACTCAAAAATTCAATTTTAATTTCAAAAATTCATAGTATTTGGCACAAAATATTTTTGAAAAATCCTTAGTTGCATATAGTAGTTTGTATTTTGCTTCTTGAGTTATCACCTTACATGTTTACACACTTTGTATCATTTTCATGAGATTTCTAGTTAACTATTTTTAGGATCTTACATTTCATATATTCAATGTTTTCCTTTTCTAGCACTTAACCTATAACAAATTATTGTAAAAAATTCAAACACTTCTCAAATTGTTTTCCTACTTTAACAATGGCTCAATACACTGGTTTTGATGAAACTGATAAGAGAGAACTTTAAAAACTCTTAACCAAACATCCTAACATGTAAGATGAAATGCTTAAAATATTAAAAGAGGAACAACAAAGAACAAATAATGGTCAATCTTCTTAAACCATAAATAAACCAGTTGAAAATGACACTACAAGGGCAATTATGTCTCAACAACCCCCTATAGCATCCCAACCTGCCTCTTTGCCACTAGTTACAACTAGTACATCCCTATCTCTTGATGTGGAAACCCTTGTGCAAGAGATAATATATCTTCAATCCAAGGTACTACATCTTGAGCAAGGTGTCACTAGACCTATGCAAGCTTTGGATTCTTTTGTTCTTTTGCATACACCATTGGCACATCACATTATTTCCACACCCTTGCCATAAGGTTTTATTCAACCTAAGCTTACTATTTATGATGGCAAGGGTGATCCTAAGACACATTTGAGATATTTTCCCACAACATTCTTGGATTATTTACCAAATGACTAGCTACTTACCAAGCCATTTCCATAGAGTCTAAAGGATTATGCTTTATAATGGTTCTATAGTTTACTAAATCAGTCAATCAATGCATTCAATCCTTTAGATGACATGTTCCTAGTACATTATAGTATCAACATTGGTGATAAGGTCTCTTATACATAAATTACACAACAAAAACAACAAAAAATCAAATGAACATCTCATAGGCTATGTGTTTCAATATAAGACCATCTTGGCTAAGATGATTAGCCCCATGATAGATTAGGAGTTACAATATCTATTCAAATAGATCCTTCTACTATAATTTCATGAATCTATTATGTTCAAAATATTATCTTTCTTCACTGAATTATATCATACAATAAAGGAAAGAGAAGTAAAACTCATTTCAGTAGGCAAACTCAAGTATATAAACATCCCAAACACAACAAAAAAGAGTAATAGCAATGTCCCATACAAGGTTAAAGTCAATGATAAAAATAATCAAAATAAATCAATATTCAATTTGTCTTTAGAGCCCCCTCAGTGTATGGTTTTATCAGCACCTCATTGGCATGCATTAACCAATCTACCAGTTTCTCTAGCCAAAGTTTTACAGTAGTTATTAGAATGTAACATCATCACTCTCCCTCCTATTCAGGAAGTTAACCTAGAAAATCCTCTTCCATGGGGATATTATCAACAAGAATTTTGTAATTTTCATAGGGCACCAAGCCACACTACAAATAGATGCATCAGTTTGAGACATAAGATACATGACTTGATAGATGATAACCTACTTGATCTTGACACTTTAGTTGAGCCTCCACAGGCTAAGCCAACATAGGATAAGGCTTTGAAAATCTTCTTAGATCTATTTCCACAACATTATAAGTAAGATAAAGGGGACACATCAGGTATTCACCACACATACCATGTACATCCTCCACCAATTACATACCAAGTACCTTATGTTGAATCACATCCTTTGAGCAGTATGATAGGTGTGTGAGTCCAAGGTTCTAACTAGACCTTTGATATCATTCTCAAATTAGGATATTGTTGAGGATAATTTAAATTACAATGCATTCTTTGTCACAACACATATTCATAATCAACCCAATCATAGTGTTCTCATCGATAATGGTTCTAGTGTCAATATGTGCACCATAACATTATTATAACATTTAGGCTATTCAGAGTAAGATATCACTTCGATAGATACATTTATTAGTAGATTGAGTGGGCACATATAGATTTCATTAGGTGAGATTTTACTTCCTCTATAGACTAAGCCAACACATGTGACCACACATTTCACCATAGTTCTTAGTGTAAGAGTTTTTGATATGTTATTTGGTCACCCATGGATTCAAAAAATTTGAGTAGTACCATCTATAGTTCATATATGCATGAAATTAATTTAGGCTAATAAAGTTATTATATTTGGTGGAGTTTCATATGAGTTACCACTCCCCACTTCAAAGCCATCTCTTTTTTAGTCACCAATTCCATCTTCTCTACCCATTTTAGTTTCCCCACCAGTTACAATTCTTCCTCCAGTATAGATTTAGACATAGTTAAGGCATCCATTACCAGTATAGAGAGCTCATACACCTCCACCACTTTAGGATTCTACAAAAAATTTAGCTACAATATTTACACCCAGAGTAGTGTCATTGAGATCTCATGCATTTACACATAGAGCACATGTTTAGAGAGATTATCCTACTTCCAGATGGGTTCCTAAGAGACCTATAATTGCATCCACTTCTCAGAGTTACAAAGAGACCCCATAGTTCGTTTATACTTTAGATATTTTCAAATATTTACAATGCACACAAATTTTAGAATCACAATCTCAACCTTTCCATCATGTTTCACAATACCTTGTTCAATACAAGATACCCTGATAGGGAGTCTCATCTGAGACTCATCGGCTAGTATCATTTATTCTCAGTATTTCTTGTACATAGATTATTTAAAAAATAAAAAAATATATATAAAAACATAAAAACATTTTTATTTTATGCATCATCTATGATTTACATTGTTACTACTATGCTAGGACTTACATTTGTTGTTTCATGCTATTGTTTGTCAATTTATCTACATTACCATGTTTCACTTGATCTTCTTTGAGTGTGTGTAGTGACATCAACATCCTTGACTAATTCACTCTACCCATTGAAGGTGTATCTTACTTCTACATTTAAGACACACATCGATATATATACCCACTGGGAGAATATCCTACATGACTACACCATCCAAGTTATCATGCTGATGTACATTACTTACTAGATTAGAAATATTACTATATTGACATTTCACTAGTATCTAGCACTTTTGTATCTCTTTAACATATACCTATTCTTGTACTAAACATGTCTTGCATACTTTCACCCTTATTTTGACTAGTTATATGTGATTCTATCTTTCTAGTTATTACTTTCTTTCTCTTCTTGCTTAGTATAGCTTGTTGTATTGCATTTCCAGTTCCTAGTTGTCTCATGTGTGTGCCTTAAGACATTTTCCAATGTCTTTTGCTTATATTCATGTGTGTGTACCTTTGGAAATTTGCCAATGTCCCTTATTTATACTCTTCTATGTGTCTATGGCCCTCATGCCAATCTTGCTTGTTCTATGGTATGTGTATGTGGCATTTGAACATGCTTTGTATGTTTGCTTTCCAGTATGAGTGACATGTGCCCATGTCCCTTATTTTCTTGGCCCATTGGCCACCCATGTATGCTTCTTTCTTCTTGTTTTGTATCCTTTTTTCTTGATTATTTATCCTTGTTTTCAAATACCATGATCTATATAATGTATTTCCTTGCTTTCTTAGATGTAATGATACACATCATGCTCCATCCCTCCTTGATAATAACTAACAACTAACCCTTTCAATTCTAGTTCAATACATTGCACATAATTTTACATTGTTATATATATCTAGGCATGCCCCTATTGATCTAACAATCTCTCAATACAAATATTGCTATATCTTGAGATATCTTGTCAATTATCATTACTATATCATGTATCTATGCAACATAACACACTTGCAAGGCTATCTCTTCTGAGGGTAGTCATTACAAGGTCTTCATTCCTACCCTTAAAAGAGGGGGCAACAAATAGGGGTTTATCACAAAAATCAAAGCTCCTAGTAGTTTAAATAGAAGTTTTTAAAACACTTAGAATAGAATTCAGACATCAAATTACACAAAATAGACTAGATAGACAATAAAGCATCTAGAATAGTCATTAGATTTGGCCCTAGACAATAGTACCAAAGTTGGAATACAACACTAAATAATAGGGTGTCATATTTTTGGTGCTCCTATCTATACAACAAAAAATAGTTTTTCCAAAAATAGATATAAAGGTGAGTTTAGTCATAGGTTTGTCAGTACAACATAGACCAGATTCAGCATGTTTTAGTATATTTTTTTCTTAGAGGATCTAGATATAGGGGGCATCATGCGTGACATGATGGCTTTCACTTCTAGTTTTAGATTAGGTAGTTGATATAAATTCTAGATCAAAATCCATGTTCTACACACTAGTTATTGGGGGCAATGTGCATGGCACATTGGTCCTCCTCTCTTTTTATTTTCAATTATTTTCTGAAGTATTATTAGTATTTATGTGCCTTACTACATCTAAAATTGATTATCATCAATTTTTTAAGTTTGGATTTCATATAAGCTTAACTTATCGAGTACTCAAGTTCCCAATTTGGCTTCCACATAAGCCTATTGCACTAGTTTTGGAGTGGCTTTCATATAAGCCTAGTCTCCATCTTTTAAAATGGCCAAGAATGGCCTAGTTTCTAGCATACATTTGTATATCCACACCAACATTTTTAGATTATAGTACATTTATGGGCTTCAAGATCCATCTCATATGACATCTATTCCATACCAGTATCACTTCATAGCTTCACATCATGGGGAAATGATGGAGCCAAATGACTAGCTAGCATTTGTATTCTTGAGCCACCTATTTAGAGGGATTGGAAACACAATCCAAACATTGATTGACACACACATGTTTCATTATATTCACTTAGTAGAAAATGATGGAGCCAAAGGGCTTGCCTTTACATTCTTGATCCACTTCTATGGAATTGAGCTCTCATCTCTGTTTGTGATATTAATTTTGGTATAACACACACTCAAGATAATCCAACATCATAGTAGGTTTTGTATTGGTTCACATACCTGATGAGGTGTATTCATTCCTTTCTCTTCCTCTCTCTTACCTAGCTTTTGTAAGTTCTTATTTTAGATATAATGTATCTAATAAGAACTGATCTACTCTATGTTTTTCATTATAGATTCACACTTCACATTGTGCTCTCTCTATGCACATCCAACATCACACAAATTCATGAGTTTCATCTTTACATGTAAGTTTAGGTATGCTTTCCATTTTTCCTTTATCCTAGTATTTTTCTTTACTGCATCACTAGAATGAAGGGGGGGGAAATGTAGTCATATAAAATGGAAAATTTGGTAACTTGAGTATGACTAATGATACCCAATCCATAGGTCCATTTTACTTTCTCTCTTGACCCTCTTAGGCATGTTTTCATAGTTTCCTAGTTATCTATAGCCTTCTAGACTAAACCCTTGCTGACCTAGGTTGATCTTCCCATGATAAATCCATCCCCCCAAGTATCTTGCCCTTAGAATAATAGTGCCCAAACTTGGTCTACATCACTGAAACTTAAGATGTCATATTTTTGATGTTGTTATCTAAGTGTAATTTTGGTTCTAATGATCATATTCTCCCAGATCCTTATCCTAATTCATGTCAGCCTAACATGAATTCATTTAATCCATGATCATTAAATCCCCTATAAAATGCCATTCAAAGCTCATTTAGAAGGGTTGGCACTAATTTACAAGAGAGAAACAAGAATACAAGAGAGAATACTCAAGCACTCTTCCCTATTCTTTGCATATAACCATCTAACAATATTTCAAGCTTATTCAAACCTTTACACTAGTCCCTAGTCATTCCAAGTACACCTAGTTTTGTATTTACTTGCATTTTCATCACACTATTACACCAAGCATTTCAATGGAATAACTACATATAGCTTGATCCCTCCTTGGAGTATTGGTATGTAGGTAGTGTGACCACACACAGGGTGTGAAGTGCATCTAGTGTATCCTTTAAACACTAACCATTTTTCCCTATTTGTCAAAGTTCTATTTAATTACATAAAAGACACAATCACATGACTAATTATCTCTACAAGGAATTTAATTGATAATGAGTATCTAAAATTTGGTACACAAAACTCACATAGATGATACGAACAAAACCCAGAAAAATCATATCTCTATGAGTAGTTTGGATAATAATGGCAAGACTAAGAATTCAATGTTAGATAGTAAGGTGTCTTATTTTTGGTGGTCCTGTCTAATCAAGAAACAAACTCCAGATCTCAGTTTGTGATAATGTCCCAGTCTTATTCCTCTAATATCAAACTCTGTCTCAATTATAATAGCCTAAAATAAGCTAAGTCATATTTTCTCTCACTCATTACTATTTTTAGAAAAGGAGAAAATACAACTTGTTTAAATAAATCAGTGGCTTAATTATTACATATTATTTACCAATTTTATCTACTCATATCTATTTATTATTTAGGAATTAAACATATAATTTCCAAAAAATAATAAATCAGAACCCATCTTATAAATTTGGTGAGATTAGATAATTTAATCACTCCAATCTATAAAAATGGTGATGTGGAATGATTTAATCACTTCAACTTATAAAATGAACCCATTGCTACAGTAAAAAGGCTCAATAATAATATATCCTAGTGTAATTAGTGCATCATAGTGAGTAATATAATTGGTAAAATTTGTAATTTTAGTGAAATATCATTGAATATTCAACTCTGATATGTTTGAGCTAGATTATGTGTCATAAATAGAGTAATATAATTGGTAAAATTTGTAATTTTAGTGAAATATCATTGAATATTCACCTCTGATATGTTTGAGCTAGATTATGTGTCATAAATATTAAAAAATCTATGCAATGTATAAGATTCAGACCCAAGTATATATCTAAATCTATAGATTATATTTATGAGTTATATAACACCTTAGTTTGTAAACTTGGAAAACTATGACCTTAGTTATTATTCTTAATTCTAGACCTTTATCACTTCTATAAGTCATGCATATACTCTATCTTGTGCCCCTTAGCCTATTTCTTAGTCTAACCAGTCTTATGTTGATGACCCAATCCTTCTATCTCATCTAGAATGTTTAAAACTTGCTTATCTTACAAGTCTAAAAGTTTTAGACTTGTACCTACTATTTTGATTCTCAAAAACTTACATCCTAATCAGATGGTTATCTTGATGCAAGTGTCCTTACTTGACGTAAGTGTCTAGTGACTTAAAGTCATATAATTTTCAAATGAAATTTATCCTAATAGTTAGCCTAAGTGTTATTATGCAAGATATTCTCCAAAGGGATTTGGTATGAATATAAAATCAACTTCATTCATTCATCACCTAGCATAAACCTAGATTCATAAAAAGATCATTTAATTGAGTAAACATTCCTTATTTTCTCTTATTTCCATATAAGTCATAGGGATAACATGTCTACAAGTTTGAAGTACTAAAGTATCAGCCCAAGAGATATATTTCCCACGTTATAAGCTAGGTCACTATTGTAATTGCTTATCACACATTACAAGATTCACACATAATCCAAAATTTAGGGGATAACTACATATGTTTGAGTCCCTCTTTGAAGTATTGACTATGTAATAAATTCTCATTGATAGAGGGGTCTTTGGGGTAGCTTGAAACCATGCGCTCACTAACCCATTTTTTGCACATCCACTATGTAGATGAATAACTAGAGTTTGATCATTTAACAAGAAGAAATAATCCATTATCCAAATTTAAATACACCAGAGTGAAGGTCACAAAAAACTCAAAAGCATCTAGGTGGTCACATCCTATTTCAATAGTTATTCCTTACTAGACACTAACATCTAATCTAGACACTAGTGTTGATGCAACCATCATAGGCTAACACAAGTATTCACGACTATAAAGGAACTTAATCTATAAATTGGGATTGTTACAGAATATTCTTCCAATTTATTTCCTGCTTATTCTAGATCTAGATCTATATTAGCATTAGAACCAATTAAGTATCTTGTTTTCATTTTCATTGAAATATCTAACATAAATATACTTTTGATTTTTATCATATATTAGCATAATAAATTCAATATATGTTCTATCTAAGTTTTTAAATTAATTATCCTACTATATATCTATTTATCACCCTTGTGCTTATTCATTTCTATATTCTTAACCATTTCTACCTATGTTAGGATCCATATCCAATTTAGGTTTAAAGAGAATCATGAAATTGAACTAGGGATTATGAAAGTGTGGAGGTCATGTATTTATAAAATTTCCACACTGAAGTCTAGAGATATTGAGTAAGCGTATAAGTATGGAGTTTATGTTTTTATGACATGCCCTCACTACAATCTAGAAACTTTAAAAATGTATAAGTGTGAAGGTCATGCCTTTGTGACATTCCCCCACTGCAATCTATAAAATTGTGAAAATGTGGATGTCATGCCTTTTATGACATGCCCCACTAAAATTCCCTTCCTTTTAAGGTGAGGGAAGTATAAATTATTAGGTATCTTATCTCAAAAGGGTAAGGTAGTTGTATAATTTGCATATGAATAATGTAGCATAAGGGATAACATGTCAAAGTAGATATATCAATTAAGATCACATTATGTGATCACATCAAATACTAAGATGCATATATAAACATGGCAATGTCTAGAGGGTAACAATACATGATTAACAATCAATCAAGTACATATACATAAGATAACTCAATGTAATATAAAAAGGAATCATCCAAGGAAACCTCATACGTGGGGCATGTTTAAATGTTACACAATTTTAAAATATGGCATATTTAAATGTCCAATCAACATGAAATGGCATATTTAAATGTCTAAACAACATACAATGGAACTGGGGCCACTAAGCAATGAACATAATCAAATGTTCCATAAATAAGACAATAATAAGAAAATTAATAAACTCAAAGAAGTGAGAAATAGATGAAGCATATTAAAAAAATATGAATATTATACTTATCCATGCATATATATGTTAGAAAAAACATTATGTAGTATAACATATCAAGTACATTGTGAAAGATATGAGTATGGATATATACACATGTAAGCATTAGCATATAAACTCAAACTTGATAATTTATAAATTATCATAAATGATATTTAACCTATATCAATCACAATCAAATAAAGTAGATGCCCCAAATGTACTATATGAATCAAGTATAGGAAAGTTCTAACATCTAGTAGTGTATAGATCATGTGCCTGGATAGGCTTGTATCACACTCAAAGATGCATGAAAAATATTTGTATATAGGAAAGAAATGATATGTTATCTACTAAATTAAATAGAAAAACATAGATGCCAAAGAGATAATAAAACATGGGAATGTTGAGTATTTTTGTATTTTTGAATTATTTGAATGTTTTTATATTTTCCCAATCATTTTTTTTTTTTTTTTTTTTAAAAATATTTGGAAGGATAAGCAAAGAATACATTTATAAGTCAAAGTTATAATAGAAAAAAATGTACTCATCAAGGGGATGCCTCTATGAAGGCTCTATATTATGTGTGTCATATTTATATGTTGCATAATCAATATTATTAGGATCATACTAATATTATATATTATTAGTATCATGATCATCAATGTGATCATTATAATAGGAGAAATTTAACTTCTTAGATTGTTATTGAAATTTTACTATATAATTTTGAGCATTTATGTATGAAAAACTTATTACACCATAGATTGGAATTTCCTTCTTGAAAGGTTATTCTTCTTGAGTATGTTCATCATTTTCAAAATGTTGCATCTTGTTATGGACTGGAGATGAGTCATGTATCTTTGTTTGAACACTAGGAAAATATGTAATCTGTGCCTTAAATTTTTTATTTGAGTATGAAATCATATAGTTTTTAGTATTGTCCTTAAATTTTTTCTCCTCTATGCATGACATAGATATGATTGTACACCAAATTTTAGGTTTAAGCAATATTATTAAAATAGCAATAAAAACCCAAAACTTAATAGCACCAATAGGAATGGATAGAAGAAGTAAATTAGAACAAATGAAACTTTCTTACCATCCTTTTTACCTCTTCATGCCTCCAATCTAGGACTTTTACTTGAATGATTTGATATCAAAATTTGGAGATGTTGGATTACTTTGAGACCTCTTGACAATGTCTTCCAATGATTGAGTGAAATGGATAATGGCTTGGATGAGAGAAAGGAGGCTATTATGGATGCAATATGAGAGCTTAATGGCTTGCTAGATGATTTTCAAATTAGTCCTATTCATTATCTAAGCATAGTCTTTAATAGAAAAAAAAGAATAAAATTTTGAAGAATTTTTAATTATTAGAAGTCTCTAGTTTTATAGACTTCTAGAGACTTGGAGGAGATTATCCAATTATAGAGGATTCTCAATAGGTTTAAGGGATAATTAATGGAATTAGATAGGTATCAATGAGTTTTAGGGTTCATAGAGTTGTAGGAATAGCTAGGGTGGTAGGTGGATAAATATGAATTTTAAATTATGAAGTGGGTTTAAGGAGTATGTTAGTAGATAATAGGTCTTATTAGGATTTTAATGAGAGAATTAATTAGTTTTAAGATGGGATAAAGTTTTAAGGTATATAGGAATAGGATGGGGATTATTAGGCCATAGTTAATTTGTCTAGGGAATATAGGAATTAGGCTAAATTAGTGAAAATCAACATAATTAGTGGGGTGAGCATAATTTAATGCATACATTTTGACCCTATTTGAAATTTTTTTTGTGAGTGGAACAAAGTAATGGTCTTTCAAATAAAAACCTTGATGTTAGATGGTGTCAATTGTTAGTCGGATACAATGCCTCCTTGAGGGAGCATTCAAGGAGAAAATTTGACTCAAATGGTCACTCGAACAAGAACTCTAGAATGGGATAAGATTCATAGCTGGATAGGGTTGGGATGCCCAAATTAACCAAGTAGATTCCACAAAATTTATGATGAAAGAGCTCAATGTGATGGGTCTAGACAAATGATGAATGTCTAGAAGCTATTTTGCTTAACAGATTGATAATGATTAAAGAGGATGGATTTGAGCTGATGGATAAGTCCATTAATAAGGATACATTATAGGGGAAGCTCAATAAAGTGATAAGGGATATTGATTGGTGATAAAGAGATTCTTTTAGTAAGGTTTGAGGCTTAAATTCTTATGTGATTATTGAGTGACCAGTTAAGAGATGGGATGATGATAAGGGATAAATGGTGGTAGGGGTGGGGAGGGGTCATATAGGATAAAAGAGCTAAAATAGAGTCATTTTCACTCATTAGCTTTTTGAAGCTGTGATATCTAAGGTGAGACTATGACTAGCTACCCTGAGCTTCCCATCATGATGAGAGAGTCTAAGAGTACTAGAGAGACATTAAGGTTGGACCTATGATGAGTAACAAAGACTATAGCTTAGTAATTTGGTGTTTTTAGTTTTTTTTGTGAATTTTAGAGGTGAATTTATCAGAAAGAGACATTATCCAACTCATCCTGGTAATATCATGATGATAGTATTGCCCTCAATCACAATATTATTCTTATGAGTGGTAAGATTATGAAGGTTAATGGTGGTATTGAAATATTTGTAATAGCGAATCACAATATTGCAATGTCATGATTGGAGAGTCATGGGTTTGTAATCCTACTATTAGTGAGTCATAAGATTGTAATCTCATGACTCTTGAGTCATGGTTTTTTCGAAACCATTAGTAGTGACTAGTGATATTACAAATAATAGAAAAAATGGATAAGTTATGATTTGGTTGAGTGAGGTTAGTTACTCTAAGGTTTTGTTAGTGTAGTAGGTTCATGGGTGGGGTAGATAAGTGAGTTGGATAGGATTAATTTATTTAGTTGAGTGGGTTAGTGTTTGGGTTGATTTTCATATTTAGAGTGATAGGGGTCTAGGGTAAGTTAGGGAGGATTGATGGGATAGGGGTAGATTAAGATGATAGGATTAATGACATTTTAGATATGGGTGTTTGGGATAGATTAGGTGTAAGGATATGGAGAGTAAGGCTATATGAGAAAGGATAATGATGAGTGGATGGTGGTTGGTGTAGGAGGATTTAGGTGTACTAACATCATGGCTATGGCATCTAGAGGTGCTTCATGAGATGTGGCAAGAGGCTCCAAAGTATTTTGGGGTACTTGAGCTAGTAGGATTTTATGAAGTAGTGATGATGCCACCAATTTAGATAGATCAATATCTGATTATGACATTAGTGGATCAATGACACTTAGAGATGAGTAACTTCCACTTTGTGATGGGGGAGATAATAGTAACACTTAAGGATGTTTATAGGATATTTCATCTTACATGAGTAGAGACATGATCTACTAGAAATCACACATTGGTTAAGACATTACATTAATTGGGTGGGAGTTTATAGATTGGGATGTGGGATCAATGCATTGATCTTGACTAGTGCTGATAGGAGGGTACATTGGATAGACTGACTCTTGTGGTCATGGTTCTTAATTATGGTATTCTCTTGATAGACAAGATTAGACAATGGTGTTATCTAAGATTAGGTGATGTTATGGTGGATATGATATGTGATCACTGAGTATTTGCCTAGGGATTGGTGGGTTTAGCCCATTTATATAGGGAGCTACACCTAGGTACATACAGGGGTACACAGAGCTTTAAACCATCGCTACTATTATAGATCTAGAGCTAGGAACACATTGCAATCCAATGAACTTTGGGTAGACTCATAGGGATTGAGCCTGGATAACCTATGGTTTTCTGATGGTGTGTAGTAGGAGTGTAATTGGGCCATGTGGGAGATATGAGATACTACCAAGAGGCATTTGATATTTTATGCCTAGAGAACATTACTTAGATGCCTTACAAAGGGATTAGATTTGGTTGGGTTGATAAGGTATGGACATACCATATGCTTACAGCATGTTATATGATAGTTCATGATTATATTATAGAGAGATACAATCTAGACCATGTCTAATGTCAATTTGGATTTATTCAAGACATGTCAAGCCTCGAACACTTATTTTCATGTAGAAAATGGGAGAGGCCACATTGGGGGATACTTATAGATAGGGGATGCTCACACAGAGTATGAGAGTGTTGCACCTATTCAGTGGGATTTTTATACACTTATCCTAGATCATAATGTGATAACAACAAACATGGTATGGTGGCAACTTGGGATGATGATTAGGTTGACACGGCCTCAAGTAGTGGTTTAGAGAGGTGTCATGAGGAGAGTACTTGAGGCATGGGATAGGATATAGAGGAGGATAACACAAATGAGATATATTCCTATATAAGGTAGTCAAGATGGAGGCCTAGATGATATAGATGTAAATAATAGTGATGGTGATAGAGTAAAAATAGTATCATAGGTGGGGATTTAGGCTTAGGCATAGGCAAGACCAAATATGTAGGGATTTTCCCAGTCACAAACATATGTAAGTGGTTGTAGTGGTGGTATAGGTCCTTCTCAACCTTTGACAAAAGTGGAGGATGATGATCTAATTATCAAACTACAAGGGGAGATTTGGTGTAGTCATCAAAGTGCACAGGTATTACCTATGAGTAGTATTATCTATAGGTCCATACTCAGAGCATGGTTTCACATGGTGATGGTTTGTTGGCATAGTCACAAGAATAAATTGTAACACTCTAAGCCTAGATTGCTCAAAGATATGGGAAGTTGACTTAGCTACAGATATAGGTCACTAATTTGTAATTTTAGGTGATTTAGAGGGACTCACATCTTACCCAAGCTTAGGGATAGATTACCATATTATAGGGCTATGTTATGGGATTACAAGGGTAGGTGATAGATTTGTAGGGTTAGGTAGCACAGCAGTAGGCCTAAATTTAGACATTAACTGGCTAGTTAGTAGTAGTAGAGAGAGCTAGAGATGAGTTTGGTGAGGCCTTAAGAGGGTAGGGCATGATGGTGATGATGGATCACATTATGTTGCTTACATGGGAATCCTAGTACATTCAAATGTTGTATGAAGCCAAAATTCCATAGGGTTAGTGTGATGGATCATTTCATGTTAGCTATTCATCTATTTGAAAACCTTCTAGAGGGGGTGGAGGACCACTGAGGCCACCAGGGTCATAGTCATGAGTTATATATATGTATATGGTATTTTTTGTATCACTATCTCATTCTTTCCCCATGGGATTCATGTAGTTTTATGATATATTTTAACATGGGTTCCATGTGGATATTTTATTCTAGACATTTGTTATAGATATATATATATATATGATATGGATTTATGTCGGTGGATACATGGATGTTTTTTATTTATGTTTATGGATATGAGATGCATTTATTTTTTATATAATGATGACATTGATTTAGTTTTAGATGTTATGGATGTTACTCGTATTGATGTTATTATGTATGTATGGATGATGTGATGTTAGATAGATATGTTGTATCTAAATTTTGATGATTCATGGATGATGATGTATATGCAATTTTTGTTGTGATTGTGTTATGGATGATATGACCTAATTTAATGGATATATGATTACTTGTTTATGATGTGATATGTTTTCTTTAAAATTTGATCCCCTATTTTGCCCCATTCATACTTATTGTTCATGCTATAAATCCTCCTACACCATGGAGGTAGGGTGGTGATGGGATAGTTTTTGGAATCTATCAAGATGTGGATTTATGCAATCCTATTTTGTAATATTTCATCTTGTTTTATATACCAAGGACATGAAAAGTCCAAAACACATTAATGCATATCATGGGGAACTTTTTTTAAGAGATGACCTTTCCCTAAAATATTCAAGGGCCATTCATTCCATCCTCATTCACATAAAGATTAATGCAAACAAACATAACTATTAAAACACACATTAATTATGGACAAAATGATCATTCTCACATATATACTTACATAACCATACACATATAAAAAAAGCAAAGATGACATGTATATGACAATGTTTGATGGGGTCATTTTTACAGATGATGATGAAGTGATGATTGATGGTGATATACAATGGATCTAGTGATAATGTAGAAGTATACATTTATAGGATAGGTAATGCCCTAGATATTATCCCTGATAAGACTTTAACCAAGTTACCCCATGGGGGTCATGATGACCCTTTAGAAATCAGTAACATATTATTTTCTAAAATCCCTAGAAAAATAACTTTATTTTTATTATGACCCTCCATAATGATGATTAATGGTGGGGAGGTGTAGACCTAAGACTTAGTAATAACAATGCATGGTAATGAGATGTAGTGTTGAGGCCAAAAAAGAGGCATACTTGTCAAAGAATATTGGTGAAGGTATGATAGGAACAATGCAGATATGGATGGGACTTGGGGTTGTGTATACCAATTATGGATAAAAATGACTTAGATATCCCTCCAACAAATGTCTTTGACTAGCCATATATTTCCTTTTTGATGAAGCAATTATTCTAATTTTCTATTTCAACCCTAATCATAGATTCCCACTATTGAGACCAAGGTCAGGGTTATTGTACCATGACATTGGAAATTAGTTTTCATCATGGTACTTTCCCAAAGCACCAACAAGCTAGTTTTCACCAATGGATGGATTTTTTTAACTGATGAGGAGGGGTAATGGATGGACAAGGTGGATGCAAAGTGTCCCATAAATAGTAGATGAAGATATCTAAGTTAGGTTTAGAAGCAATCAAGATGTATAATGTTCATGGGAACATCTAGTTCTTCTCCATCAAAAGTGACCAATTTATATGCTCTTGACCCAAACTTGGTAATAATGACATAGGGACCTAACCAATTATATTCAAACTTCCCCTTCTTATCTTGGTTTGCATTGGTGTTTTTATTTATTTTCCTTTAAGACTAAGTCACCAATTTCAAACTCTTGAGACTAAATATTCTTACAATGTTGGCCTTTGAGTTTATTTTTATATGCTCGAAGGTGATCTAAGGCCTTATGATGCTTTTCATCAAGGATTTCTAGTTCCTACAGTCATTCTTGTTTGCAATTATGATCAATAATGATACCTTGTAGTGAGATTCAAAGAGAGGGGAGTTATACTTCTACTGGAAATATTGCTTTGGTCTCATAAACCAAGGCATATGGAATTTCCCCATTAGGTGTGCAAACACTTGTACAGTAAGACCATAGTGCTAGATATAGTTGAGTGTGCCAATTTATTCCAACCTAATTAACATTCTTTATTAGAATCTTGATGAGGGTCTTATTCCAACCTAATTAAAAGTTGTAATTGATTATTAGGCATGTAATTTTGGAGCTAAAACTATGGCTAAACATGTATTTTCAAAAAGAGTATAATTCAGCTCACAGGATATTAATGTGTGAGTGAGATAGTATAAATCTTGATCCTTACCCTGATCATTATGGTATGCTAGGAGAGCATCGATGACACATGGTTTTGCTAAAATGTACATAAGTAAAGGCCTTATTGAGATTGGTATAGATAAAATAGGTGGATTATCCAAGTATTATTTCAGTCTTTCAAAGTATTTTTGGCATTTTTCATTCTAATGAAAAGTAGTCTCCTTCTTTAGTAAATGAGTAAATGGTGGCCGTTATCTACAAGCTGAGAGATAAAACATCATATGGCTTAAAGCTTACCCTAAAGACATCAAAGATGCTTAATATTATGAGGTGGGGGAGTTTTTTTGATTGATTTGAATTTTTTTAGATCCACCTTGATACCCCTTCATGAAATATGAATCCCAACAATTTTCCTAAGGTCACTCCAAATATGCACTTTTTGGGATTTAGCCTTACCATATATTCTTGCAATCTTTAAAAAATTATTCTTAGGACCACACAGTGCTCTGACCTTAAAATAAACTTCCCCAAAATATCTTCTACATATTCCTCGATAATGTCATGCATCATATCATGAAAAATGATGGTCATAACTTATTGATAGGTTGCTCTTACATTTTTAAGACTGAATGGCATGACTTGGTAATAAAATATTCCCTATGGAGTAATGAAAGTTGTTTTATACTAGTCCTTAGTTGCAATTTTGATTTGATTATAACCTGAGAATCCATCCATGAGGGAGAGAATTTTATATCCTACTATTGAGTCTACAATCATATCAATATTTGGGAGCAGGAAGTCATCTTCAGGACATGCCTTATTTATATCCCAAAAATCTATACAAATTTTGATTCTACCCTATGGTTTAGACATAGGAATACTATTATAAATCTAATATGAATAGTATTGGGTGGATGAATCCATCTTCTAGGTTTTTTTTCAATTCCTCTTTGACTAATAATGCCACCTTGGGATGCATCTTTCATAATTTCTATTTGATGGGTTTTGTAATTGGATGCATAACTAGGTGATGTACCACTAATGAGGGGTGTAACCCTAGAATATAAATTTATCTCCATGCAAATATGCTCATAAAATCCTTTAGTAGCTTAATAATGACTTCATGTTCCTCTATTTTGAGAGATGCACTTGTTTCACTATTTTGGGATGTTTGTCAGTTCCAATATTAACTTCTATCAAATCCTCAATAAGTGAGGGTGATTGATCTTTGAAATAAGGGGGTAATGATATTTTTGGAATATTGAAAGTGAATTTATATGTAAGTTTAGTATCAATATCAAAATAATCTTTTGATGTGAAAGAGCTATATGGGAGTTCAGTTGGTTCTTTGGAAAGCTCTCATTTTTCTTTGGAGTGTTCATCATCATTTTGATTATGGGATTTTTTTGTTTTCCAAAATATGTAGATTGACAAAGATTGATAGAAAATCCCTTTTTATGATCACCAGATAGCATGAAGTCTCTATCTCCCATGTATTTCAAAATGGCCTCATCATTTTGAAAGGTTTAAAAGGTGGGTTCCTACTTTGATTCCCAGTCTATAAGGGATGGGCAATGAAGGGAAATGTTAATGGTGGTATCAAGAAAAAGGTTGGTGATAATGAGCTCTTTAAAGCAGCTATAGATGGAACCTATTTCAATGTCCTCATTGGGGAGAGATATCCCATTGGTCAAAATATAATCCATAATGATACTGGTTGGGTCATCATCATATAGTTTGTACCCTAATCCAAAATATTATGGATGTTCTTGAACCAAGATAGGTTCAATTCAACCTTGTTCTAGTCTTCCTAATCTCTTACCTTTATAATGCATGTTCTCCATCTTTCTTTAGATTTTTGGATAGTGTTATTTGATAGAGATGAGGGCCTCATCATTTAAAATAAGCCAAAAATCATCTCCATCTTTAATGTAATCATCAAACAAAAATATAGCACTTGAAAAAGCTATTAGCCCAAACTAATATTTAATGAGATTATCTTTCCTCATAGCTAAGGACCCATAGCTATGTGGAGATAGGGGTAGATTTCTGATGTAAAATGTTTTGTACTCATATTCTCCACATTCTATGGATATGATTTTTAGTTGGGTAGTATCGGTCTTTGATTGAGATGTGGATTCTAATTGATTAAGAGAGATATACTTAGTAGTTATTGGGCTTAGGATAGTGTTGTTAGTGCCAAGGTAAGGTGATGAGGATAATGATTGATCCATCTGACAATTATGGAGATGGTTTATGACTCCAGTAATGGTGACCTCAATTCCTAAATATAGGAATTTTAGGCATTAATGAAGAGTGAATGACATAGCTTGCATTTCATGAATCCATGGTCTTTTGAGTAACATGTTTTAGGTAATTCCACATCCACAACATGAACTAAATTTTGATGATTTGCATGTCCCAAAATAATAAGAAGATAAATGGTCCCAACTAAGGGCCCCTCATTATCATCATAAGCTTTTATCCTTATCAAAGTGGGCCCTAGTGATGTTTTAGAGTATCCTAATTTCTTTAAAAAGTCTAGATTACACAAGTTGAGTGTGGATTATCTATCTTTGAGGACATAGGAAGCTCGATGGTGGGAGATGGTGACTTCAATATATAAGGGATAATTATGATGTGGGCCAACTAGAGGTAGAACATGGGAACTAAAATTAATTTTCTATAATGGGGATAAATTTGCTACTAGTGCCTAAAATTGATTAGCATCCAGGTCACTAGGCACTTTTAAATCAATCAACACTTGATTCAATATTTTTGTATGTAAGTTGGATGTTTTAAGAAGCTCCATCAAGGAAATTTAAGGAGTCTTGTTTAATTGTTGAATGATATCATAAGATTTATCTAAAATTCTTGAAGATTTCTTAGATATTTTCCATTTTGTGGTAGTAGATGAGGTAAAAGGATCTTGAGAAGGTGCCATAGGAATTATTATCTTATTACATCAGGTGGTCACTATACAATCAGTAGTGTCCCTATTGATTTTTAGGATGGGGGATGAAAGTGGAGTGGATTCTTGGATTTTATGAATTTTAATGGTGTTAATATAATGTTAGGGTACATTATGGTAATTATTTTGGTTAGATGAGGATGCATGACTCTGGTCTCTTTGGGGTCTCTAATTCCTTTGATCATGATTTAGGAGTGGATCCTTGTAAATACTAAGTTATCTATTTGTTGACTGATTTGAGGTAGCTTCTCCTTCAATCTCAATATCTACCTCTTTAATTAGATTTTTGGAGATAATGTTTTAATTTCATACACATCTTAGTGTCATGTCCTTTTACCCTATGGTATTTACAAAACTAATCTTCATGATACCAATCTAGTTTTAGTTGATGGCTTTTCACATGTCTAATACCAAGTAAATTAATCATGTTGGTGGCAACCAATTGGTCCAAGACTATTTCAATTAGGACTCCCAACCTTGTAAAGGGTCTTTTGCTTGTGTTAGACTTAGGCTTGCCTCAAAAGACTTTGATGGAAGAGACATTAGGGAATTATGTGGGGCCTTTTTGCTGGATAGTTGTACATGTTGTTTCTTAGAATTTGTCACCTCATCACCTATGACATTTTTGTTGTTATTGAAGACATTGGATTTTCTTGAAAAAGAATTTTATTGATTCAAAGTGTGCTCATTTTGATAAATAGTTTTATGGTCCCTTCTTCAATAAGGCTTTCTATATCTCCATTTCTTTTTTTATGATCTCTTTGAAGGTCTTTGTACACTATAATTCTAATTGATACTTCAACTCTATATTAAGGTTTTCCACAAATATTTTACCTAATTCTTTTTCAAGTATAGTACATCTTAATTGACTTTTCAAGATCTGCCATCTTTGTAGGAAATATACTAGTCTTTCCCCACTTCATTGTTTAGTATTATAAAGGTTAATAATGGAGATATCGTGATCTATATTGAAGGATAAGTTTCTAACAAATTACTCTATTAATTATCTAAAAAATGATATTGATTCTTTGGGCAAGTACATGAACCATTCCAAACCTGGCCCTATAAGACTTTTGGGGAATATACCCTTGTTTAGTACACCAATGCCAATAAAGCTTCACTGCTAGGGCAATTCCATTCAAGTCTGACTACCTTAAACTGAGACCCCCATATTGTTTGGGGCTACAAAAAACCTCCTAGTGAACTAGACTCCATTTGGAGGACGTCAAACTACCAACCCATAAAAATTGTCTAGCAACCAAATTAAACTCAACAATTCCCAATGGGGCAACCTAGAGCATACATCTGTAGATGGGTAGAGCCTATACCAATATTTGAATTAGTTGAATATGACTAGGAAAATATAGCCACCTATGAGTCCAATGATTCACTTTCATCCAAAATTTATCCAAAATGTTCTGCAAGGACTCCCTGGGTAGACGATCGACTAAAATAGTAATACCCAGGTAAATCAGGGGGAGAATCCTAATCTAAAAATGTAGAGTCTAAGAAATTTTATACTAGATGGGGCCTGGAGTATTGAAGAAGAAGATGGATGACTTGTCTTTGTTGATCATTTGTCTCGAAGTAGTTAAGTAAACATCCAACACCCTGCACAAATTAGCTACTTCTCTCATTATGGCTATGCCCATCAAAGTAGTGTCATCTACAAACTATAGGTGAGACTATGTTGGAAACTCACCACCCCATTGTCAGCCTTGAATAAGCCTATCCTCTTAGTTCCTTCTGATCATCCTCCCCAAACCTTCAGCGAGGAGAAGAAAGAGATATGGAGATAAAGATCTCCTTGCCGCAACCCCCTAGAGGCACCAAATAACTCTGTGTGTTCCCCATTAATAAGCACTAAGAAGGAAATTGAGGTAATGTAGATCATGACCCATTGAGTCCATTCATACCCAAAACTAATATTCCTAAGAATATTCCATAAGAATGACCACCTAACCCTGTCAAAAGCCTTAGCCATATCCAACTTAATAAACATCACCTTATCTTTAGAACTGGCCATGGAGTGAATGGACTTAACAGCTATAATAATACCATCTAAAATTTGCCTACCCTCTAAAAAACCACTCTGATGCTCAATAATCATAGCTCTTAGCCCTCTTTTAAACCTATCAATAATAATCTTGGATATAATTTTATAAACAACATTGCAAAGAGAGATGGGACAGAATTGACTTAGCCTATCAGCTCCTTCACATTTGGGTATGAGGGTGAGATAGGTCACATTTGAAGCCTTAATCATTTTCTTATTCCATTCAGATTTTTTGACAACTACTAAAAGGTCTAGTTTGATAATGTCCTAAAATTGTTGATAAAACTCAACCAGGAAACCGTTAGGCCCAACTGCTTTCCCTTTTTTCATCTGGATAATAGTCTCCTCAAGCTCCCTAGGAGTGATGTCCTTCATTAAAGTCTCATTCATTTCATGCATCACCAGAGGTGGAATATAGGAGAGAACTTGAGCTTCTTTTGGTGATTCCTAATTCGCATCTTCCCTAAAAAGAGAGGAAAAGTACTACACCACCTCATCTGACATTACAGGGAAGGAGTTAAGTCGCTCACCTCTTTCATTGACCAGGACTAAAATAGAGTTGCCATGCCTCCTGGCTTTGGATGAATTAAAGAAAAAAGAGGTATTTTTTTCCCTTCCTAGAGCCATTCTATTTGAGCCTTTTGCTTCTAGAACATTTCCTCTCGAAGCTCACATTCCTCTAGAGCTTTCACAACCTATGCTTTGTCTTGAAGTAATTCTTCAGTCAATCCTTCCTCCCTTATTAGTCTCATGATACCATCTAGCTTAGCCTAAAAAATATCCTTAGTGTGAAAAATATTCCCAAAGCATTGATGATTCCACCATTTGAGCTTATAATTCACATACTATAATGATTTAGCAAAGATATACATTGTCGTACCATGGGTAGGCCTACCCCACCTCCACTAATTAGCCACACACTCAAATAGTAACTAATCCTACAACCACATGAGTTAGAATCTAAAGGAGGGAGAGTGAGGCTGATAAGTTGAGGCACTATTAAGCTTAATAGGCCAGTGATCAGATCCTCTCTAGTCCAAAATTTTAGACCCCATAAACCACATACGACCAACCCAATAAACAAAAACCAAAAAATGATCCAATCTCTTAGAAATGTAATTCTTCCCTATCCTATGATTGTTCCATGTAAAGTAACCATTACTGGGCCTAATGTCAACTAAATTCAAAGCGTCATTATAATTATGCATAAGCAAAGTATAGGGGTCTAGCCTTGTCGTACCACCACACTTTTCAGCCAATTCTATAATAGCATTAAAATCTCTAGCCAGATCCAAGGTTGGGAGGGAGCCAAGCTACGTACAAAACTCATATGGCCCCATAAAGAGTGTTTACCCTACCATTCGATAGGGGCATAGACAATGGAGAGGAGTATGACTTCCCCCATCTCAAAATTGGAAGCAATCATAGTCATGGCAAACTTAGAAGACAACCACCCTAGGGGATTGATCTTCTATGGGTTCCAAAAACAAGCTAGCCCCCTGAAGATCTAAGGGCCCTAATGCATTGACAATCCCCTTGCCTCCATAACTTAGGCACTAGACCAAACATAGCTTCAACTATAAGCTTGGTCTCTTGTAGAAAGAGAACATCAGGGCTTTGATTTCTAATCAAATTATGAACATCATTTTGTCTAGGGCTTCTATTCAAGCCCCTTACATTCCATGATATTACAATCACTTCAAGGGATTCAAAAAGTGAGCATCCAGAGTCTTTACTAACCCTTACTCCACCAAAGTCTCTCCCATTAGTTTAATCTTTTCCAGGTCCTTTTTTCTACCAGGCTTGATAGATTTCTCCCCCCTCCCTTCTTGAGATCCCTTTGCATAAGTCCCAAATGAGGAGAAGATTTACTACTCCTTGATGCCCCTAAGTCCCCAAATTTCCTAGTGAGAGGTATATTTCCATCTTCTTTAGAGGGTTCAACTGAGGAAGCCAACACTTCTGAAACCATCATCTACTGGTTTGTATCCATGTGCCAATCCCCAACATCCTGTGGTTCAATTAGAGCATCTGAAACATTGGTCACCTGGGCTAGGCCCTTAGCCACCTAATCCAAAATCATCAATCCTGGGTTCACCTCCTACTAATTAAGATCATCCAATATTTCAAATCTATTAAACAAGTCATTTGCTTGTCTTTCCTTCAAAGACCATTTTTGGCCCCTGTTTTTATAACAGCATTTGACCAGGACAAAACCATTGACTTCAGGTGCCTCACTTGGAATAAGGCCCTTCCCTTTGTTAGCTCTAGGGGGAATGTGAGGAGGTTGAGTAGGATGAGGTTTAAAGTCTTTTTATTTAGGACACCATCGCTACAAATGACCATAAGCATGGCAAAGACAACAATAGAAAGGAAGGGTTTTGTAGTCCAACTGTTGCACCCAAGTAAAGGGTCTTGCACTCATTTCCACAGCATTAGGCAATGGCTTGTTAAGGTCAATTTCAACATAGATGTAGGCATAAGTCATTACCTTTTTCCCAAGGATTGACATTGAAGAGCCAAATGGCCTTCCCAGTAAAGACGCAAGCATCTGTAGAGTGTCTTCCTGACAACATTCCACCAAAAATTGAGGTAGATGCACTCACATTGGGACATGATTTGGAAACTCCTCTAATGGTATAAAACCTGCATGCCATGGCTTGATAAACAACCCCACTTGGTTATGGAAATAAGGGCCTCCAGCAAAGACTCTATTACAGTCAGTCAGATAGGTAAAAGTGACCATAAAATAGCTATTCGCTAGTAGTGTAATGTCCATTTCACCTTCCGATGCCCACATCCTCTGAGCCCATGATTCCAAGAACTGGAGTGAAGTCCTAATCCCCAAAAAATTACAATATAAGGAGTGTTTCAAATAGTACTCTATGTCTTCAGTAATCATTTCCAGTGGAATAACTAGCTTGGGCCTCTCCTTGCATCATTTAAGGAAGCCATTGACCTTGGGAATTCACGTACCATTGGGCAAGTTCACACCATAAGAGCCTGAATCCTATGAGAAGGGAGTGTTGCTAGAAGTCCTCATTTCTTGACCTACATGTTGTAAGCCAAGCACCGCTCCGTAATCCAAACCAGAAGCCTCCCCTTTTGCACCTACCTTCTCCCTTTTGTTCATCACTCCTTGTTTGTCTTACCCAAAAGTTGTAATTGATTATTAGGCATGTAATGTTGGAGCTAAAACTATGGCTAAACATGTATTTTCAATAAGAGTATAATTTAGCTCATAGGATATTAATGCGTGAGTGAGATAGTATAAATCTTGATCCTTACCCTGATCATTATGTTATGCTAGGAGAGCACCGATGACACATGGTTTTGCTGAAATATACATAAGTAAAGGCCTTATTAAGATTGGTATAGATAAAATAGGTGGATTATCCAAGTATTATTTTAGTCTTTCAAAGTATTTTTGGCATTTTTCATTCTAATGAAAAGTAGTCTCCTTCTTTAGTAAATGAGTAAATGGTGGCACTTATCTACAAGTTGAGAGATAAAACATCATATGGCTTAAAGATTACCCCCTAAAGACTTCAAATATGCTTAAGATTATGAGGTGGGGGAATTTTTGTGATTGATTTGAATTTTTTTAGATCCACCTTGATACCCCTTCATGAAATATGAATCCTAATAATTTTCCTAAGGTCACTCCAAAGATGCACTTTTTGGGATTTAGCCTTACCATATATTCTTGAAATCTTTCAAAAATTCTTCTTAGGACCACATGGTGCTCTGACCTTAAAAGAAACTTCCCCAAAATATCTTCTACGTATTCCTCGATAATGTCATGCATCATACCATGAAAAATGATGGTCATAACTTATTGATAGGTTGCTCTTACATTTTTAAGACTGAATGGCATGACTTGGTAATAAAATATTCCCTATGGAGTAATGAAAGTTGTTTTATACTAGTCCTCAGTTGCAATTTTGATTTGATTATAACCTGAGAATCCATCCATGAGGGAGAGAATTTTATATCCTACTATTGAGTCTACAATCATATCAATATGTGGGAGTAAGAAGTCATCTTCAGGACATGCCTTATTTATATCCCAAAAATCTATACAAATTCTGATTCTACCTTGTGGTTTAGACATAGGAATACTATTATAAATCTAATATGAATAATATATTGGGTGGATGAATCCATATTCTAGGAATTTTTTCAATTTCTCTTTGACTAATAATGCCACCTTGGGATGCATCTTTCATAATTTCTATTTGATGGGTTTTGTAATTGGATGCATAACTAGGTGATGTACCACTAATGAGGGGTCTAACCCTAGCATGTAAATGTATCTCCATGCAAATATGTTGATAAAATCATTTAGTAGCTCAATAATAACTTCACGTTCCTTTATTTTGAGAGATGCCCTTGTTTCACTATTTTGGGATGTTTTTCAGTTCCAATATTAACTTTTATCACATCCTCAATAAGTGAGGGTGATTGATCTTTGAAATAATGGGGTAATGATATTTTTGGAATATCGAAAGTGAAGTTATATGTAAGTTTAGTATCAATATGAAAATAATCTTTTGATGTGAAAGAGCTATATGGGAGTTCAACTGGTTCTTTGGAAGGCTCTCATTTTTCTTTGGAGTGTTCATCATCATTTTGATTATGGGATTTTTTTGTTCCCCAAAATATGTAGATTGACAAAGATTGATTGAAAATTCCTTTTTATGATCACCAGATAGCATGAAGTCTCTATCTCCCATGTATTTCAAAATGGCCTCATCATTTTGAAAGGTTTAAAAGGTGGGTTCCTACTTTGATTCCTAGTCTATAAGGGATGGGCAATGAAGGGAAATGTTAATGGTGGTATCAAGAAAAAGGTTGGTGATAATGAGCTCCTCAAAGTAGCTATAGATGGAACCTATTTCAATGTCCTCATTGGGGAGAGATATCCCATTGGTCAAAATAGAATCTATAATGATACTGATTGGGTCATCATCATATAGTTTGTACCCTAATCCAAAATATTATGGATGTTCTTGAACCAAGATAGGTTCAATTCAACCTTGTTCTAGTTTTCCTAATCCCTTACCTTTATAATGCATGTTCTCCATCTTTCTTTAGATTTTGGGATAGTGTTATTTGATAGAGATGAGGGCCTCATCATTTAGAATAAGCCAAAAATCATCTCCATCTTTAATGTAATCATCAAACAAAAATCTAGCACTTGAAAAATCTATTAGCCCAAACTAATATTTAATGAGATTATCTTTCCTCATAGCTGGGGACCCATATCTATGTGGAGATAGGGGTAGATTTCTAAAGTAAAATGTTTTGTACTTGTATTCTCCACATTTTATGGATATGATTTTTTGTTGGGTAGTATCAGTCTTTGATTGAGATGTGGATTCTAATCGATTAAGAGAGATATACTTAGTAGTTATTGGGCTCAGGATAGTGTTGTTAGTGCCAAGGTAAGGTGATGAGGATAATGATTGATCCATCTAACAATTATGGAGATGGTCTATGACTCCAGTAATGGTGACCTCAATTCTTGAATATAAGAATTTTAGGCATTAATGAAGAGTGAATGACATAGCTTGCATTTCATGAATCCATGGTCTTTTGAGTAACATGTTTTAGGTAATTCCACATCCACAACATGAACTAAATTTTGATGAACTACAAGTCCCAAAATAATAAGAAGATAAATGGTCCCAACTAAGGGTCCCTCATTATCATCATAAGCTTGTATCCTTATCAAAGTGGGCCCTAGTGATGTTTTAGAGTATCCTAATTTCTTTAAAAAGTCTAGATTACACAAGTTGAGTGTGGATTATCTATCTTTGAGGACATAGGAAACTCGATGGTGGGAGATGGTGACTTCAATATATAAGGGATAATTATGATGTCGGCCAACTAGAGGTAGATCTTGGGCACTAAAATTAATTTTCTATGATGGGGATAAATGTTCTACTAGTGCCTAAAATTGATTAGCATCCAAGTCACTAGGTACTTTTAAATCATTCAACACTTGATTCAATATTTTTGTATGTAAGTTGGATGTTTTAAGAAGCTCCATCAAGGAAATTTAAGCAGGAGTCTTTTTTAATTGTTGAATGATATCATAATATTTATCTAAAATTCTTGAAGATTTCTTAGATATTTTCCCTTTTGTGGTAGCAGATGAGGTAGAAGGATCTTGAGAAGGTGCCATAGGAATTATTATCTTATTACATCATGTGGTCACTATACAATCAGTAGTGTCCCTATTGATTTTTAGGATGGGGGATGAAAGTGGAGTTGATTCTTGGATTTTATGAATTTTAATGGTGTTAATACAATGTTAGGGTACATTATGGTAATTATTTTGGTTAGATGAGGATGCCTAACTCTGGTCTCTTTTGGGTCTCTAATTCCTCTGATCATGATTTAGGAGTGGATTCTTGTAAATACCAAGTTGTCCATTTGATGACTGATTTGATGTAGCTTCTCCTTCAATCTCAATATCTGCCTCTTTAATTAGATTTTGGATATAATGTTTTAATTTCATACACATCTTAGTGTCATGTCCTTTTACCCTATGGTATTTACAAAACTCATCTTCATGATACCAATCTAGTTTCAGTTGATGGCTATTCACATGTCTAATACCAGGTCAATTAATCATGTCGGTGGCAACCAATTGGTCCAAGACTATTTCAATCAGGACTCCCAACCTTGTAAAGGGTCTTTTGCTTGTGTGAGGCTTAGGCTTGCCTCAAAAGACTTTGATGGAAGAGACATTAGGGAATTATGTGGGGCCTTTCTGTTGGATAGTTATACATGTTGTTTCTTAGAATTTGTCACCTCATCACCTATGACATTTTTGTTGTTATTGAAGAAATTGGATTTTCTTGAAAAATAATTTTATTGATTCAAAGTGTGCTCATTTTGATAAATAGTTTTATGGTCCCTTTTTCAATAAGGCGCATTTCTTTTTTTATGAACTCTTTGAAGGTCTTTGTACACTATAATTTTAATTAATACTTCAACTCTATATTAAGGTTTTCCACAAATATTTTACCTAATTTATTTTTAGGTACAGTACATCTTAATTGACTTTTCAAGATCTTCCATCTTTGTAGGAAATATACTAGTCTTTCCCCACTTCATTGTTTAGTATTATAAAGGTCAATAATGGAGATATCGTGATCTATATTGAAGTAGAAGTTCCTAACAAATTATGACATTAATTATCTAAAACATGATATTGACCCTTTGGGCAAGTACATGAACCATTCCAAAGCTGGCCCTATAAGACTTTTGGGGAATATCCTCAACAAATAAGCATCCTCATAGGCTACCTCATGGTAAGATACGTAAAAATGTTGGACATAATCTCTATGGTCCTCTTTTCCTTGATATTTCTCAAATTTGGGTACCTCAAAGTGTGGAAGGAAAGGGGTCTATAAAATGCTCATATCCAATGATGAACAAAAGTCTTGGAATTTGTATTTAAGGGATTGAGATCTTGTATCCATCTACTGATGGGTCTCTTTATTATTTTTCCATTCCTGGGTAAAGATAAGATCCCTAAGAGGATTGGTAGTTTAATTTTGACTACCTTGAGGGATATGAGTATTGTGTGTATTATTGGCATTATTAGTATTGATAGTGTTGTTGGCATTGTCGGCATTATTTATAGTTTTAGTATTATTGGTATTATTTTATCTAGGATATGGTGGGCATTGATTATAGAGTAATAGGTTAATTTGTTGTGTCAATTGGTCAAGGCAATATTCAATGGTATCCTATATCTTATTATCCTCAATATAGGTATTAAGAAGGGGTTATTGGTGTTCATCTTCTTCAATAAACCCATGGTCCACACCTTCTTCTTATTGGGGTATTTGATTAGTATGTTGGTGTGGGGTGTTTGGATGTGATGGAGGGAATACTAGGTTGTGTAAGAGGGTATGATCAAAAGTGGAGAGTAGTGTGCCCCCTATTTTTATGGCTCAGGTTATGCCCTGATCATGATTTTCATATAAATAATGGTCAATGAGGTTTCTTACCTCATAATTATGAAGGGGGTTATATATTTCATTCTTTCCCCTAGGCATGCATGTATCACTATGATTTTCATCATATTCTTTAGTTGGATCAATCATAGGCCCTAATGGATTGTTATCCTGGTTAGAGCCTTGTCTAATTTGGAATTGGGCTCAGGTGTGAATGACCATTATGAAAGGGTGATGAGATTAAATGTGATGGATGAGATGGAAGTATTTAAATACTACTTCCATCTAAAATTTTTATTATGAGTGGTCAAAATGTGCAAATGGAATGACCAAGAATTACCATAGGATAAGGTCTTTTAAAAAACCAATCTAGATAGGATGAATGAAGAGTGATGGGATCAAATACATTTGTCTACTAGAAAAAGGACAAGTTTATGGGTGTTAGAGGATAAGTATACCTTATGAAGACAAGGATAATGATGGGTTATATATTAGGATCTTACAAGACTATGTATAGTGATAAGCCTAAGTCAAGAGACTATAATGACTAATGATTCAAAAAGGATGGGTGATCACTAAAATTTTGGCTTTAGGAAAAAATCTAGTATTTGAAGAGAATGTGATGGGTGGAAGATGAGAAACATGGGATATGTATGAAATGTAATGTGTGATGAATGAAGGATTGGACAAAAAAATTACTCAAGATGAATTATACACATATAGGAGGAATGGACATGGATGAACTAGTTACCAAATAAATATGGGAGTGAAATGGATGGGGGTTAGATAGATGAGTAATGATTGTAAGAATTAGTTAAAGGGGATGGATGTGCAAAGGGATAAAAAATGGGGGGATATAGGGTGTATTATGGATGATAAATGGGATGGAGAATAAATAGGATAAATATAGAAGATTAAATAATGATCAAAATGGTTCGAGGTAGATAGCCAAAATACACAAATAAATAGGAGATAAGATGATATGTACACAAGCTAATTTATTAAGATGTGAAGAGGAATGCACACTATATGAAAGTATTATGGAGTGATTATGGATAATATGGGTAATTAATGGTCAAAATGTAGTATGTAATGGGAATGATAGACAAAAATAGTTGAATGGGTAGGAAAAATAATGGTATATACAAACTAGTTTAGAAGGATATTACAATATTATAAGGTAGTAGGGGTGGATTAATGGATAGTAGATTTGGAATATGGGCTATGTGGATATAATAATTACAAGAAGATAGGATGATATAAGTACAAGAGGGGTGGATATAATAGACAAGGGATGAATATACAAATGGGTGTGATGTGAGAGGATATATTCAAACTAATCTATAAAGATGTGAGAGAAGATTACTATATGAGGGTGTGATGAGGATAGACACTATGTTCAATATAATGTGGGTGGATAGAAAGATGGTTATACAAAATGGATATGAGATATATAATATATATAAATAGAAAGGAGGTGAAGAAGAAAAATAAAATGTGTAGATGGGATAGATAATAGGGGTTGGATATATAAAAGAAAGATATAGAAGTAGATGAATACTATATGTAAGTGCTATGAGATATAGATAAGATGGTTATTATAGGATTAATAAGGGAGGATAGATTAGATATCAATATGTGATGGAATAGATTAAAAAAAAATGATGAAAAATAAAAAAAGGAATGGATACTACTATGGAATGGATATAAATGAGATGAATACTTATAGGATGAATGTAAACCTAGTATGAAATGGAAATAAGGTAGTGTGATAAATATTGGTCAAAACACATAAGAAATGATATGGAAAAGGGTGAGGATACTAAGTGTTATGGGTATAAATGAGATAGACCCTATAAGATGTATGTAGGATGATAGAGTGAATGTAATATGGATAGAGGGTATATGTAGGTGTGATAAAAATTGGTCAAAATACACAAGAAAGGATATGAAAAGGGGACAGATACTAAGTATTATAGAATGGATGTAGATGGGATAGACATTATAAGATGAATTTAGGATAATAAGGTGAATGTGGTGAGAGTCTAAGGTAGTGTGGTAGTCTAAAATTGGTCAAAATATACAACCTATTATGAAAAGGGGGATGGTACTATATGAAGATGTTGTGGGACATATAAAGTGGAGGTAGGAGGTGGATTGTATGATATGAATATAAAGAGATATGAAATGGAAGAGGTAAGGAAAATTTATCTCTATGGTAAATACTATATGAGTGGTGGATGGAGCGGATATAAGATAAAAGGGAGGAGGTGGACTAGTATAATATGAATATCTAGGATGGGATAATAACCAAATAATGATCATAATGTCAAAGGAAGACAAGTGATGAGAAATGGATGATTGATAAATGATGATAAGATGATAAATGTTAACCTAATGGATCTTCTAAGGTATCACACAAAGTATAGGTGTAGCTGACTTGGCTAACAAACAATACGAGTCTAGTCACAACAATCAACTAACATGCACCAGTATGATCCTAAATTAGTAAATTGTAAGGGTGTGTAACCTGATGTCCACACCACTTAATAGATACACATGTGAGGCTATAGGTTGATGACTCATTACATAATCTATCACACCCTCTCAACCCTACTTGCACATGATGGCTAACTTTAGAGTTTTTCCTACCTCCTATAATGGTACACCTATTACGACTGAAGTCTCCTACTTTAAGGTATACAAAAGGATTTAGGTGCATCCCTAATATACATGATGATACCTTAGGGCCCAAGTCTATGTAGGAGGCTATCTGATTACCCTTGGTCTTAGAGCTTGATCACCCCTCACTCCATGGAACCCTTTATGTGGAATTCTAATTAGTGTGTAGTGATAGCTTTCCTAATATTTAGACTCTACCAAAAATTGGAGTTTGGTTAGAGTGTGGTGGTGAAATATATGAAACTAACCCCTATATATTAATCCCATGCATGGCGATGAAATCCACATCACATGTTATCCTAAGGGAGGGATTTTTAAAAAATCAATCACACAATATGATTAATTGACAATTCTAATTACCTATGTATGATGAGCACAATATGACAAATTATCAATAAGATAGCAAACACACACCAACAAATAAGTATATACAAAAACAATTTCCATAAAAAAGAGATATATACAAAATATAACAATATATCCAAAATATAATAAAACAAATTCAAGAAAAAGGCTAAGTGGCACCCCTTCTTGTAAACACAAGAGTTAGAAATATAACTAGGGTGCCTAAATCTTGAAGGGCCCTATAATAAAACTATTAGTAATTTAAATTTTAACAATCTTGCAAGTCCCTATAATACCATGACCATAATATGTAATATTGCAACTAGATAGACAAGACCACCAATAGAAAGTCATGGTTTCACAAGCTATTTATAAACTATTACATTTAACTATCAATACCACTATTATCTAATAATATCTGTACTAAAATCAACAATATCACTACTACCAAAAAATTACAATCTACAACATTATAGATAAAATAAAAATAAGCCTAAGGAAGTTAACAAATTAAAATAATTACAAATCTTGATATATATAATTTTGATAAAAATATTTATTCTTATGTTGCCTACTACTACAACAACCTGATATATGCTATCTTTCTATAATATTGCAACTAAAAGTAACAAAATCACTACTTATAGGTCAAAACCACAAGTTACAATTAGTGATATTGTAAAAAATGTCAAAATACTCTATAGGAGTTTTGAAATGTCTTGTCTTATCTTCGATCTACCACCTATGACTCTATAGTCATATAAAATGTCTAAATTGGTAGTTTGAGTGTGGTTTATGACACCCCATCCATAGGTCATTTTTGTATGCTCTTGTAACCCTTATAAACACCTTTTTGATCATTACCAATCATCCAAAACCTTTTAAACAATCATTCCACCTCAACTAGATAGTATTTCCCATGCCAATCTTATTCTCCCAAGTTTCGATCCTATAGTACACGAGCACCCCATTTGGATTATAATGCCTCATAAAGAAGTGTCCCATTTTCAATGGTCATGTCCATTTTAACTTTAATCCCCAATGGTAATTTTCATCTAGTCTTGATCCTTAATTAGGTCAGCCTAGCATGAATACATTTGACCCATGACCAATTGTTCCCTATAAAATCCCATTTAAAGCTCATTTACAAGGGAGGAGACCAAACTTACAAAGTAAACAAGAATACAAAAAATCACTAAATCAAACTTCCCTATTTTTTGCACACAATCACCAAACATAGCTATAAACCTACTCAAATCCTCATACCGGTCCCTAACACCTCAAACACTATCAATTTGGCATTTTCATCTACATCACATTATTTCACAAATCACACTAGGTGAGAGAACTACATATGGCTTGATCCCTCTTTGGAGTATTGGTATGTAGGTAGCGTTCCCACATAAGGGGGCTAGATTGCATGCTTATTACATCTTTCAAACTAATCCCCCTCTTTCTCAAGTGACTCAAATGTTGTTTTATCAAGTATGATGGAGGGTTAGTATTTGAAGACAAAATCAGCTCCACAGTGAGTTTCATCAACAACCAACACTTAATTTTTCATATTCACACTCACATAGGCATAACAAAACTACCCAATAAGTTTTAGGTCTCTGTGATCAATTTAGACAATAAGAATAGGAATGGATAATAACACTAGACACTAAAGTGTCCACTTTTGGGTGCTCTTATCCTTTCACCCGATGAAATCTAAATTTAGGTTTACAATACCTTCCTAATCCTGCACAACCATTTTCAACCTTTGTATCAGTTGTCTTAGTCTATTTTTTGGCTAAGTTATATTTCTTCTTGTTTATTGCTAATTTTAGAAATGTGAAAAAGGCAAACAATTGCATAAATTAGGATTGTATTTATTGCTATATTCTATACTAATTTATTAATCTAGACCCTTAACTAAAATATGAATAAAACTCCATTATTCCCAAATAAGTTAAACCATTTGGTGAACCTGACTTAATTTGTTTGTGCACCAAAACCCTAGAAATCCTAGGGAAAATTCCTTGCTGATTTTAGCAATATTCTTCTGATTTTTCTTGCATATATAAATCAAAATTTCATATTTAATGTTTAAAATTCACAATAGTAATTTTAAAAATCATTTCTTTCAAACCCTAGTAGAATATACTAGGTCCCTATGCTTTTGAGGTATCACCTTACATGTTAGTGAGCTTCATATCCTTTTTATGCATATTCTAGTTCACTATTTTTCAAATCCTAGATTACATTTATTTAATCTTCTCTTTCATTTTTCAAGTTGTTTTCCTTATGCCACCTAAGCTCCTTGCATATTTTCCTTTGAGACATTGTTTAAGATTTAGTGGCAACCCTCTTGAATTCACCTAGATTCCTCCAACTTGTCTATATACAATGGATAAACAACCAACTTAATTTCCTACTATAGATCCTATAAATCCAAATTACACTAATTTCTATGAGGATAATGACATACACACCAGTGTTCATGCTCTACCACATCGAGCTTTTTATCCACTTCTATATATTTTTTATAATGATGTCATCATTAACAAAGATTTGATTCTATAGAAATTTAGAGATAGACTTAGAGAACAACCTTGAGATCATGCCATTATCTTACAATCTATCATGGAAATTAAAAATGCTAAGCAAGTTAAGTATTCCATTCCTTCAAAATAGCTAGTTGTAAATGACACTATGGGGATAAGTAAGTCTCAACAACCCCCTATAGCATCTCAACCTTCATATGTGGTACTACCAATTATGGCTAGTACATATTTGCCTCATGGTGTGGTTTCCCTTGTGTAAGAGATTAAATCTCTTCCATCCAAGGTGCCACATCTTGACCAAGGTGCCTATAGACCAACACAAGATTTGGACTCTTTTTTTTTACTTCATAACCATTATCACACCATATTACTTATACACCCTTTCCACTAGGTTTTGTTCAACCCAAGCTCACTCTATATGATGGCAAGGTGACCTAGAGACACACTTGAGAGATTTTCATGTACCATGCTTAGACTATGTGTCAAATGATTGGTTACTAACCAAGATATTTCCATGGATTTTAGAGGATTATCCTCTATAGTGGTTCTATAATTTACTAAATCAGTCGATCAAAGAATTCAATCCTTTAACTAACATGTTCTTATCTCATTTTAGGATGAACATATGTGACAAGGTTTTTTATGCCCAAATTACATAATAGAAACAAAGGTCAAATAAACATCTCATAGATTATGTTCTTAGATATAAGACTATCTTGGGTAAAATGACTAGCCCTACAACTGATCAATGATTACAATATCTCTTCAAACAAAGTCTTCTACCAACTTTTCATGAGTCAATAATATTCAAAAAAAATCTTCCTTCACTGAGTTATGTCATACACTAAAGGAAAGGGGAGTCGGTTTAATTTCAATGCGTAAACTCAAGTATAAAAGCATATAAAAAATAAAAAACAAGAGTAATAATAAAGTTCCATACAAAGTAAAGGTTAATGATAACAAAATTCAAAATCAAGCTTAAGCTAATATGGCTTCAGAGCCCCCTCAATGAGTGGTTTTATCAGTGCCTCCTTAGTGAGCCTTTACCAATCTACCAATATCTCCATCTAGAGTCTTACAACAACTATTGGAATGCAATGTCCTATCTCTCCCTCCTATTTAGGAAGTTGACATGATAAAGCCTCTTCCACATGGATATGATCAAAATGCATTCTAAAATTTTCACAAGGCACCAAGACACATAATGAATAGATGCATAAGTTTACAACACAAGATATAAGACTTGATAAATGTAAACCTTATTGATCTTGGCACTCTAGTTGAGCCTCCTCAAGAAAAACAAACATAGGACAAGGCTCTTAAAATTTTCTCAAATCCTTTCTCATAGCATTCTAAATAGGAGACAGGGGGCACATTAGGTGTTCACCATGCATATCATGCACACCCTCCACCAGCTAAATACCAAGCACCCTTTGTTAAGTCACATCCTTTGAGAAACATGATTGGTGTATATAATTCTATAGTTCCACCTAGACCTTTGATCTCCTTCTTAGATTAGGAGATAATTGAGAATGATTTAGATTACTATGTACTCTTTATCAGAGCCTACATTGATCATCATCCCATTCATAGTGTTCTTGTAGGCAATGGATCTAGTGTGAATATGTGCACTATGAAATTAATTTAGCATTTGGGATATTTAGAGCAAGATATCACCTTGATGGACATAATTATTAGTGGATTCAATGGAAATATACAGAGTTCATTGGGTGAGATTTTACTTACTCTATAGGTTGGTCCAACACATATGGCCACACTATTTACTATTGTTCCCAATGCAGGAATCTTTGACATGTTACTTGGTCAACCATGGATCTAGAAACTTTATGAAATACCTTCTATAGTTCATAGATGAGTGAAATACATTCAAGCTAATCAGGTCTTTATAGTTGGTGTAATCTATATGAGTTAACACTTTCCACTTCAAAGCCATCTCCTACTCTAAAGTCACTAGTTTCAACTCCACTAGTTATAGTTCTTTCTCCAGTTGAGATTCATACATAGTCAAGGCCTCCCTTGGTAGCATAGAGAGTTTTTATACTTCCACAAAGGTCTCTCTTAGATCGACCACTACATCAGTGATAGTTTTAGGAATCTAAATAGTTTATAGATAGAGTATTCACACCTAGAGCAATATCATTGAGGTCTCATGCCTCTACACACAGAGCACATTTTTAGAGATCTTATTCTACTACCATATGGGTCCTTAAGAGCCTCATAGTTGCATCCACTTTTTAGAGTTACAAGGGGACCCCATAGTTTATACTACATAGATTTTAGAGTACTTACAACATATACAACTTTGAGATTCATAGTCTCAGCCCTTCCATCATGCTTCATGATCATACATGATCCCTCTCCTTGATACAAAACACCATGATAAGGATTTTCTTATGAGACTCATTAGTTATTATCATTTCTTCTTAATCTTTCTTGTACATAATTTCTCAGCTTACTTGTACATAGTTGTTTTTCACTTTCTTGTACATAATTTATCAACTTACTTTTACATAGTTTCTTTTCACTTACTTGTACATAGTTTCCTTATGATTACTTGTACATATCTTATTTAAAAATACAAAAAATAATACAATATGTCAAAATATCAAAAATAATATAACATGTCAAAATAGAAAAACATTCAAATAACTCAAAACACCAAAAACTTTTCAATTATATGCATTATCCATACTTTACATTTCTATGACCATGTCAAACTTACATTTTGCAATTCTATGCTATTGTTAATTGATTTATCTACATTACCATGCTTAACTTGATCTTGTTTGAGTGTGTGCAGTGGCACCTAGATACTTGATTGTTTCACTCTACTCATTAAGTGGGAATCTTACTTTTACATTTGAGACATACATCGACATATCTACCCATCAGGGGCATATTCATGACTACACCATATGGCTTATGTCATTCCTACACCATACACTCTAGTTATCATGTTGTTATACATTACTTACTAGCTTACATAGATTATTCTATCGACACTCACTAGTATATAACACTTATGTATTTCTTAGCATTTACCTAGTCTTATACTACATGTTTTTCATACTTTCACTACTTGCTTTGATCAGTTAGATACGATAGTATTTCTAGAATTTACATGCATTGTTTTCTTTCTTTGAGTAGCTAGATATGATTGCATTTCTTAGTTATTATTTTGTTACTTATTTTTGCCTTAGGATATTTTTCCAATGTCCTTTGCTTTTACTCTTGTATGTACTTTTGGCCCTCATTCCAATCTTGCGTGTTTATAATTGTATGTGTATGTGGGCATTTGAACATGCCTTATATTCTTGCTTTCCTAGTTTGAGTGACATGTGCCCATGTCCCTTGTTTGCTTGGCCCCTTAACCTCTTTTGTATACTTCTTTCTTCTTATCTTGCATGTTTGTTTGTTTTCTTGCTTCTCAGTTGTTTGCAATTCCATGATCCACATCATGCATTATCTTACCTTCTTGGATGCCATGATGAACATCATGTTCCATCCCTCCTTGAAAAATAACCAAATTTCTAGTTTTAATTTAGTATATTGTATGTGTTATTACATTTTTACATCTATCTAGGCATACCCCTATTGATCTAACAATCTCTAATACAAACTATGCTATATCTTGAGAAATATTTTGGATTATCATTACTATGTCATGTATTTCATATCATAACACACTTGTAGGGAATTTTCTTATGAGGGCAGTCATTATAGGATATTCATTCCTACCCTCATAAGAGGCGGGGGAAATAGAGGTTTTATCAAAGAGATCAGAGCCCTCTACCTGTCAAAATTAGTTTTTAGAACACTTAGAATAATAATTAGAATTCAAAACATGCAAAATAGACCCAAAAAATAGGGATGAATATATAACAGTCATTAGAAATAGTAAAGGACAAGAGCACCCCATTCAGACTACAATACCCTATAGCAAAGTGTCCAATTTTAAGTGATTCTATCCAAATAACCAAAAACCCATAGTCCATTTTAGATTGGGTATAGTTAATTATAGTTTTATCAGCTATAGTCCAATTCAGATTGGGTAGTTATAGTATAGTTCTACTCAGATTATCTAGATATAGGGGGCATAATGTGTGACATGATGGATCTTACTTCTAATTTAGATTGGGTATTTTAAGTATAGTTTTATTTAGATTATCCAAATATAGGGGGCATCATGCATGACATGATGGCTCTCTCTTCTAATTTTAGATTGGGTAGTTGGTATAACTTCCATATCAGAATCCATGTTATAGATAATAGTGATTAGAGGAACTGTGCATAGCACATTTGCCTTCTTTTCTTTCTATTTTAATGTATTACCCAAGTATTCTCAGTAGTCTCATGCCTTATTCCATCTGTAGGTGGTTGGCATCATTTTAGAGTGGGTTTCATATAAGCCTAGTTCTTAGTTTTGAAGTGGATTTCATACAAGCCTAATCTCTACCTTTCAAAGTGGCCAAGATTATCCTAGTTCTCAATACACATTTATATATCCATGCCACATTGTCAAATTATAGAGCATTCATGGGCTTCATGAGCCATCTCATACAACACACATTCATACTGATATCAGTTCATAGTTCACATTTAGTGGGTAATGATGGATTAAAAAGACTATCTAGCCTTGGTATTCTTGAGCCACCTACTCAGAGGAATTGGACACATATTCCAAACATTGATTAACACATGTATGAAAATAGCTTCACTACATAATGGGTGATCATGGAGCCAAAGGGATAGCCTTTGTATTCTCGAGCCACCCTTGAGGAATTAAGTGCTAAGCTCCATTTATGATATTACTCTTGGTATAAAACATACCCAAAATCACTCAATATCACTCAACATCATAACAAGTTTTGTATTGGTTTGCATACCCAGTGAGGTGTATTCATTCCTTTCTCTTCCTCTCTCTTTTACCCAACCTTTATACATTCTTATTTTAGACATAGTATGTCTAGTAAGAACTAATCTACTCCTTGTTTTCTCTTGTAGATGTACTCTTCACATTGTTCTCTCTCTATTCATACTCAACATCACACATCTTCATAGGCTTCAGCCTTGCAGGTAAGTTCAGGTATGCTTTCTATTTTTCCTTTATCCTAGTTTTTCACTTTGTTGCATCACTAGAATAACATGAGAGAAAATGTAGTCATATAAAATGTCCAAATTGGTAGTTTGAGTGTGGTTTATGACACCCCATATATAGGTCCTTTTTTCATGCTCTTATGACCCTTATAGACACCTTTTGTTCATTACCAGTCATCTATAACCTTTTGAATGGTTATTCCACCTCAACTAAATAGTATTCCCCATGCCAATCCTATTCCCCTAGGTCCTAATCCTGTAGGATAAGAGCACCCAGTTTGGACTATAGCACCCCATAGAGAAGTGTCCAATTTTTGGATGTCCTATTTATTTGCACTTTGAGCCCTAATGGTCATTTTCATCTAGTCCTTATCCTTAATTAGGTCATCCTAGCATGAATACATCTTACCCATGACTGATTGTTCCCTGTAAAATATCACTCAAAGCTCATTTACATATAAAGAAAACAAGAATACAAACAAAAAACTAAAGAAAACTTCCCTATTCTTTGCACATAGTCACCCAACATAGCTATAAACCTATTCAAATCCTCATACCAGTCCCTAGCCACCTCAAACACTATCAATTTGGCATTTGCATTCACATCACATTATTTCATAAAACACACTAGGTAGGAGAACTAAATATGGCTTGATCCCTCTTTGGAGTATTGGTATATAGGTAGCATTCCCACACAAGGGGTGTGGATTACACATTCAACACATTTTTCACACTAACCCCCTATTTCTCTAGTGACTCAAATGTAATTTTATCAAGCATGATGGAGGGTTAGGGTTTTAAGACAAAATCATCTTCACATCAAGTTTCATCAAAAATCAGTGCTTAATTTTTTATGAATGCTCACACAAGCATAGTGCAACTACCTAGAAAATTTTAGGTCTTTGTGATCAGTTTGGACAATAGCGATAGGAACAAACAACAATGTCTAACACTAAATCATCCACTTTTTGGTGCTCCTATCTTTTTTCCCAATGAAATATATATTTAGGTTTACAACACATTCCCTATCCTACATAGCCATTATCAACCTCTGTATTATCTATCTCAGTCTGTTTTCTATCTAAGTTATATTTCTTCCTGTTTATTGTTAAATTTAGAAAGGTGAAAAAGACAAATAATTGAACAAATCAAGACTATATTTATTACTATATTCTATATTGATTTATTAATCTAGACCCTTAACTAAAATAGGAATAAAACTCCATTATTCTCAAATAAGTTAAATCAAACTCTTGCACATAGAAAAATGAAATTTGTCAAAGTTTTCTCCTTATAGATAGAAAGGTTTCTAAAACAAAATATTGTTACGTGGGAAAATGACTAAGTTTCAAATAGTTTAATATAGACCCCCTTTTAAGCTTTTGTACAAGACTTGAAATATGTCTTTGATAACATAGGAAGTAAGAAAGTTAGAGTTTTATGAATCTTAAGATGATATCTCTATTGTTGACTACAAAACTACTATTACTAGGATAATCCTATAACTGAGTGAGTCATGACTTTGTCAAGGATAGTCAAAAGCTCAAGGTATGGGTTGAATGATTTTTTTTCCTATAATAATAGATTCAAAATACCCTCCCAAACAAAGAAAGTATGAATAAAATATAGAGGTAGTAACAACAAAGTATAGGTGATAGAATTAGTCATAAATGTTATATTTGATAATATCACTACTAGGATTAACAATACCATGATTACCAATCCAATATCACAACTGTGCAAGTCATGGGTTTGTCAAAAATGTGTCTATGCTTAGAGTTTAGGGGTGAATTTCCTTCTATCTTAAAAATTAAAACCACAAATAAGGAAAATAAATGTCTTCTAAAAAAAGGAGGGGTTAGAAAAAATGGATGACAGATTGATATGAAAATATAAATTTTGTTGATATCATAACTATAGTCTCAAATATAAATATTATTAGTATAATAATACAAGTCTAAGAGTCACATGTTTGACAAAAATGTATCAATAATTAGATACTGGGGGAGTTTCCTTCTATCCTACACATAGAAAACACAACAATAAACAAGATCTTGGCAAAAATAAAGAGTTAGTGGATATAGATTATAGACTAACTCTTGTTATCTATTTCGATAATATCACTATTGAAGTTGATGATATCACTACTACTAGGAAAAATTGTGACTATCAAAGTCATGGTATTATCAAAGGCCTAAACCCTTCTAAAACCCCTAACCATTAGTTGGTTATAGACCATATCACAACTGACTTCTACAAAATTATGATTACAATATAGTGATTATCAAGATAATATCATGATTCACATGTATGTGTCGAAATTTGAATTTATATCTAGGTCCAATATTTCTTGCAATCACTCAAAACACTTCTAGGAATAGTATTAGACTAAATAAGGGAGGTTAGTCCCACCGTGATCACCAAAATGTGCACCAAAGTTTAGGTTCAAGTAATATTATCACAATAGAAATAAAAACCCAAAACTTAATAATAAGATTGGATAGAAGTAAATAATAACAAATGATAGATTCTTACCATCCCTTTTACCTCGTCATTCCTCCATTCCCAGACTTGTACTTGACTACTTTTATATCAAAACTTGGAGATGTTGGATTGCTTTGAGACCTCTTGGCAATGGCTTCCAATGCTTGAGTGAAATGACTAATGGATTGGATAAGAGCAAATAGGTTGTTATTTATTCAATATAAGATCTTGATGGATTGCTATATGATTTTCCAATTAGTCATACCCATTGTCCAAGCATAGTCTTTTATAAAAAAAATGGAGGGAATTTTGAAGAATTTTAAATTATTAGAAGTCTCTAGTTTTAGAGACTTATAGAGACTTGGAAGAGTTTCTCCAATTATAGAAGCTTATCCATAGGTTTAGGGGATAATTAATGGGATTAGATAGGGATTAATGAGGTTTAGGTTTCATAGGGTTGTAGGAATGGCTAGGGTGGTAGAGTGACTAGGGTGGTAGGTGGATAAATATAAATTTTAAATTGTCAAGTGGGTTTATGGAGTAGGTTAGTAGATAATAGGTCTTATTAGGAGTTTAATGAGAGAATTAATTGGTTTTAGGATGGGATAAAGATTTATGGTATATATGAATAGGATGGGGATTATTAGGCCATAGTTAATTTGGCTAGGGAATATAAGAATTAGGCTAAATTAATGGAAATTAGCACAATTAGTGGGGAAATAATAATTTAATGCATAAAATGATGTTTGGATCCTTAGAAACCATATTTGAATTATTTGATTTAGTAGGCATGTCTTGCTTTGAACAATCCTATGTTAGAATTTTTTTATAGAATGATTGTTTGCTTATTTTGAATTTGATTTGTAACTTATGGTCGTTAAATTTTTGTAACATTTCCTTTTGAATCTTTTCTTGATCCTATTATTTCATTTTCAATTGTTTTTGTTCTAAGTTATCCTTTGTTAACCATACTTGTTGTTTTTAAACTTGTGATTTAGGAGATGTACTCATAATATGAGTGGGTTGTTTGATTGGTGTATTGATGATAAGATCACCACTATAATTTATGTTTTCTATTTTTTTATTCAATGCAAAATAATTAATAATATCCCCATGCATTCTATGATATGTACATAGTATTTTGATCTTCTTATAATATGTAAAGGAGATAGTTGAATGACTTTGTTTCAAAGAATTTGTCTTAAGATTTCACTTGGAATCTTATTATTCTTTTAGTCATGTTTTGAATCACTTGTTTTAAATGTAGTATGTTGTAGCTTTTCATTTTGATATGAAACCTTATTGGGAACAACATTGCTAGATGAAGATGCAAACACATGATTAACACTTGCGTATTTTGGATTCTGTAGGTATGTAATATGATTTTGTAACTCTTCTATTAACTTTATCATAAGGATGATTTGATATTTTAGGACTTCACTAGCATAAACCATAGGTAATTTGGATTTAATAGACATACACACAATTTAAATAAGGTATTGTTAGGATTAAATCAGAAATTAATGTGTAAATAATTTCATTTAATAATAATAATAATAATAATAATAGAGATGCATAAAGAACATAAATAAAATTCACAACAAGAAGACTAGATTTAACATGGTTCACCTAATGTTGGCTACATCCACCAAGAAACACTTGCTCATATTTTATTACAATCCATGAGAGTGCAATCCACTCTCAGATAAGTCTTCTCACAATTACAATGCACAAATATTTTTTGGAGCTATGCTCAATGAACCCTCCTAAATTTGCACCTAAATTCACACACTCTATTCTTCCTTCTCAAACCCTTATCTCATGATGTATTACCTAATGAATATCCATTTATACATAATATATCAACATAGTAGTTTTACAAAACACTGGGTACCAAAACCATAGGCAAAGTCAACCCAAAAATTGTTCTCAAACCCCCACTTTTTAGGGGCTACCACCCCCAAACCCTTATTCAAGGCCCAGCCCAACCCTAAAGCCCAGTGAGATACATAAAGAGTGTACAGTACATTTCAAATATACAATATTTGAAATATATTATAATTTATGAATAGGCTCCACAACACAACAATCTCCTACTTGGAGACTAATTTCCTTTGAGTAGGCTTCTCAACCCTTCACTATCATCTATGAAGGCCAACTAAAATTGAACATAGCTTTAGTTTCTCCTTGTGACCACCTTGGTAATCATGTCTATAGGATTCTAACTGGTATGAATCTTCTCTAGATTCAACTTCTCTTCTTCCAAAGTTGTCCTAATGAAATGGTACCTCAACTGTATATGCTTCATCTTAAAGTGGAAAGCAAAGTTCTTTGATATATGTCTATCACTTTGACTATTAATATATAGCTTACCTCCTCCTTCTTATGCTTCAACTTTTTAATAAACTACTATAACTAAATCATTTCTTTTCTTGCCTCTATGGAAACAACATACTCAACCTCTAAGGTTGACAAAGTCATAAGTTTCTATAGTTGTGAAATCCAACTAACTGTTGTGTCACCTACATTAAATACATATCTTATTGTACTCCTCATGTTGTCTAAATCTATAGCCATGTCCAAATATACATAACCATGTAAATTTGTGTCTAATCCACCATAGCTTAAAACTATCCCCATGGTCCCTCTTAAATACCAAAGGATCCACTTCACTACCTTCATGTGTTCTCTACCTGGATCACTCATGTACCTACTTACTGCTCCTTCTACATGGGCAATAGCTGGCCTAGTGCACACCATGACATACATCAAGATACCAATAGTTGATGAGTAAGGTACATGTGACATTTGGATTCTCTCCTCTATCTTGGGACATTACTCCTTTGATAACATGATTTGACCTACCAAAGGAGTCCCAACTAGTTTAACATCTTACATACTAAACCTCTCCAAGACCTTTTTGATTTACTCTTCTTAGGATAAATTCATCTTTCATTCCTTCCTATCCTAAGTTATTCTCATACCAAAGATTTTTTTTTCCTCCAAATCCTTCATAATAAAGGAATTACTAAGTTGTTCTTTGAGTACCTTTATTTCCTGCATGATCTTACTTGCAACCAACATGTCATCCACATATAGACAAAGGATAATATAATCATCATCATCAAACTCCTTGATTTATATGAAATGGTCTAAATGACACCTAAAGTATCCCTTCTCCATCATAAAATTATCAAATTTATTGCACCGCTATCATGGAGCTTGTTTTAGGCCATACAAGCTCTTCTTCAATTTGCACACCATGTTCTGCTTTCCTATGAACTTATATCCCTATGGTTGTTCCATATATAAGTCCTCCAAATCACCATGAATGAATTCAATATTCACATCTATCTTCTCTAAGTGTAAGTCTTCCACTGCCAATATATAAAGAATAGTCCTAATAGAAGTCATCTTTACCACTGGAGAAAAAATCTCATCAAAATTAATTCCTTTCTTCTGTGCAAAGTCCTTTACCACCAACTAGCCCTTGTACCTTTTCTTTCCTCCATCATATTATTTAATTATATAAACCCACTTGTTCTACAATACTCTCTTACCTTAAGGTGGGTTTACCAAATCCCAAGTCTAAGTTGCCATGAGAGACGGATGTTCCTCCTCCATTGCTTACTCCTACTTATTATTGACATCTACATGCATTGATTCTTCAAATCCCTCTAGATCTCCATTGTTAGTGAGTAATAAATAATTAAGATACGGGGAAAAATGTTTAGGTTCTCTTCTTACCCTAGAAGACCTTATCACCACAAGAGTTTTGGGTTCTTGTGGAGTAGGTGTCTGAACTGGTTATTTGGACACTTTAGCATCTACAATGTCCTCCAACACTATGTACTCTTTTCTGGAAACCTATTTCTAATCCTGTAACTTCTATTTGTACATGACTTTTTCATTAAATACAACATCCTTAGATCAAAATATTTTCTTGTCCTTAAGACTCCAAATTTGAAAACCAAAGTCATCCTCACCATAACTAATAAAGGTGCATTTTTTAGACTTAGCCTCTAACTTGGTCCTATCATCTTTATAAATATGATTGAAGTATTCATAGCCAAATATTCTAAGAAATGAATAAGTAACCTTCTTACTAGACCAAGCTTCCTTAGTTATTCCTGTTAGGGTGTGGAGCTAAAAGCTTCAACTCTGCAAATGAAAACTAAAGGTTGCTGAAGATCCAGAAGCATCGGAGTCGACAGCATGACCGACATCGGTCGTGACCAGTGCAGAAGGCAACCGATGATGGCTGGAAGTCAGTCAACGTCGATAGCACCAGGCAAGCAAGGATCGACATCGGTCGCCTGTGTGTTCCATAACTATTCATTGCATGAATAGTTAGTTAAGTGAACGGAGTGTTTGCATGTAAAGGCCAGTTAGAGTCTTGAGCTATGTGAATATTACTCCAAATTAAGAGTCTAAGTTATTGTTTAAGTCTGGGATCTATTTATAGACCCATTGCCATGTATTGTAAAGTATGCACTGATAAGGAAGGCAAGGAAGTTCCTTCCATTGTAAGATCATTGAGTTGCAGGTTGTTGCAAGCTCATAGGAGATCTACATGTGTGAGTATGGTCTGTTGAATTGTAGGTTGCAGGTTCATGGGAGATCAACTTGAAGTATTATAGAGTGCTTGGTGTACTGGTAGGGTTATTACTGACTGGTTGGAGAGGTGAACACCAATTCTGTGTGTGAGTTGGTTGTTGGGACCGTTTTTGGTAGGAGAGTGTTTTGAAGAAGAATTACTATACACTTGAGGTGTGGGAAGCCTCTGTAAGGTGGAAGAGTGTGGCGGTTCTTTATTGTATTCTTTTTTGTAAAGTGTTAATACAAGATAGTGTATTGTCTCTCATATTCTGTGTTATTGGTGAATTTTAGTTACTTGTGCTTTTGGTTATTTCTGCATATTTAATTGCTTATATTTGGTAATCATATTGTGCTCTATCTGAGGAGCAAGATCCTAACAAGTGGGATCAGAACAGGTGTGTTTGTTCTTGGATTCCCTTACAACTGGTACTAGAGCATGCTTGTTATTCTAGGTACCTGACGAGTGGTATCAGAGCTTTTAGGTTGGGATACTAATAGATTGGATTAGATTTGGTTAGTGTGTTTTGATTACAGGTTACTCATAGGGTTTATGTTTGAGTGGGAGTTGAGCAATGGCAGAAGACAGTAAGCTACGAATGGAGAAGTTTAATGGCAAGAACTACCAATTATGGAGGATACAGATTGAGGATTATCTGTATCAGAAAGATTTGTACTTACCATTGGGTGGGGTTGATTGCAAACCCTGGGATATGAAGGATGAAGAATGGGAGGTTCTTGATCGAAAGGCTCTAGGATCTATAAGATTGAGTCTTACATCATCTGTGATTTCTAGCTTATCACAGCGTAAAACAATGGTGGAGTTGATGGAATCTTTGGCAAATTTATATGAAAAACCCTCAGCTTCAAATAAGGTATTTCTTATGAAGTGTTTATTTAATTTGAAAATGTTGGAAGGTGGATCTGTACATAGCCATCTTAGTTATTTCCATGGTTTGGTAAACCAGTTAAGTTCAGTCAATATTGTATTTGATGATGAAATTAGAGCTCTCTTAATCTTGTGTTCATTACCTAAAAGTTGGGAAGGTTTGGTAATGGCAGTTTCTAATATTGTGTCTACTTCAAAAGTCTTAAAAGTGGATGATGTTGTGAGTGTGATCTTGAATGAAGAGATACGCAAGAAAAGCATAGGTGAACCATCAGGGAATGCTTTGAGTGTTGAAGGTAGAGGAAGGCAAAGAGAGAAGATAGAGCGTGGGAGATCAAGGTCCAAGATAGGCAGGAGATCCAAGTCTAGGTATGGCAGAATAACCTATTGGAAATGTGGAAAGCAAGGGCACGTAAAGAGAGATTGCAGATCGGGTGAAGATCAACATGAAGGACATTAAGAAGAAGTAGATGTTGTGGATTACGTTGCACAAGATGCTCTGGTATGTTCTTTGGATAAAGTAGAATCTTGGGTTTTAGATTCTGGTGCCTCTTTTCATGCATCCCCACATAGGGAATTTTTTCATGAGTATGTCCAGGGAGACTTTGGAGAAATTTGTGTAGGGGATGGTAAGCCTTATCAGATGGTTGGTAAAGGGAAAGTGAAGCTGAAATTGCAGACAGGTAACACATGGATGTTAAAGGAGGTCATGCATGTCCCAATTTTAGAGAGGAATTTGATTTTTGTAAGAAGTTTGGGTGATAAGGGTTGCATAATAACTCTCACAGTGGACTCTTGGAACGTTACCAAGGGTGCACTTGTTGTAGCTAGAGGTAAGAAAGTAGGTACACTTTATCTATCTACTTGTATTATTGATTCTCTTTCTGGGTTATCTATTTCAGCTGTAGATTCAAAGATGTGGCTTAATAGGCTTGGTCACATGGATAAGAAAGAGATGCATGTTCTTGAGTCAAAGGATATGCTTTCAGATTTGGAAGGCATGGATCATGGTTTCTGTATGCAGAAGAAGAAAGTGATGTTTCTTGAGAGATCTGATGTTAGTGACAAGAACAAGAAAGCCTTGGTTTTCAAGGAGAAGGTGACGAATAGAGTTCAGTACAAGGGGCAGAGGAATTCTGAGCAGAGCAAGGATGATTTGGACAAGGGTTTGATCCAAAAGGAGCTCATGGGAAAAGGTCATTTCTCACTAGAAAAACATAGAGACCGACGTCGACAGGAAAACCGGCATCGGTGTCCAAACAGGGACCAACATCGGCTATGTGCAGCCCAACGTCAGTGACTCAAGGTAGATAACTATCGGTGTCAGCTAAAGAGAATCGACGTCAGCAAGGAGGCAGTCGTAGGGAATCGACATCGGTCGGTTGCAGACTGAGATGTGACCGGCATCGGTCACTGAGATGAATTTTGGGTGGATAGCAAGCTATCAAGGAGTCTCAAGTGCCCATATGGAGGACTTAAAGGGTATGTAAGCCTCAAATTTGTCATTTCCCTTCTTTACACTACTTGTATCTCACTTATGGTAAAGAACTAGGAAGTTGTTAAAGAAGCAGAATAGGTAGATCTAGGAAATAGTGGGAGCTTGGCATGGATGGAGGATGTGATTCCTTGGAGGAGAACCAAACAGGAGTTTTGGGTGGAGTTGCCAGCTGAAAGTAAGCACTGAGAGACGAATGGATGTTCAGGATGAAGAAGAGCAGAAATGGACATGTGAGACAGAAGATCAGGGTATATGGTCTTGTATAAGCTGCAGGGCAATGGAGGTTTGGTTATTGTGTTTCTCTTTATCAGGTTGGATAATATTAGCTACATTATCCTATTACTATATGATGTGCTTGTTGTAGGGTTACATATACAGGTATTGCTGAACTAAAGGTAAAGCTACTTCAGAGGGATGTCATGGAGAATCTAGGAGAAGCAAGGTTCTTTGGCATGAGTGTGTTTTAGGGACATGGAAGGTCATATGTTGACTTTGTTTTAGGATGATTGTGTGAGACTGGTTAGCACGCCGATGGTTGGATAGTTCAAAAAATAGGTGTCTTGATTCACATAATGAGGTTGAGTGCATGGTATGTACTAAACCTAAGATTTCCCAAGTAGTGGGAGTTGTCACAAGTTTGGAGCCAATCTGGGAAAGAAGCATTGGAGGGCAGTTCAGTGGATTCTTAGAGGGACTAGCAGCAAGTACACATGTTATGCAGGTGCAAGTTATTTTCTACATGGTTTGTAGATGTGGATGTGGTAGGTGATTTGGATGATAGGTTTTGCACTACAATTTTTGAGGTGGTTGGTCTTCAAGAGTGATCTTGAGGAGGGATACAAAGCCAAGGGAACAAACTAGACAAGGTACAGGTACAAGTATAGTTGTAGCTATTTATCTCCAAGTGGGAGATTGTTAGGGTGTGGAGCTAAAAGCTTCAACTCTGCAAATGGAAACTGAAGGTTGCTGAAGATCTAGAAGCATCGGCATCAGTAGCATGACTGACGTCGGTAGTGACCAGTGTAGAAGGCAACCGGCGATGGCAAGAATTCAGCCAATGTCGGTAGCACCAGGCAAGCAGGGACCGACGTCAGTCGCTTGTGTGTTCCAGAACTGTTCATTGCACAAATAGTTAGTTAAGTGAACAGAGTGTTTGCATGTAAAGTCTAGTTAGATTCTTGAGCTACGTGAATATTAGTCCAAATTAAGAGTCTAAGTTATTGTTTAAGTCTAGGATCTATTTATAGACCCATTGGCATGTATTGTAAAGTATGCACTGATAAGGAAGGCAAGGAAGTTCCTTCCATTGTAAGATCATTGAGTTGCAGGTTGTTGCAAGATCATAGGAGATCTACATGTGTGAGTATGGTCTGTTGAATTGCAGGTTGTAGGTTCATGGGAGATCAACTTGAAGTACTATAGAGTGCTTGGTGTATTGGCAGGGTTATTACTGACTGGTTGGAGAGGTGAACACCAATTCTGTGTGTGAGTTGGTTATTGGGACCATTTTTGGTAGAAGAGTGTTTTGAAGAAGAATTATTGTACACTTGAGGTGTGGGAAGCCTCTGTAAAGTGGAAGAGTGTGGCGGCTCTTTATTGTATTCTTTCTGTAAAGTGTTAATACAAGATAGTGTATTGTCTCTCATATTTTGTGCTATTGTTGAATTTTAGTTACTTGTGCTTCTGGTTATTTCCACATATTTAATTGCTTATATTTGGTAATCATATTATGCTCTATCTGAGGAGCAAGATCCTAACAAGTGGGATCAGAACATGTGTGTTTGTTCTTGGATTCCCTTACAACTAGTACTAGAGCATGTTTGTTGTTCTAGGTGCCTGACAATTCCTCCATCTAAAGTAGTTAAAGGTCCTCTATTTATTAGATACATAATTGTGTTTATTACTTCTACTCAAAATGAAGAGGTGGTCTTGTATACAACCTCATACTCTTAGCACACTCCATGATAGTCCTATTCATACTTTATAACACTCCATTCTACTATGGAGTTCTTAGAACCATCCTTTATCTATGAATTCCATTCATTGAATAGTAATCAAAAAAATTATTATTGCAATATTCCCCACCATTATCTAACATGAGACATTTTAACTTGAGACCTATTTCATTCTTAACCAAGGCTTTCCATATTTTAAATGTATCAAACACATTTTATTGTATCCTAATTCCATACACCCAAAATTTCCTAGTTTCATCATCAATACAGGTGACATAATAAGATGGCCCACCAATAAAAAATACCTGAGTTAGCCCCTATACATCTGAATGAACTAGCTCTAACTTATTCTCCTTCCTTGTAGGTCTAACCTTGAGAAAATTTACCCTTTTCTATTTTCCATACACACAATCTTCATAAAAATATAAATCAAGCCCTTTCAATCTGTGTAATCGATCCTTCAAAATTTGCATACCCTTTTGGCTCATGTGATTGAGCCTATTGTGCCACAAAGTTGCATCTACATCTACAACAACTAAATTAAAATAATCATAACTACTTGATAAATATAGGGTAAAAAACTTCTTAACTCTTGCTACCATAAAATCACCCTTGGTCACTTTTTAAGAATCTACTATAAATGTCACCATTTAACCTTCAATGCCTAGTTATCCTACAAATACCAAATTCTATCTCAACTTAGGCACATGCCTGACATCCTTTAGTAGCCAAGTGTTCTCATTCTAAATCTTTATCTGAACACTTACTTTTCTTAATATGCTACAACTCTCATCATCACCACATTAAACATGTCTAAAATCCCCTTGAATATAATCAATAAAATAATTCCTATATTGTGTAGCATGGAAAGAAGCATCTGAATCTAAAACCCAAGACTCAATAATATTGTCAATGGAGAGAATTAATGCATCCTGACAAACATTACCTATTTCCACATTCACCTCCTTGGTGTCTTCCTAATTTTTTTTCTTATTCTGATGAGACCAACAATTCTTCTTCACATGCCCAGTCTTTTCATAGTGTTAGCATACCATCCGGGCCCTTAATTTTGACCTTCCAAGACCATTTGAATTTCCATGCTTTCCTTTTCCTCTAAAATTTTATCTCCCTCTAATCTCCACCACCAATTCATCACCTAAAATAGAAGTCTCCCTAGAGATTTTCCTTCACATTTCCTCACTAAGGATTACTCCTATGACATCCTCAAACTGCAACTTGGCATTATTAGAGACCAAATTGATCATAACCATTACGAGGATAATCCACCTCTCTAGTATGGAACACAAAATAAGTAAATCCCTAACTTCATCATCAAAATCATTTTTTATAGAATTCAACATACTCACAACCATATTAAATTCATTCAAATGATCAACAACTAAGCCATTTTTAGATATCTTTATATTAAATAACTTTTTCATTAAAAATATTTTATTAGAAGCATAGGGTTTCTCATATAACTTACCTTATGCATTCATGAGACCTTCTATGGTATTCTCTTATGATACTCACTAGTTACTTTACTTTTCCTCCCAATGGAACATGGAGGTCCTTCTGATAGAGATAATCCTCCATCTGCATCTTCTATAGACCAAAGTTCTATCTGTTAAAATTTTAAACCTTTTATCTATGATCATCAACCATAGCTCCTGATACGGCCACCAATTTATCTATTTTATAGCCTCATCCATAACTAGCATTTATATTTTTATATGTAAATCCCCATAACCATCCATGACTCATAAAAATGAATGAATGAATTTATAATTTTGTATGTGCATTGATATATATATATATATATATATATATATATATATATATGATGATGATGATGATTTTTCTTTGATTAGATTATACTTGTGTAACTTTATTTAACAAACATTTGAAGGGTAACATAAGGTTATAATAATAATTTTTGGGCACAACACTTATAAATAATCCCACAACAAATATTGGCTTCCACCTATAGATTGCCCATAACCACTATTGGTTTCCATCTGCAAGTTACCCATAACAATTTTTGGCTTCCACCTATAAGTTATCCATAAAAACTATTGGCTTCCACCTACAGGTTACCTATTAGCAACTATTGGCTTTCACCTACAGGTTTCCCATAGTCACTACTAGTTTTCACCTATAGGTTGCCTACATCAAATTTTGGCTTCCACCTGCAAGTTGTCCATAGAAACTATAGGTTGCTTGTAGTAACTACAGCCTTTCACCTATAGGTAGCTCGTAGCCACTATGCATAATAGAACTATTATTGTGATCAGATCTTAAGGGCACATTCAAATATTTTAGGAACTAAGTGGATGATTGAAGATGATCATCCATAGCTATTGTATGGACTCCCCATATGGAAATAATCTTGGATGTGCTGCCAAAGATGAGAAATGCAAGGATAATGGAAAGGAGACAAAAAGAAGTAAAATATCAAAATAGTATGCATTGTCCTTAATCAATTCAAGCCTAAAATAAGTAACTTCAGTTACTAACTATTTGAAGGTTGATTGGGGTAGTTCCTAAAGTATTTATACTTTCCCTAGTTTAGTTCTTTGTTTAAGGCTAATAAACTACCTTCTATATTTAATGGTAGAACCTAGATTAGATTAGGAGTTAAATAGATTATCATAGAATAGTAAAATTTTAGAAGTCATTGCATTCTAAATATTGTAATACTTTGTAGAAATATTTAATTGATATAAATCCAAGTAATGAAAAGTTTGATTCTATAATAAGCTTTTGCAAGTCTTTTAGAGAAGGATTGGAACTCAGTTCTGAATGAGGAAGGGCCCCTCAGAAGGAGTTGTAGTAAGGATCCTGACCCTCTTTAGTTTAAGTGTGTTGTAAGTTGATTTCATTATTAGTTTGATTATATAAAGTGTGATGCATGTGTGATTCATAAGTGTGAAGTATTTTTGTATTTTTTTTATAATAGTTTCATAGTATAACTATCTGGTGAATTTAGCATAAGTTCGTTTTACTACAACTAGTAAAACAAGTTAATCTATGAATCAATAATGCATATATAGTGTTGACATCCGTGATAAGCATGCACACCCTGGGTTGATAATTAATGTTAATCAGACTCAAGAATTTGGAAATTAATTATGTAATAAGTCTACATAATAGCTCCCACTTAAACTAATAACCCTTCTTGTGATTCAATACTTCAACAAATATAACCTAAAGCTTTGATACCAGTTGTTAGGAATAAATTAAAAATTAATGCAAAAATAATTTCAAAAAATCACAATAATAATAGATATGAATAGAGATGCATAAATAACATAAATAAAATGCATAATAAGAAGACCATATTTAATGTGGTTCACCTAATGTGGGCTACATCCACCAAGAAACACTTGCTCATATTTTATTACAATCGATGAGAGTACAATCCACTCTCATATAAGTCTTCTCAAAATTACAATGCACAAATATTGTTTGGGGTTACGTTCAATAAACCCTCCTAAATTTTCACCTAAATTCACACACTCTATTCTTCCTTCTCAAACCCTTATTCTCATGATGTATTTCCTAATTAATATCCATATATAAATAATACATCAACATAGTGGTTTTACAAAATAATGGGTACCAAAACCATGGACAAAGTCAACGCAAAAATAGTTCTCAAACCCTCACTTTTTGGGGGCTGCCACCCCTGAACCTCTTTTCGAAGCTCGGTCCAACCCTGAACCTCGGTGAGAATACATAAAGAGTGTACAGTACATTTTAATGTATAGTATTTTAAATACATTGTAATTTAGAAATAGGTTTCACAACAGAATAAATATGAGAGGTTGAGGGATTTAAGGAAGGACATATTGATTACCTTCATTTGAAACCATAAGATGGACCACCTTACACTTCAGAAAAGTGATAACATAGACATGGTTAGAGGGATTGTAGATATCACCCTCCTTAGGGTTATGAAAATGATAAGATTCATTTTTATCCATTTTAATGTTACAAATAATAATATGAGAATAAGAAAAAAGAGACATACAAATGCTAACATTCTAACATGATAGGAAACTTAGCACCAAATAATTACTATAATATAAAACCCCAGAAGGCTGAAAACCCTAAGGTAAGCTAGGTTTTGTATAGGAATACTTAAAGGTTAGGTTCACTAAATATTTAATCCTAAATTTAGATATGTGGGGGATCTAGGGTTAAGAAATATTGAAATAATTCTAAAACAAGGGTGATAAATTAATCTATAGTAGGCCAATCCATTAGATAACTCATATAAACAATATTTTGAATTTATACAATTAAGACTACCAAAATAAGTAAAGTACAACTATTGAAAGATATATAAATAAATATGAAACAATAATACTTAGCTATTTTACTATGTATAAGTAGATATGAACTAGGAACATGTATAAAACATGTAGGATTATTATTCTAGATCAGTCATTCAATTCTATAAATTATACTTTTATGGCCTTAGACACTATCATTTGATCTAGACACTACCATCAACACTAGTATCTAATTGTGACACAAGGGTCTAGTAATGAATAATGAATGGATCTAGATGCAACCAAATCTATTTTGAGTTTGTTGTTGCATTTTTACTAATGTATTAAAATTTGAGATACCAAATTTTGCTCTTTGATATTGATCAAACCTTATCTCTTCACTTGTCTTCACCCTTGGAATGATTTTTCTAAAAAATGGGTTAGTGGGATCATGGAGTCGAGCTACCCCAAAGACCTATGTATCAATGGGCACTAAGTTCATAACCAATACTACGAGGAAGGCTCTAGACATATGTAGTTCTCATATATGTGTGGGAAAATGTGTACAAAGGTGAAATATATTATATGAAGCTATATGTAATGATCTAGCTTGTAATTTGACAAATATCACTTGTGGGATGCTCTTTGAATGCTTCAAACCTATAATATGATTGTTCCTATGATTGATATGAAAAATAGAGAAAAATAAGGAAGAAAATGGTGCTTGTGAAGATGATTGATTTAGATTTAATAGGTGTTTGCTTGGAATGTTTTAGATGAGGAATGAGAAATCTTAAACTTGTATTTATACCACACCTTTTGAAAATATCTCACAATAGGGTTTAATAAGACAAATAGGCCAACCCATAGGTTTCATATATTTTATAATCTACATGACTATTAGAAACTAGACACTAGATGAGGATCTTGACACTACCATCGGTGGTAGTGTCCCTCTATGGTTTATAGTGTTCATAAGGCTAGAAAACATGTATGGATCTAAAAATGACATTGAAATAAGTTTATCAAGTTTTAAGCTTTTTGTGTAGTAAATGATACCTGGGTTATATTATGATATAAAAATCAAACTAAAAGATAATAATTTAGGTATAATGAGATGAAAATGTAAGCCTTTTGGTAGCAAGAAGGTCTATAACTAAATGATTGAGCATTTATTGGTATTTGTCAAATATAAAAGACCAAGATGTTATAAATATTCATTTTTATTATTTGCACATTGTAAGAGGTTGATATAAGTAGGAATATACCTATAGGTTATGAAAATAATACATATTGTGACTATCATTGATTTGTTAGACATTCTAAAAATAGTTGACTAAAGTTATGACTTCATATTTTATATTTCATTGATGATGACATTATTGAGCTTAGAAAACCTATGAATGAGTCAAGACCTTGATTTAGTGGGAATTTAAAGATGAAAATATTTTCTATAAACACATGATATTTTCACTTTTATCACTTATGGGTGCTATCTATTATAATGACTTTTTGAGCTTGAATATCCCTGAGTACATTCCTTAAAGGGTATACTAAGAAAGGTGTGGGAAATCATTTGGTGCTTTGAGATAGATTTTTCTATGTTATCATGATAATATCATTCCTTATATCAGTTCAATTCCTTCAGATTTCTCCTATCCTTACCTCATTTCATCCCATTCCATTCAGTTTTAGTAGTTTAATCATATCCTATGATATTGACCAAGTTGATATTATTTATTTCATGCCTTTGCCCTTTTTATACTATGTTGACTAGCATGATGTAGTTCTAAGCTTATTTATTTTCATTCATATTATATCAGCTTGAATGACATAGTTCAATCCCAACTAATATCTATTAATTGTATCAATCTAGTTGATGTCATCATATTTTCCTTTAGGATTAGTTTTAGATATTAGAAAACTATATATACAAGTCATATTTCATTGCTAATGATATATCATACATTCTTCTACTCTGATTTCATTCACACTTCTACCTTAAGTCACTATTTGGAGGAGTTGTTTCTAAAACCTTATCTTGAAGCAAATTTATCTTTTGGAAGTCTTGGAGATTCACTAGGAGGACCTTTATTGGCCTAGAGCCTATTGCATATCATTTTAATTCTTCACAGCCACATCATTTTGTAATAAAGCATCATTGGCTAAGGGGGAGGTTGAGGCTCGACGAGTCCACCCCAAGGTAAGTATTTCTAAACCTACACTCTTTTTGTTTAGTAGATTACATGTTGATTAGTAAATGAATATGTGTGCATCCTTGTATTTATTCTCTCTAAACTTATACTAGTGTGGAAATATTATTACTTAGACTTTCCATCTTCCATTTTAGGTTGTTTAGACACCTATTTATTGACAATGACACCTTATCTTTTATGATTATTCTAACCTTTCCCATTTAGTTTATTTAATTTACTTACATTACTTAGTTTTAATGTATTACTTACATAGAGGTCTAGTTAGAGATATCTCATTATGTCATAAAACTAAAGGCTTTATACCACTTTCATTTGGAATTAGTGATATAGGTACCACTATTTATAGGTCTATGAATCTATAACTAGTCACGACCTAAACATTAGATATCATGAGCTCTCTTTAGTTAACCTTCTCTATGTTTATATATCCTTAGATGGGATAGTTATAGTCTAATACTAGTCCATGCATACATTCTAGTTAATTAAATGTGAATATTACCATTACTTTAACTCTTTCAATAAACTACTTTAGCCAACTCAATACAGATTTGTCTTAATTTTTATTTCAAGAAAGTACATCGATCAGTCTAATACAATTCTATGTATTTCTAGACTACATCAACCAAGATGATAAATTTCATTTATATTCAACCACTAATATTACCACATTTTTGTTCCAAAATATATTGTTCAACCTGATACAGTTTATTTTTTTATAGCTAACTACATTAGACTAGCTCATGCAATCTACTTTTTAGCTCCAATTTTTAGTTTTGTCAACCCAGCTGATACCATCAGTTTCTCATGAATAATTATTTTTAATTTTTTAGGTTATGGCGCTAAAAGCTTCGCTATTATGCAAATGTGGAGGTTGTTGAGTGTTAGAGTAACTAACGTCGATCAAGCCAACTGACGTCGGTCATATTCAGTGTACAGAGTAACTGGCATCGATTATGGGTAGACTGACATCGATCAAAAAGGAATCGATGTCGGTCATCTCCAAACAGACAGAGACTGACATCGGTCATCTGTGCATTCTAGAATTGGTCTAATTTTAGATGAACAGTCAGTTTGCTTGTAAAGACTTATTTTAGTCTTGAGTCTACGTTTATAATTATTGTCTAGTTTGGGATCTATTTAAGAGACCCATGGGGCTGTATTGTAATCAAGGACTAAGGAAGGATTAGATCCTTCACTTGAAGGCAAGAACAACAATTGGGTTGGTTGTCTTAAGGTGTGTAAGATTAGTTGATCTGCAGGTATCAAGATTAGGGAGATCTACATGGTAAGTAAGATCAGTTAGATCTACAAGTGTGCAATATCAAGGAGATCTACTTGGAGTACTTGGAGTACTTAGTGGACTGGTAGCAGACAACAACAACCATTGGGTTGATTTTCACTAACTGGTGGAGGGAACAACTCTGTGTTTGAGTTGTGATTGTAATTGATTGAGAGAGAGAGAGAACTCTTGAGGGAGAATTATTGTACACCTAAGAGGTGTGGAAGAGTGTGATTTCTTCATTGTATTTCCTTTTGGAAGAGTGTTAATATAGATTGTATTGTTTCTCATATTCTGTGTTGTCTCTGAATTCTAGTTACATATTACTTTTGGTTTAATTTCATGTTTAGTTGCTTATACAAAGGTAATCAAGTGTACTCTTAAGGAGTAGGATCCTAACAGCTAGTATCAGAGCTGTGTGTGTAGATCTTGAGAACTGGTATCAGAGCTACAGGTTCATCAAAGCTTGGTTCACTAACACCTTGGTTTCAGAGTGCATTAAGTGTTTGTTGATTACAGGTCACTCACAGGGGTTTCTATTTGAGTGGGAGTAAAGCAATGGTAGAAGAAAGTATGCTAAGAATAGAGAAATTCAATGGCAAGAATTATCAATTATGGAGGATGTAGATAGAAGATTATCTGTATCAAAAAGATCTGTACTTACCATTGGGTGGGGTTACAAGCAAGCCCACATATATGCAAGATGAAGAATGGAAGGTTCTTGATAGAAAGGCTCTTGGAGCTATAAGGTTGACACTGGTAGCTTTTATGTTTTCCAACTTATCTTAGGCAAAGATAACGGTAGAGTTAATGAAATCTTTGGTAAATTTATATGAAAAACCCTCAACTTCAAATAAGGTATATCTTATGAAGCAATTATTTAGTTTGCAAATGTAGGAAGGTGGATCTATATATAGTCATCTTAATGATTTCCATGAAATTGTAAATTAGTTAAAATTAGTCAAAATAGTTTTTGATGATGAAATAAGGCTCTCTTAATCTTATGCTCTTTACCTGAAAGTTGGCATAGCTTGGTAATGGCAGTTAGCAATACTGCGTCTACTTCAAATATCTTGAAAGTTGATGATGTTTTTAGTGTAATCTTGAATGAAGAAATTTGCAAGAAAAGCACAAGGGAATCATCAGGTAATGCTTTAAGTGTTGAAAGTAGGGGAAAGCAAAGAGAGAAGGTTGAGCAAGGGAAATCAAGGTCAAAGATAGGCAGTAGATCCAAATCCAGGTATGGTAGTATAACCTGCTAGAATTGTGGAAAGAAAGGACATGTAAAGAAAGATTGTTGGTTGGTAGAAGATCAGCATGAAGGAAATAAAGAAGTAGATGATGCAGGTATTGTTGCATGGGATGCTCTTATATGTTCCTTGGATAAAGTAGAATCTTGGGTTTTATATTCTGGTGCCTCTTTCGATGCACCCCTAAATAGAGAATTTTTTCATGATTATGTCCATGGAGACTTTGGAAAATTTTATTTAGGGGATGGTAAGCCTTGTCAAATGGTTGGCAAAGGGAAAGTGTAACTGAAATTGTAGACTGGCAACATATGGGTGTTGAAGGATGTCATGCATGTTCCCATCCTAAAGAGGAGTCTAATTTTTGTAGGAAAGTTGGGTGATGAGAGTTGCACAGTAACTCTCATAGTGGAATCTTGGAAAGTTTCCAAGGGTGCACTTGTATTAGCTAGAGGTAAGAGAGTAGGTACACTTTATCTATCTACTTGTCTTACTAATTATTCTCCTTCTATTTTACCTACTTCAGATGTAGATGCAAAGATGTGGCACTATAGGCTTGGTCACATGAGTGAGAAGGGAATGAATGTTGTTAAGTCAAAAGGTAATCTTTCAAATTTGAAAAGCATAGATCAAGATTTTTGTAAGCATTGTATTTTTGGGAAACAGGTGAAAGTGAGGTTTCTCACAATTGGGTCAACAAAGAAGAAGCACAAGTTGGAGCTTGTTCATGCAAGTGTGTGGGGACCAACTTAGGGAGCTTCTATTGGAGGATCACAGTATTATGTTTCTGATGCTACAAGAAAAGATTGGTTTTATTGCTTAAAAAGGAAATCTAATGTTTTTGACACATTGAAGAACTGGAAAGCCTTGGTTTTCAAGGAGAAGGTGATGGATAGTGATCAGCTCAAAGGGCTGAATAATACTAAGTAGGGTAGTGTTGGTTTGGACAAGGTTATGATCCAAAATGAGCTTGTGGGTAAAAATCACCACTCACAGGAAAACACAGAGACTGACATTGGTTAGGAAACTGACATCAGCGATCAGGCAGGAACTAATGTCAATCTAGTAGAGACCAAAGTCAGTGATGTTAGGCAGATAGACACCAACATCAGTTAGGGAACTAACATCGATGATTAGGTGGGAACCAATGTCGGTTAGGTAAGAACTGACATCGGTCAGGTCGGTCGCATCGAACTAACATCAGTCGGGTGTAGACTGAGAGATGATCAAGATCGGTCACTGTTAGAATGAAATTTGGGTAGATAGCAAGCTATCAAGGAGTCTCAAATGCCCATGAGGAGGACTAAAAGGGTAAGTAAGCCTCAAATTCATTATTCCCCTTCTTTATACTACTTGTTGCTCACTGATGGTGGAAAACTAGGAAGTTTTGAAGAGGCAATATATGTAGAATCCAGGAAACAGTGGAAGCATGGCATTAATGAGGAAATTGATTCCTTGGAAAAGAACCAAACATGGGATTTGGTTGAGTTTCTATCCAAAAGGAAAGCACTGAAAGACAAATGGATTTACAGGTTAAAGAAAGGAGAGAATGGACAGGTGAGATAGAAGGCCAGGTTATATGGTCTTGAGCAAGCTCCAGGACAGTGGTATTTGAGGTTTGATAGGTTTATGACAAAGCATGGCTTTAGTCAATGTCAATGTGACCATTATGTTTATTTTACTAGGTTGGATAATATTAGCTACATTATCCTATTACTATATGTGGATGATATGCTTGTTGCAGGGTCACACATGCAGGGAGTTACTGAGCTAAAGGTAAAATTAGTTCAGACATTTGCCATGAAGGATTTGGGAGCAGCAAAGAAATTCTTTGGCATGAGTATTTATAAAGATAAGAAAAATCATAGGTTGATTTTGTATCAAGAGGATTATGTGAATAAGGTGCTGGAGAGGTTTGATATGCAGGATGTAAAACTGGTAAGCACACCTATGGTTGGACAATTCAAGATGAGCTATGAACAATGTCCTAAATCACATGACGAGGTTGAATACATGGTATGTATTGGACCTGATATTACCCAAGTAGTGGGAGTTGTCAGCAAGTTTATGGCCAATCTAGGAAAGAAGCACTAGAAAGTAGTTCAATTGATTCTCAGATATTTGAGAGGGACCAGCAGTAGGTATTTATGCTATGCAGGGTCAAGCACTTCTCTACATGGGTATGTAGATTCGGATATGGTAGTTGACTTAGATGGTAGGAAAAGCACCACAAGATATGTGTTCACTATTGGTGGAATGGTGGTTAGCTAGATTTCAGAGATGTAGAAGGTTATTGAAGTCATAGAGGCTAGCAAGGAAATGATATGGATGACTTGGTTCATGGAAGAGTTGGAAAAGGAGCAAGAGAGTTTCAAATTATACACTGATAGTCAAAGAGCAATATATTTTGCAAAGGATTCAGCCTTTCATTCAAGAACCAAACATATACAGCTTAAGTACCACTTCATTAGATAGGTATTAGAGGATGGACAGTTGAAGCTGGAAAAGATCCATATGGATAAGAACCCTGTAGATATGTTAACAAAGCTGGGAACAAATGAGAAGTTGAATACTCATTCAAATTTTTTTGGTCTTCAAGATTGAACTTGAAGATGGGATACAAGCCAGAAACAAAATTAGAGGATGTATAGGTATAGGTACAGGTGTAACTATTTATCTCCAAGTAGGAGATTGTTAGGTTGTGGAGCTAAAAGCTTCATTGTTATGCAAATGTGGAGGTTGTTGAGTGTTACAGTAACTGACATCGATCAAGCTAATTGACGTCAGTCATATTTAGTGTATAGAGTAACTGGCATCAGTTATGGGTCAATCAGCATCAATCAAATAGGAATCGACGTTAGTCATCTCCAGATAGACAGAGACCGATGTCGGTCATCTGTGCATTCCAGAACTGGTCTAATTTTAGACAGATAGTCAGTTTGCATGTAAAGACTAATTTTAGTCTTGAGTCTACATTTCTAATTATTTTCTGGTTTGGGATCTATTTAAGAGACCCATGGTGCTATATTGTAATCAAGGACTAAGGAAGGATTAGAACCTTCACTTGAAGGCAAGAACAACAATTGGGTTGGTTATCTCAATGTGTGTAAGATCAGTTGATATGCAGGTAGCAAGATCAGGGAGATCTACATGGTAAGTAAGATTAGTTAGATCTGCAAGTGTGCAAGATCAAGGAGATCTAATTGGAGTACTTGGAGTACTTAGTGGACTGGTAGCAGACAACAACAACCATTGGGTTGATTGTCACTAACTGGTGGAGGGAACAACTTTGTGTTTGAGTTGTGATTATAATTGATTGAGAGAGAGAGAACTCTTGAGGGAGAATTATTGTATACCTAAGAGGTGTGGGAAGAGTGTGATTTCTTCATTATATTTCCTTCTAGAAGAGTGTTAATACAGATTGTATTATTTCTCATATTCTGTGTTATCTCTGAATTCTAGTTACATATTACTTCTGGTTTAATTATGTGTTTAGTTGCTTATACAAAGGTAATCAAGTGTACTCTTAAGGATTAGGATCCTAACATAATTATATTTTTAATACCCTATCATCATGATGTCACTTATTAATAAATTTTTTACCAATATCAATCCATTCAGATCTTAATTGGGTTTCTCCTTTCTTCTTACTTCATCCACCATTGAAGATAACTCTTCATGGCATAGTTTTTCCCATAATTATACTAAATCTTCTCAATCTCAATCTATCCCATATTGCATATTAGATATATAAACTAATCAAATAAAAATAAAAAATCATGACATATATGCACCTTATACGACATTTGCTCCTACATAGAAGTCATAAAATCATCAATAAAGCCACAACAATGGTTGGAACATCACATCATGTTTCACCTATTCAATCTAATGTTCACAATCCTATTGTTACACCAATAACAAGAAAACCAAGCATTATTACTTCATAATGTAACATTGTTGAGGTCACTCATAATAGTCCTCCTCCTAACAATCATGTTTTGAATTCTCTTCCAAACAACAATTCTAATACTTCTAATCAAAATTTACCTCTAGATAAATCCTTACATAATTGGTCCAAAAAATGACACTTATACGAGATTTTGTATATGCTATATATTATTTTACATGATAAACTAGTATTTCACACTTGAAAAATATCACTAATGGCTCAATCTTCTAGTTCATACCTTCCACTATGTTGAAAGGCTCGTGTTTGCCATCTTACTTTTCTTAAATGCTTATCTTATGGTCTGACCTTAATATGATGATTACCCATATCACCTATAGCCCATTTTATACTTAAAACCTAATATATATATCTTATAGTATTAGTTATATATCTTCAACAACTATCTATTATCTATGACACAACTATTTAGAATAGGACACTAGCATTAACACTAGTGTCCTAGATATGACACTAGTGTTTATACACCATAAACACTCAAATTTTCAAATCTTTTGATATGAATGAGTTATCCTAGTTGTCTTAAAAAAAAATTATGTGAGATTCATTTCAAAATGTGAGGTATAAATATAAAAAACCCACTCATTATTCATATATAAATTACCAAGCAGGTACCTATCAATCTCACTAAATAATTTTCACAACTAAGTTTTATTTCCTTATTATTCCCTATTTACAAAAAATTCATAGGAGAAGTCTTCTTATAGGTCTAAAGCATTAAAAAAAAAACCCGTGAGTAGTATTTTTCAAGTTGATATATACATCACTAAATGTAATTGCATATATCATATTACACCATTATTCACACACAAGCCCATAAAAGGGTGATAACTACATCGGTATGAGGCCTTCTTCAGAGAATATGAGTATGTAGGGAGTGATCACTAATAAAGGGGTATTTTAGGTTAGATTGACTTAATTTGAGCCCACCAACCCCAATTTTTACAAGGTGACGTGCCCAACTTGGAAGACTTAGGGTTTTGATCAAAATATGAATATCTAAAACTTGTGCATGCGATCCTAGTTTTAAATTTGCAAAGAAAAATGAACTCTAAAATGTGAAAGTGGAATTTTAAAAAAAATACACGTATTTTATATAAGATAAAAGCATATATTCTAGGATATAATTATCAAGAGTAGTATCCCTATTTTTATGGTAGTGTTTAGGCTAACATAGAGCTCATTTACAAAATTTGGTGAATCATAATTGAGCATCATCCTAACTATTTTTGCACATGTATTTATCATATTTATTTATACATTAGTAAATAATCTAATTATTATCTCTTATTCATGTTTATGCATGAAAACTACTATTTGGCATTGTAATTTCTATATTTAGAAATTTCCCATAATTCAACACTGTATTAGAATATATTATGAATCTAAATGATTTAATTGGACTAATTTTATAATAAATTACTCCATGTTTGATTAGGCTATTCTACCTTAAATCTTTTCCATAAAAGGTTAAACAACTTCTACTAGAAATTAATTATTCTAAATATAATATCATATTTTACAAATGGCTAATCAACCCCAAGTCATAATGACTCAACCAAATCAGAATTTTGTGCCTCATCATCTTAGAGATGCCAATGGTAATATCACCCATCAACCTCCTTTGAATAAAAAAATGATTAAAAATCTTCAAAATGAACCTTTAGATCCATTTATTATGTCCATATACATTGGAAACATCTCCCTAATTATCACATATGATGGGAATTTATATCATGTTATCTTTATTAAATATTTTGGCAATATATATAAGGAATGGGTTCAAGCCAATAGTTTTACATCTACCAAACAACTATCCAATACCTTTAGAGGAGATGTGTTCTAATGATATAATCAACTTCCTAGATATTCTATCACACAACTAGATGATTTAGGAAATGCTATAGTTAAGTAGTTCCAACATATTGACCTTCCTAAAAATATCCTTGGTAATTTTATTAATGCTAAGTAAATTTCTAAAAAATATACTCACACTTTCATTAAATGATGGAAGTATCTAGCTCATAAAATGAACCATAACATGAGTGATGATAATCTTTTTTAACTCTTTTTTCCAACTCTTAAATATCCTCTTTAGTACAAAGTTAGGATGTTGTCCCTTAAAAATTTAGAAGAGGCTTTAGATCAAGCAAAAAAATCAAGAATTCCATATAATCCAATTTGGATCATCTCATAGGGAATCATCAACCAATATCATTGATAACAATTCATCCCAAACAAATCCTCCCTTATAATGTACTGAGAGAGATACCAAACCAAATAATACAACACATTCACACACTCCTTTGAGTCTCCATGAACTCAATTGGAAGTTTCCAGCTTCCAAACCCATGAGCTTTGATTCTTTAAAATCTACTCAAAAAGCATTCAAATATGATAAGTTTTATTGGTGGAATGTTATGATAGGTCATTCTCATGAGAACTATCATGATCTTAATTAATTCCTTCTTTCCTCCTTGATTTGCCCTAATATCAATCTTGACACTCTTACTAAATAAAATTATTAATACTATATTTAAGCCTCTCAACCACTTAATGATCAACATCAACTATAAAATACTAATTCCATCTCATCCACTAATGTTGTTTGAACCATAGTTGATCTTCCTTCCTAAAAAAAATGAGGAAAATATAACTAACATGAACAATTTCAAGCGGGTTATTACATTAGTCAATCCTCAAACTCTTATGTCACATTATCATAAGGATCACCTAATCTAAACACCTACTAATTGCCACATTATAGTTGATTCTAATCCTCAAGCTTATATGAAGCATCATAACCATAATAATTATTCCTATCTACAAAAATCACTTATGTTAGATTGTATTAATCAACCCAATATAGTTTATTTTCAACCACCAACTAAAGTGTGCTGATACAATTTCTTTATATTCAAACAACTACATTGACCATGACATAGAATGTGATGATATAATTATTTCATCCATAGTAAATTTCATCAACCATGACACAAAATTTTTCAATACAATTCCATCTATTTCATTAGACTATATCAACCTGGTCGATACTATGTAATAGTATTACGAAGCAAGTTAGTTCATGTGTTAGTAAATAAAACCCAAAATAAGCATAGAGAACATAAGGTGATAATCCTACTCCCTCGAGGGGTTGTGTTAATGAACTCAAGAAACTAATTACAAAAGTAATAAAATAAATACCTTTCAAGTAGTGGTTCTCCTTCAAAAATGGTCAATAAATGTGCTTATGCCTAGATTTGGTGCTCCAAGTCTTTGTTAATACAGTGCAGTATGCACCTCCATCATCTTTAAGTTAACTAATGGATTTTGTTACTTGATATGGTCAATTTAGGAGAATGAGAAAAGATTATCTATTACTATTTTTTCATAATAACATTGCACAACCGAAGATTAAAATTTATGTCCATGGCTCACTTATTTATAGCTTTTCACGAATGTTCAGAATCAACCATGATCGTCCATCTTGAGATCATGATGTGTGGCCAAGGATTGATTTAATTTTGGAGTATAAAGTCATAAATATTTTGAAATAAGTGAGCATTAATGAGGCATGGGAGAGTTTCAATTGGATATTTATCACCATTAATATCTAATGCTTGACACCTCTTTGATGATGTCATGGTGATGTCATGGGTGAGATATTTCCAATTATGAATTTCCAATAATAGATATTAAATATTTTACATGTATTTTTCATTTAAGATCCTAATTTATTTTTATTTTGCTTAATGGATTTAAATATTAATTTTTAAATCCTTTGAAATTGGTCACGTGTTTAATCAAACTAGTCAAAAATGTCATTTTACTGAGTCATAATTTAACTAGAGTTGAATCACAAGATATCAGTTACATACAAGGTAATATCCCAATTAAGGTATTATAGATGTGAATTGACATATACATATGATGTGTATAGTTGAATTTAAAAAATTAGTGATTTTGGTCTAGATTGTGCATTGTTGCATAATGTCATTCAAATTTGCAGTTTTATTATAATAGTGAAAAAAATTAGATGTCTACATTTTGATCCTATTTGAGAAGGTATGGCAATAATTTTGGTCAAATCAATGACTTTTCAAAGAGTAAAAATGTTGCTTAAAATGATTCTAATTAGAAGAAATAAATTCATTCCCACTTTTTGCCAAATTTTGCATGAGTCATGGAGAAATGGGGTTACAAAAATGCCCCAAATAGCATTTGGGTATCTTATGATGCCCCCTCAAGGGAAATATAGAAATATTGATTTTTTGATGGGTTGGCCCTTGATCAAAAGAAAAATAATCACATGATTTAGAAAACTAGGCTAAAAATAGAGCAATTAGAAGAAAATGGTTCAAAAATGGATAAATGGGGCAAAAATGAGTGCTTAAGGAAGATAAATGGGGTAATTATAGGCCCAAGGGGTGAAATTTTTGAAAATTTAACTATAATTTTACCCCTGAAGGGTAAAAATTATTCATGTTTAAACTTTTCTATTGCAATTAAGATCTTAGATATTTACACATGAGAGAGATGAGACAAATAACCAACATCCCATACCATTGACACCTTGTGGAGTGCATCTGAGAGTACCAATGACCACTAGGGAGTAGAGCATCAGTAGGTATATTTAGTGGTATTTAATTTATGCATTAATGCTAGGTAGAAGTAGGAGGTTCAGTGATCCCACCATTTGTATAAATTTGAAAATAATGAGGTCACCCTTGATAATGGAGAGTTTGCCATCAAAAACATTGATGTTATTAGCTCTTTGGTAGGTTAGTGGGTTAAAATGGTGAGGTTTCTGCTTAATTGATGATCTCACCAATTTCAAAAAAAATCATCAATCAAAGAGCAGGAATGTTGGGTCAAATGGTGATATCACTTGAAATAGCGAGGTTGACCTATCAAATGGTGATAATGCCCTATAGATCAGTGGATTAGTAAATTCATGAAGGAAAATGAGGGAAATTGATGGAATGGTGACATCACTAAGAATATGGCAAGGTCATCATAAAGACCAAATTAAAGTAGAAGAAGAGAGAATGGGGCCAATAGAAGATTAGATTAGGCCCAAAATTAGAAGAATTTAGGTAAACTTGATTAATAGAGGAAAAATGATTAGCTTTGTTTTTTGTGTTTTGATGTACAAGATCAAGTTAGGGTCATTACATTATGGGAGTAATGATATTCAGTACTTCAACATCGATGCATCTAGATAGATGAACTAGTGTGCATTGTATAGGTAGTAGAGTTATATAACCTAGAATGACTATCAATGATTCATGCAGATCAGGCCTATCTGTTAGCACTTGTGGAGAGGTGGAACTCTAAGATGTATACATTTTATTTTCCAATTAGGAAGGTCATAGTGACCCTAGAAGATTTTCACATAATACTATGAGTGTTGATGTAGGGCTATAGAATCACTTGGATGTTAGTAGGTCGACTAGCCATGCTCAAGGATCTATTGGTGTGATAGATCTAGAGGTCTTCAAGGGGACCATAGATATAAATGCATTGAAGTACCCATCTTGGCATTTAGATGATGAAGTAAGAGCATTAGTATCAAGGACTCTAGAATTGATACCAACACCAACATAGGGGAAAATTCCCCCAGAGGTAGTCATTTTGATGGATTTTATCATTAGCCTTATGCTACCAAACAAGAGCAAATGGTTCTTCCTTATTGTCTTGATTGGAATGGTCCAAGAGATGTATGGTGATTCCACATGATTTACATTGGGGGCCATCATTCTGGCCTAGCTATATCAAGACTTGCATATGATATCCTATCAAAGATGGCAAAATATCATCCATATCACACTATTCTAGGTCTAGGCATGGGAGCATATATCTATTGAGCGGTTAGTGGGGTTGATATATTAGTGAGGACCAAAATATAAAATTGATTTTGGGTGGTATCTTGTAAATTCAAGTTTACGAGGCCATCTTGGAGACCTTTTTTATATGTGGGCCATAGATGAGATGGTCGATGGTGACTTTATCTATTGGCCCTATTTATCAACATAATGGTACTAGATTAAGGACCTTTTCATGATTGGCTTCATGAACACTTCTTGCTATATCATAGGTCACCATGAATTTATGATAAAATGATTTAGGCTAGACCAAGTCTAGAGGTAGTTCAACTTTTATCAAGATATTTTAGAGTCTCCACACTTCTTCACCCATGTGACTTGGGAGTTTAGAAAGTGGGGGCTAGTAGTGCCTTGTGACCAGGTTATGATGGATTATGGCATAATCCAACATATATTATGGGATTATGTAGTTGGGGTGGTATATCCTAACATGATAGATGCCTATATAACATGGTGGGTTGGTGATCGACCCATTATATTGACTATATAGTGGCCTTAATAGCTAGTCTTACATCAAATATGGGTAAGACAGAGGAGAGATGGGGGTCAAGCCCTAGTACAGGGATAGGTTTGAGTGCCAATTTAGTTGTCCATTTCACAGGCCCTTCTATTATAAGTAGTTCATGCCTACGTGTAGTAGGATCCCCCAGGGGATACAAAGATGGCTAATGTAGATGGGTAGGATATAGAAATGGGGGAGGCACCAAGTGGTGATGAAGGCCATAAGATAGGTATAGGGGAAGAACATACCTTTGAGATAAGTATAGGTATAGGATCAGGGGAGTTTAGGTCCTCCATAACAAGGAGGTGCATAGAAAACTAGACATTGATTGATAGGTTGTAGATGGAAATCATTACATGATTATTAAACATTGCAAGCCTATAAAGAACTATATCTAGATTGCATACATAGTTAGCCACTATATATGATGAGGTTGCCTAACTATAGGGGGTTATTCTATCTAGGGATGTTGAGATTTTGACACTAAGGGGATAGGTGGCTCAACTCGCAAGGGTATAGGCTCATTTGGCTACCCTTAATGTAGATCTTTTTACAATGATTGGTGAGTGAGATAGAGCTTGGGTTGATGGGGAGAGATTGATATCTCAGGTAGAAAGGCTCACTGAGGATCAAGATGAGGTTTGATGAGTTAGGATAGATAGTGGTTCATTGAGAGTCTTAGCTGATGTGATTGTATCCAAGGATGACGCCTTATGCATGCAGGATAATGTCTTACATACTAAGGATGAAATTGCATACTGGTATAATATATATGAGTCTACAGTCCTCATAGAGAGGAGACCTCTATCATATATAAATTATTTGAGATCTCATTGAACTAGAAGGATCTCTAAGTCTAGATATGGTATAGATTTAGAGCATTCGGTGGCATAGCCATCTTCATAGTGAATATTCATTTGGACACCACCATCACTAGCATTAGGTATGGGTCAAATATTTCAATAGATTCCCTCGAGGGATGGCCAAGATTAGAGCTTATTTTATAGCTCCATTTTTCATATGAGATGTATAGATATTATCTCAATGTATAAAATGTTATTTTGATATATATATATATATATATATATATATATATATATATATATATATATATATGACTTTCATTTTTTGGCTCGTTGCTACTTGTACATGGACTCTTAATATTATTTGTGTCACATGATGTTTACATTTATTCTACTCTAGTTATGATATGATGGTGTATGCTAGTGTTAGGAGATGCACATCCTTAGTTAGCATATGGATGTTAATGTATTTATGGATCTATGTAATGTATTACTAGATGCCAGAGGATAAATTAGGAGATGCACATCCTAAATTAATCATATAAATAGTTAATATGACTCAATGTGTATGCTAGGAGATGCATATCTTGCATATAGAGTCTGATTTATTTCTAATGTTTGGCTTCTATTGTGTGATATCCTATTTAGGTAGCAAATATGTAAGATAATGATTTTAGAGATGTTATTCAATAACACATTTACTGTTGGACTTTGGATCACTTGGTGTTTACTTTGGAAAAATGAAATTATTTATCATAAGTATGAATAACTTATAATAACATTGCATTTTTTTTGTAAGTTGATCATTTGAAATGTGAATATTTAAAACTAAGGATAATGATAAAAAAAATGCAAAAAACCAAAGTTACAAGTGTAGACACATAAAATTGGCCACCAATGGCTTCATACCAGACTTTAGACCAATTTCTACCAACCATTGTAAATTAAGCTTAGAAATCACTAAATGTCCCACATTCACTTGTACAACACTCATCAAAGACCAAAATCCCATTGAAATATCCCTAATTGGGGTATCTTACCATAAGAAACACAAACCTCTCATCGATTCATCTCTAATTATTCCATGACATTACAACATGTAATTTGGCCTATAGACCTATTAAATGGGGAAAATGCACACATGCAATTAAATCAAATCTTTCAAAATGTTAAAAATCCTAAACAAAATTAATTAAAATGCTAAACCTAATCAAATGCCTAGTTGAATTATCCATGAGCAATTAATTAAATTCTAAAAAAGCAAATTCAAAAATCAAGAATATCCAAGGAATTCATAATTACCTTTTTGTGAGTTGTCAAATATACTAAAATATCTCAACATGCCTATTCATTATTAGTCATGACCATTTGACACATTTTAAATCTACTAGGTTTAATTAACTCACTTAGGTTAGGTTTGAACCCATTCCAAGCTCAAACTACACCTTAACTCACCTTGATTTGGGTTAGGTTATAAACCTATAAATACAAGCATTTGCGTCTCTATTAAGAGAGCTTAGACATAGCAAATTTATAATGTAGGTTTTATGACAAGCTTGCAATCAATAGTGTTATAATGCCAAAATCATAAGCCAAGCCATCAAGCAAGATACATCAAGCAAGCATAATCCAATAATGGTGCCAAGGAGAGAAGGAGCCACACAACTCCATTTGCCAAAGACTTCTTTATCACAAGCCAAGCAAGTCAAAGAAACACATCATTTGGAGAATTCAAGGAATGTAAGGAATTTATAAGTTCTTTGCATTTTAGTTGAGCTTTATCATTTGTTGTTTAGTCACTACGCTCCCCACTATGATCTAGGCATATAATTTTAAAGCTTGTTAGTGTGTTTATTTCATTGTTTTATATGAAAACTAACACTTGATCTAACCTCCCCTCCATCATCAAATTATTGCATCCCACATACCAAGGAGATGAAGATGTAACTCATAAATCATAAAATGGATGCTTGAATATATTAATAATTATAGTTTTGCTTTGTTTTTTCCATATTTTTTTAATTTTTGAATTAAATCAAATCTACATAGAGACCAACATTAGTTAGGAATAACCAACATCAATTCTTCCAAAGCATCATTGGTTATGCTTAACCGATCTCAGTTCTAGGTGACCATTAATGGTCAGGTTATAGGGGAAATTAGCTAATAAAAATTTGATTTTGAATATTTTATCAATCATAACCGCTGTTTCTTCATTAGAATTTAAACTCTCTACATAATCATTATGTTTTAGCTTTCAAAGAGTTTTTATCTAAATTTGGACTAACCTAACATTTTCATCTTGTGTTGGTTTTGACTTCAGGTTCATAGGTGACTGACATCGATCTTAATCGATTGGTATCGGTTCTTTACAATCATCATCATTTCTCTTTGAGACTGACTGGCATTGATCACCTTATAACTAACATTGGTCAGTTTTGATCGATGTTAGTCACTATGTTTTAAAAAAAAAAAAACTCAAGAGCTATGTTTTAAATGTTTGTTTGCTCACTTTCAAATGTGATTCAAAGTAGGAGGAGACTATCTAACCATTGCAAGTCCAAGGCATGAATTAGACACAAATTTGTAAGTTTAAATGGTTTTTAACACTTCATTTTGGTGTTTAAAATGAATCAGGGTAAATCTTGAACATTTGGACTTAAGTGCTTAAAATGAACCTAGGTGATTTGTGTTGAAGTTATTTTGTATAATTTGTTGTATGTTTTGCACTTAAGCCAAAGGACCAAGGAACTTCATTTGAATGTGTTTAATCTTTCTCACTTTGTATTTTCGTGTTTAAAAAGAATGTAGTTCATTTTTTTTATGCCTTAGATGTTTTTCAAAGTTTTTTCAAGATCAACCAATACTAAGGAAGCCATAAAACTTCACAACACGTTTCATTTTTGGTGCTTTAAAATGAAATTTAAATCACTTAGTTCATGATTTTAAAAATGATCATTTTATGTCATGTTTGTTTGTTTTTACAAAATAAATAGTGCATCTATGCTTCCCCCTTCCCTTATAGGGAACTCGGGTGACCAAAATCACCTTTTCACTTGTATGTGTGCCTAGTCCAAGACTTGGAAATAAAGTTATATAGGCTCTCCCCATAACTTGCATGGTTTGGGTGATCTAAATGCAACCCTAAACTCCTTCCACCTAGTCTTTTATTTTCATGTAATTTGGCTTGTGGAAGGGAGGTCATTCCCTCTTCATGAGTTCTTTAGGGAAGCATTGACCTAGGGCTTCATCTCCTGATAATGTTTCAAACCCACTCCATGGTGGGGTATACAAATTAGGTTACACATACTATGAGAGCTAGGGTTTGAGTGTCTAACCTCTCTTTTCCTAATGAAGGCTCGAGTCAGGTCTAGTTAACCAAGGGATTCCACAAAGTAATCCATGAATGGAATTGCTATAAGATTATCGATATGAACTCAATTGGTGTGATGTTTATCTTGTGTTAGCCACACTTGGGATCAATCTAGACATTCAAAAACTATAGTTTTAGTTAACCCCACTAGCCATACCTTGTCATTTATAGGATCTAGGATGTTATATTTAGATGTTTTGTCATTTATTTCTTTTATTTCTTGATCTTTTAGAGTCTAAAAATTTATTTGTTTATGACACATCAAACCAAGTTTTATTTATACATTATGCTGGATATTTTATCACACATCTTTACCTTAAAAAAAAATTCCAAACTCATTTATGTGTGTCTTGATTACAATGGGTAATGTTATGCTTCCCAAATCATTTCAAGCTTTTGATCCTTTTGAGTCTTAAAACAAACCACTATCACATTTTTAGAGCGTGATAACATTGTTATGCTACTCAAATTTATTTCAAGACTTATTTTCATTGTGCCTTATGCCAAATTTGGAACCAATGCCATGTATGTCATTTGAACCTTTTTCTTGAGCCATTATGTCATTTCATTTTACCTAGTTTGTTGTTTATTTAAAAATGCAGAGTTTCCCAAGTTGAGTTTATAATTAAATTTTCCATGTTTAAATTCAAACATTGATTGATTTTTGTTTATGCCTTGATTAATTTGGGCTTAGATACAAATATTTCTCTTTTGGGTTGTGTAACTTACATTAATTCATTACCCAACTTTGAAAACTATTGCTTCGATCTTTACCTAGTGACTTTATGCCATTCAATTTTGTCTACATTATTTATTTAAAAGAACCTAGTTTTCATCATTGTTTATGCCTTTTATTTGGGAGAAAATAGTCTCTCTTCATATGCCTTTTTCCTTATGCCAACTGACCAAGGTTATGCTTGATTCTGTATGCTGGATCTATGCCAAAATGTTCCAATTTTGTTAGATTAAAAATCATCTCTTTGTTTCAAGTCTAGATTTTGGCATCATATTTGACCAAAAGTCCTAGCACATGCCTATTTTGAGCCTAGATTTTGAAGTCATGTTTGGCCAAAATACCTAGCAACTTTTATTTTCCTAGATTATACTTATTTAGAACACTTTGGACATAGAGTTTGACACTCCAATTTTTATTTATCCATTTGACCTTTTGTGTTTGAGACATTTGACATTAGACTATTTTATACCATGTTTTTAGCATAGACCATTTTGGAGATGAAACTCCCCTAGACCAAGTTAGACCAAGTTCAAACCATTTATCCTTTGAACATTATTTTTTAGAGTTTGTAGAATTTTAGACCTTTTATAGAGTGTTATCATTGACATGGATATGTCTAGCTACATTTATAGTAGATTCATATACAATCAAAGTTAAGATGGAATGGCTACACAAAATCCAAGTCAAGATCCCTACTGAGATAATATTGTTTGTGAGGAGGATCCATACCCTCTTTACCATAATCAATCTAGAGAACAAAGTCAAAAACCTGCTTACAATCTAAGCCTAGATCCTTACTAGGATAGGGATAATGTTGTTTGTGAGGAGGATCCATACCCTCCTTGAAACACTCAATATGGGGAAAAAAGTCAAGATCCTCAAGATTCAGATTTAGTGATCTATTATTCTTGCTAGTTGACATATTATACTCACCATATCATGACCACTTATTCCCCTACCTATACCATTAACCCTCTTTTTAATTGTATGAACTATCAAGCTCCAAAACATCTAAGGACTATTATTTATATTTTAAAACCTCATCCATTAGCTTGTGAAATAAACTAAGCTCCATGACTCCCTTTAACTTTACCATGACATCATCCTTTAGCTTGTATAATCAACCAAACTCCACAATAACCTTTCATTATCCAACCTCGACCTTTGGATTATGAGAGCACTCAAGCTCTATGATACCCTACCCTTATCCTTTTAAGACCTCATCCTTTGGCTTATGTGAGTAATCAAGCTCTATGATTCCCTACCATTTCTATCCTAGGACCATGTTCTTTGGCTTGTGTGATCAACATAGCTCTACGGCACCCTACCCTTATCTTTTCAAGACCTCATCTTTTGGCTTGTGTAAGCAACCAAGCTCCATGATGACCTACCATTACCATTATAAGACCTCATATTTTGGCTTATGTGAGCAACCAAGCTCCACAATACCCTATCATTATCTAACCACTGGTCATTCTTCATCCATTTATAATCATTCCCCATTTTATAAAACCCTTACTAATCATCTAACCTCAATCGAGCCAATCAATACCTCTCCAACTAAGCCAATTATTTGAAGACCAAAAAGTGTTCAAAATTGGTATTTTACAATTGATTATAAACCAAGGTAAAGAGAACCAACTAATCCATGATGTTTTTTTAACCAAACATTTGTGACAAGTCAACCTATGATGAATCACCTCTTTTTACTATCCATGTTATTAAGGAGTCTCACTCTGACAAGCCAGACTTTGTTGAGTCACTTTTTAATGATTATAAATTCCTTTGGGTAAATCATTACCTCAACCATATGCACAATTTTAAAGAGACTCCCCTTGAAAATATAATTTATGAGGATTTGTCTCTTGACCCTTTTCCCATCATGGATGAGTCTCACTTTTACAAACTAGTCTCCATGGAACCCATTATGCCATCATAGGCCATTAATTGTCCAATACCAAGCATTAAGTAAGACATCATTGTAGTAGCATCCATGTAAAATGAAGAATCAATATTTGAGTTAGGTTCTATTCTTGAATTGACATCAGATTTAGCATAAATTTTATAATCAATGTCAATCTCAACATCGAATTTAGAGTCCCTTGATTCAAAATCAATATATGTTCATGGTTGTTACCATATGTTAGGTTGTGGAGCTAAAAGCTTCACTAGGATGCAAATAGGAAAAGTTACAGAGGATGCAAAGTTACGAAGAGTTATAGAATCAGTTACAGGGAAACCGACATCAGTTTGATCAACCAACGTCGGTCAGATAGTAGCAAAGACCCAATCGGCGTTAGCTACCAGTCGGCCAACATCGGTCATGGAGGTGCCGGCGTCAGTAGCCTGTGCGTGAACAGGTAGTTTGCATGTTGATCCTGGAGAGTCTATTTTTGGATTATTTGTTTGCATATCAAAGGCTAGTTGTAGTCTTGAGTTGCGCATCTAATTATTGTAAGCATGAGATCTATATATGGACTCATGGGCTATATTGTAAACTTGTAGCTAGTGAGTAAGAGAGCAATAAGCTCCTTCAGATAGAGGAGAGCAATGGTGTGTTCCTCCTAGTGCCACACTACCAAGGTGGGTATTGGATTGGAGAATCAGTAGGGTTCTTCATATTTGTATGATCTTAGTCAGCAGGATAGCATGGCTTCTTCAGGAGATCTACAATGGTGAGTAAGGTCTAGTGATTTGCAGGTAGCAACAGAGAGCAAGAGATCTACTTGGAGTACGGTTGTGTACTTGGTGTACCGACAGTGTGTTACTGATTGGTTGGAGAGGTGAACATCAATTCTATATTAGAGTTGATTGTTGGGACCGAGAGAGAGAGAGGGAAGAAGGTCTTGAGGTGTGGCGAGCCTTTGAGGTGGAAGAAGAAGTGGCATCTTCTTTATTGTATATTCTTTTGTGTGATTATTAATACAATTGTGTATTGTCTCTCATATTCCTGTGTTGTTTCATATTTCTAGTTACTTATTAATTCTAGTTAAATTCCATGTTTAGTTGCTAATACAAGAAGTAATCATATGTGCTCTATTGGTGGAGCAAGATCTTGACTAAGTAGGCATCGGAGCATGTTTATTGTTATAGGTTCCTGATAAGTGGTATCAGAGCCTAGGTTGTAGGTTCAAGAGCTAATACCATTAATTGGTACCAGAGCTTTTTGTTGGGTTGACTAACAGGTGGTTTCAGATCTAGTAGTGTTTTTGATTATAAGTCACTCATAGAGGTTTCAGATTGAGTGGGAGTATAGCAATGGCAAAAGAAAGTAAGCTACGAATGGATAAACTGAATAGCACGAATGGTCTGATTGATGGAAAGAAAGAGCAGGGAAAAAGAGATTGTTGGTCGGTAGAAGATCAGCGTGTAGAAGTAGATGTTGTAGGGGACTTTACACAGGTTGCTCTGGATAAAGTAGAATCTTTGTTTACAAATTCTTTTACCTCTTTCCATGCAGCCCGAAATAGAGCATCTTTTTATGGGTATGTCTTTGGAGAGATTTATTTAGGGGTTGGAGAGCCTTGTCAAATTATTGATGAAGGGGAAGTGAAGCTGAAATTGTAGGAAGATAACACACGAGTGGTGAAGGAAGTCATGCAGGGACTAGTCTTGGAGATTAGTCTAATTTCTTTAAGAAATTTGGGTGATGGGAGATGCACTGTAACTCTCACAGTGGATACACTTGAATTAGATGGTGGTAAGAAAGTAGATATCCTTTATCTATCTACTTATATTACTGATTCACCTTCTATTGTAGAGATGTGGCTTCATAGGCTTAGTCACATATGTAGGAGGAGAATGCATGCTCTAAAGTAGAAGACAGATGTTTTTGACAAGCTAAAGAACTGGAAAGACTTGGTGTTCATGGAGGAGATGACGGACAAAGATCAAGTGAGGAGACTAAATTATTTTGAGCAGAGCTATGTTGATTTGAACAAGGTTTTGATCCATGGAGAGCTCATGGGTAAAAAGTTATCACTCACAGATGAACATAGGTACCGGCGTCAGTCAGACAGTAACTGACGTCAGTAGAATAAAGACCGATGTCGGTCATGAAGGAACTGACATCAGTAGAATGGATACCAGCATCGGCTAGGGAAATGATGTCGATAGTCAGGGTCAGTGTAGGGAGTTGACATCAGTCGGGAGCAGACTGGGAGATGGCCGAGATCGGTCAATGGTACGGATAATGGGCAGACAGCAAGCTATTAACAAGTCTCAAATGCTCATATCGAGGTCAAAAAGGGTAAGTGAACCTCATATTCATTGTTCACCTTCTTTATATTGCTTATTGATGGTCAAGAACCAGGAAGATGCGAACAAGCAATGCAGGTAGAATCCAAATACAGTGGGAGCTTGGCATGGATGAGGAGTGTGAGTCCTTGGAGAAGAACCAAACATGTATTTGTTGGTAGAGTTGTCAGCTGGAAGTAAGCACTGAGAGATGGAATGGATTCCCAAGTTAAAGAAGAGAGTGTATGGATACATGAGATGGAAGGCCAAGGTATATGGTCTTGAGGAAGCTGTAAGATAGTGGTATAGGTTTGACAGGTGGATGACTAAGCATGCTTCAGTCAATGTCAGTGTAACTATTGTGTTTGTCTTACCAGGTGGATGATGATTGCAACATTATCTAGTTACTATATGTGGGTTATTTGCTAGTAGGTTTGTACATACATGGATTTGCTGAGCTAAAGGTAAGGTTAGTTCAGAGGCGTGTCATGAAGAATTTAGAGCAGCAAAATTCTTTGGCATAAGAGACATGGAGATTTCATCTCTAGTGGGAGCTGATGTGAAGACAGTGTTGGTGGGGTTCATGATGCAGGATGTAGAATCGGAAAGCACACCAAGGGCTGGACAGTTCAAGCAAAGCTTAGAATAAGTGTTTGAAATCACATGACGTCTAGTGTAAACCTGAGTTTTCCCAAGCAGTGGGGGTTGTCAGAAAGTATAGAGCCAATTCGGGGAAGGAGTACTAGAGGGCAGTTCAGTAGATTCTCAGGTATCTGAGAGGGATCAGCAGCAAGGATTCTTGTTATGCAGGGTCAAGTTCTTCACTACATGGATATGTAGGTTCGAATGTGGCAGGTTACTTGAATGATAGGCATAGCATCACAGGTTGTGTGGTGTTTGGTCTTTAGGATTGATCTTGAAGAGGAATACAAGCCAGGGAATAATTTAGATGGTGTACAGGTATAGGTACAGGTGCAGCTATTTATCTCCAAGTGGGAGATTGTTAGGTTGTGGAGCTAAAAGCTTCACCAAGATGCAAACAGGAGAAGTTACAGAGGATGTAGAGTTGCAAAATTAGTTGTAAGGAAATTGACGTTGTTCTGATCAACCGATGTCAATTAGATAGCAGTGAAGACCCAACCGATGTTAGTTACCAGTCGGCTGACATCGGTCATGGAGGTGCCGGCGTCAGTAGCTTGTGCATGAATAGGTAGTTTGTATGTTGATCCCAGAGAGTCTATTTTTGGACTATTTGTTTGCATGTCAAAGGTTAGTTGTAGTCTTGAGTTGCGCATCTAATTATTGTAATTAGGATAGCCTAATTATTGTAATCATGAGATCTATATATGGACTCATGGGCTATATTGTAAACTTGTAGCTAGTGAGTAAGAGAGCAATAAGCTCCTTCAAATAGAGGAGAGCAATGGTGCATTCCTCCTAGTGCCACAGTACCAAGGTGGGTACTAGATTGGAGAATTAGCAACGTTCTTCATATTTGTATGATCTTAGTCAGCAGGATAACATGGCTTCTTTAGAAGATCTACAATGGTGAGTAAGGTCTAGTGATTTGCAGGTAGCAGCAGAGAGTAGGAGATCTACTTGGAGTATGGTTGTGTACTTGGTGTACTAGAAGCATGTTACTGACTGGTTGGAGAGGTGAACATCAATTCTATATTAGAGTTGATTGTTGGGACCGAGAGAGAGAGGGAAGAAGGTCTTGAGGTGTGGTGAGCCTTTGAGGTGGAAGAAGAAGTGGCATCTTCTTTATTGTATATTCTTCTGTGTGATTATTAATACAATTGTGTATTGTCTCTCATATTCCTGTGTTGTTTCATATTTCTAGTTACTTATTGATTCTAGTTAAATTCCATGTTTAGTTGCTAATACAAGAAGTAATCATATGTGCTCTATTGGTGGAGCAAGATCCTGACTAAGTAGGCATCGGAGCATGTTTATTGTTTTAGGTTCCTGACACCATATTGGTTATGCATGCCTTGTAAATTAGTTTGAATACATTTGTGATCCTTTTATGATTTTTGAGGATGATTAATTCAACATCGATATAAGTTCTCCTAGTATTTTATATGAGTATTGTGTTGCCTCTTCCCATTTCATTACCATTCCACATGCCATTACCACCAACCAACCTAGCCATTATATTGATATTCCATTTCCCACAAGTGTCAATTGGGATCGATAGAATCATACCTTATTTAATTAAATCCATGGTGACATATCAGTTGAATAACATCAGGGATGCTAAGACCAAATTCATGTAGAAGAAGAATAATCTCCTAGTGAAACCTTTTTAGAGGTGTTATGGGACAATTAAATTTTAAACTCAACATCTTTTAGTGAAACCTTTTCAGAGGCACTAGAAGATGATCAGAGTCAAAATTCAAATTTCCTTATTAAAACCTTCTCAAAATCACTAGGGCACAATAAAAAAACTTCATTGGTGAAAACCTCTTCGAGGCACTAATAGTTGATCACAATAGTCCTTCACTACTTGATGAAGACAAAATCAAAGATGAAATCAATATAGCTTCCAGTCTATAGCTTAATCAGATGGTATCTATTTTTAGGCTCAAATAATAGAAAAAATTGGTGGTATTATTGAGAGAATATTCATAAGCCTTCAGATCCACCATAACCAAAGTTATGTTGAATATATAATCAGTAATATTGTGTGTGCCTGAAAAACCCCAATCTTCATTTATTTCCCAACCATCATACATTCCATTATCATCCATAATTTGATTTCTAAATAAAATCTATCATCCAACATTTATCCACATTTACCATCCTTGGCCACACTTTCCTTTGCAGAGGCTACAAATATATCTTGTCTTAGTGTTTGAAGGAAATAAAATCAATGACTAACAAAGATCACAACAACATCGTTTGCATCCAAATCCGTAGCTAGTTTTTTATAGAGTGGTTATTTAGAAGAGGCATGGGATAGAAATTTACATGATTGATTATTTTTTTTGTGTCATATGTTGATCAAGACATGCATATCCACATCAACAAGAGAAATAAAATTATTTACTATACCCCTGGACAAAAACATTTACCATACCATTATCATTTTTCCATATACCTTGCCTCTTTCATTTTTCCATTCCCTTGCCATTAGCCTTACCACTTAAGGGAAACCCTCTTACCATTATATCCAACTATCATACCATCATCATCCCAAAAAACACCATACCATATTTCATTTTACCATGTCATCCTTATCAGATGAAAGCCTATTTTTAGCCATCCTACCCAACCCATTTTGATATCTATTCCTTTTATTCTTCCAGCACCTTTTGTGAAGGGATTCCAATCAAGTTTAAATAGTTTTAATAATTTAATGTTTAACTAGTAGTCGATGAAATTAGTGTGACAATTATATTTCACATAAATTTTGCTTTATTTTTTAGAAGAAAGTTGTAAAACTTGGAAGAAGGGTGAGGTTATTAGAACCTAGATTTGGTTTGCATTCCATGATCTAGACAGTTGTAGATAGTCCTCTTTAGCTTGGGAAGAATGATTTGTAGATAAAAAAATCACTAAAAATATGGTTGATTAGTTAAACAGTGGGGAGGATTGACTAGCAATCTAGATCCAAGAAGCACACGCTTCCTTGGAGGCTATCAATCCAAACTTTTAAACAATCAAGTTATGAAAATGAAAGACAAATTACTTACATAAATAACAGAAAGTATTGAAATCAATTACAAGAAGTGTTTGATAAATGAATAGGTGAATTTGACTAATTATAGAAATAAATAGATTGATATTAATGCTAAATAATTTAGGTATGATTCAAAAAATAGGGTGATGTTTTGTGCTCAGGAAAAAGGTCAAAAAGTGAAATTTGGTTGAGGCTAATGGGTGAAAATATCTCGTTATTTATTTATCCCACAGTGACCATCAACGATTGGGGTGATCATTGATAGTTAGGGTGACCGTCGGTAGTTGGGTAACCATCGGTGGTTAGGATAGACTATCAATGGTTAAGTCAATTTATCAATGGTTAATGTAGGTTCTAGGTTAGTTTAATAAATTGGTTAACGAGGTTACAAAATGAAATTCTAGAAAGTGGGTTTGGGTTGGGTTAATTACATAACAAAAAGAAAGTAAACTAATTACTAAAAATAAATACTTAGCTTAGTGATCTAAAGCACGGTTGAGGTATGTGGCTGAGAACTCATTGATGGCATCTAGAGTAATTGTGGTAGAATAACAATACTTGGTTTTTAATTGATGAGTTATGACAACACTTTGGATTTTTGGCCTAGTTGATGGTTCACTGGGAGAATACCTACAAAATAATTTTTGATGTAAGAAGCTTTGATAATTATTGGTAATCTCTAATGCTTGATTACTCTGATCCTAAATGATTGACTGATGATGGATCCTTTTCACCTCTTCCTCCTCCATTTTTATATAAGGAAAGGAGAGGTGAAACAATTAGTTCAATAAAAAGTTCAAGAAGTAATTTATTTATAACATCAACATGCATTGATCTCACACACAAAAATATAGCTAAAAATAAAAAGCAAGTTATAGTTAGGATGGATTTTAACTATTCAGGTGGTTAAAACCTAACTGTCAGTGGTTAGGGTGACTATCAATAGTTGATGGGTCAAATGTTAAGTTGGGGTTGGTGGTAAAAAGGTAGTCAAGTAGTCACAAGGGGGTTTAAGGGTGGTCCAATGGGTTAGTTTGATAAATAGAACCATCATGTGTGGTTTTTTAGTATTTAAATTTTGCCCTTTTTCGTTATACAATTTGTATTAGCAAGTTGCAAAATAAAAATATATTATGGGTCAAAGGTTAGGTTGCCCTGATCATGGGAGGAGGTGTTCCCCCTCAAACCAAGATTTAATGAGGTGAAATATAATCAAGTGTGGGTTTGATGAGTGGGTAAGTTAGTGATGAATCAGATGATAAGCTGGGTATTAAAGCACAAGTATGCATATAAAGTGTGACTAAGTATGAAAGTCAAGATCATACAATAACTAGGTTGCCATGATTGGTAAAAAAAAGGTCAACACTAGAAGGACAAGTGACAAGTGGACCATGTGACCATATTTAGGCATGGTGGTTGGGTTATACTTGTAAATTTAAGTATCCTAGACAAGGTTAGTGTATTCATGGGTATCCAAGGTAGGAATTGATCTTTAGAAGGCATAATTGGTTAGTTATGTACAAGGCAGTGTAAGTTCAAAATGTTCAACATGAAAATTTAGTTGGTGTGGTCAAAATGACTAAAATAAGGTCATCACACAACATGTGATAGTTGGGCCAAAATGGCCATAGGTGAGGTGATATGGTTGGTAGAGAATGGGTCCTTTTAAGGTAAGCACTTGGATTGGGTTTGTGCTAAAATTTTTTTTTGAAAATTTGGGGGTAGAAGTGAAAAAACCCTAAAAATTTTACCATCGACGGTCATAGTTCACCCTTAGGGTCAACCATTGGTGATCATCTTACCCATAAATGTTCATACATTATCCCTAAAAGGGAAAATACAAAATATTATGAGGGTTTTTATTATTTCATTATGAATTTCAAAACCTTAATAATTGGCTCTTCGTATTGTTGAGCAAAATGGTGACAGTTTTGTGAGGGTGATTGATTTGGTGAGTGAGAGTGTTGAGTTGACCAAGTGTTTCTAGAGGTTTAACCTGATGAGGATGTATAGGATACAAGGGGGAGTTTAGGGCCAGGTGGTGGTTCCCAAGGTTCTTCCTCAATAGAGGTCAAGGAATAAGTTAGGTATTATTTTGAATTGGTAGAGTAATTTCAAATTTGCAAATGAATTCTTAATTGAATTTATCAATTATTTATTTTTTGGGTGGGTGTTGACCTAGGGCTAGATTTTTAAGTTATAGAGTTTAATTTTTTAGTTTAGAGTCAAATTGGTAAGGGTAGGGTGAATACAAGAGGGTAGGGTAAAGATTAGGCAAGTTTGGTTTAGCTATTTGATGTTTTTGCTAGGTAGTTTTAGGGGGTAGGGTTTAGTTTGATCATTAGAGGTCACTACATAGTGACCTTCAACAATCATTACCAGCTACAATGGTCATTATTGACCATTAATGGTCATTATCGACTGTCGGTAGTTGATATTTGATCATCAATAGGTCATAATGTGGTGACTATAGATAGTTGGTCACCTAAGTGTCAGTGATCAGCTATTGGAATAGTTAACCATAAATGGTCGATGGATGTGTTGAAATTTTGATGAATGGTTAAGATTTAATGTTTGATAGGCAATATTTAATGGGTAATAGTTGAGGTTAATGGGTTAGGGTAAGGTTAAGGGGTTAGGTGAAGGTTTGTATATAGGTTAAGAAGGTTGAATGATGGGGTAAAGTAATAGGTATAGGTTATATTAAGAAAATGTTATGAGTTGGATATATTAGAATAGGAGGTAGGTGCAAGTGTTAGAATTTGTAAGAAAAATATTTTAGTGAACTAAGGTTTTTTCTATCAAACCTTGAAATTATGAGAGAGGATACAGATGAGGGACAAAGTGCCCTAGATATTAGACAAGATTTAATGAGGCATGATGGATGAAAATTGGGATCATATGGAGGACATGGGACTTAGAGGCATAAGGTACTACCATCATGTACCTATAGATGCAATGATGTTAGTGAAACTCATCGAGAGATGGGACCCTAACACTAACAAATTTTTGCTTCCTACAAGTAAGCTAACTATCTTGTTTGAGGATATCCAAAGGATCATGTGACTACCCATACATGGTGAGTTAATCTACCATATTGAGAGTGATGAGTGGGATAGGAAGATGGAGATCTTATATGAAGAAGACCTTGATTTTATGAGGTAGAACACTATAAGCTTCCACTACATGCCAATGCACCAAAGGGATAGGGATGCATGGTGATTATTCACTATGATGATGAAAATGGTCACGTGTTATGCATTACCAAATTTAAGCAATGGGAGGTTCCCTTACTTGTTTTTGGGAGTATTGGTTGAGACATTTTTGGGTCACACAGTGTTTGCATGGGATCCTATGTTGTTAGTCTAGATTTATTGAGAGCTATGGGGATTTTATGCCCATAGGATATATGATATCAGTGTTAGGTTTGTTCTCTATTACTGGGCTTATGAGCACATCTAGGTTTTGAGACTTATGAGGCTACCTAGGAGGGTTTTGTGTAGATGGATTTCAAGGTTGGATATATAAGGTGGAGAGGCAATTATGTCCTCTCAAGACTAAGAGGAGGGGCACATGATATGGACTAGTATAGGGACTAACTTGATGCTTTGGTCATGGGAGACATGATATGGATACCATATGTTAGTTTTATAGGATGGGTGTACTATAGGATACATACCTTATCACTTTAGAGCTATATATGGATCTACGATAGGTGAGATCATGAGATAGAGCTCATTCCATTTGATAGGGTATGAAGATAATTAATCCTTGTATAAGATATACCTAGGGTGTTTTTGACGTATAGGAGGGAGGATGCAGAGTTTCCACTACTTGATCCATAGCTAGTGCATGAATTCATTGACTATGAAGAGTTACATGTGAGGATAGATATGGATAATGTAGGTGTTATGGATGGCTATCCTACATGGTACCAATAACACTATGCCATAACCAGCTTTGGAGGTGATGATGATAGTTGGTAAGACATGGATGTCGATATAGGGGGAGATGGTTAATAGGCTCAGATGTAGGGGGTTGGTGATCTAGATATATAGGTCATAATCACTAAGAAGGATAGAGCACAAGAAATTATAGCCACAACATAGGCATCCTTGGTAGTAGCACAAGCATCCTTGGTAGTGGCACAAAGTCAAGTGTCCATTCTGATAGGAGAGAGAGATCAGGCTAGGTCTCAGCTAGCCATGGTGATATAAGAGAGAGATTCTCTTTGATAGGTAGGAGGAGTACTATTAGGTGTGGGTCTCGTAGGGACTATCTTGATGTAGAGATATTTAGAGAGTATACAAGAGCTATGTTATTATGAGGCCTTGGTCTTCATGAAATATCTATATGAGCCTCGATGGGGTGAGTATAGAGCAAGATTGTAAGATGTGTTGGTATAATGACACCAAGTTAGTGAGCCATATCTACGAGAGGATAGGTAGGTGTAAGAGGGTAGGCTCTAGGAGGTAGTGGCATCTCAGGTAGATGAATTATGGGACATTATATTTTTGATGTTTTTTATGATTTTGATACCATCCTGTGAGTTGATGCAGTGAGATGTATATTTTTGAGAGATATGTATATTTTGTATACATGATGATGATTTATTCATGAGATATAGATGTGAACCTTGTTTATGGTTTATGTTTCATGGTTATGATGTTCATGCTACTTATTTATGATATTATGTTGATATGATTATGACCATGATGATGTCCATGTATACTCACCTAGGTAGGCATGTGATGATATGGCTTTTTGATTTATATTCATGATGATGTTGATATGGATTGATGTTGTTTATGTGATTATGATGTGATGGTTATAGCTTTGTTGGACATGGATATGATGTTATGGGAATATTTTTTATGGTTATGTTTTATGGATCATAGATATATGGATATGATAAAGGATAGGATAATGATGGTTTTATGATGATGTTTATGATTTATTGATATTCTTCGTGGCTGTGATCATTTACTTCATGTTTATATATGATCAAGCTTATGATATTGACATGATTATGGCTATGGATGATGATGATATTGTGGTTATGGTTCTAATTGACATGATTATGGTTTAGGTTTATGATCATGTGATGATGATGTTTGTTATGATGTTATGATGACAATGATGATTATGTTCATGCCTAAATTTAATGAGTATATGTTTCTTTATCTAGATTGAGACATGTGGTGGATAACATGTGTGAGTGACTAATTTTTATTTTGATGTATGATACATTATGGTATATATAATAGGTGGTTTACTTGATGTGATTGATCCCTAGATGATTTTTATTATAGGAGATGTTTAATTCATTAAAATGTTCATATGGTTAAAAACATTTAAAAAATAAGGTAAAAACACATGGTTTAAATGCATTTATTTTGATGAAGGTGTTTTAATTTCAAAACACATAGAGTAGGTTGGATAATGAGATGAAATGTGAGAAAAGACAGGTAAGATAATCAAAAGATAAAACATCTTAATGAATATATCAACTAGTATGAGAGAATAAGAAGGCACGATGCTTCTTCTTTGGCTAGGACTACAACAAACTGAAGTTGGATTAGCTTAAATAATATAAGCCCTTTGAATATTTTGTATTAGCATTCGTTATTTGGTTAAAATTGTGTCTTGATCACATAATGTCAAGTAAGCTAAAAATAACTTTATTATAGTATATAAATGGGAGATGGTTGAAGATGGAACCTTTCTGTGAGACTAGCATGCCTCTTTTGGAGGTTACCAAAGAATTAGTATAAAAAAGTCCATGGCATACAAAAGTGTAGATTGATCGATGTGGGAAGTTTACTTATAAGACCCAATTTTGGTTTTCAAAATTATTTTGCTTTTTTGATGTGTGATAATGGGTCTTTTGTTAATTTTTATTGCTTGGGAGGGTTGGGGGAAGCTAATCGATACAAGAAGCTTCCAAGAAATTGCTATTCTATGACAAATACTTTACTCAACCATCCTTCAAGTGAGTGGTCTAAGTTTGTGTGCTTTGTTTTAGGTTTTTGATAGTTGTCCTTCAAGGGAGTGGTCTAGCTTATATTAAGCAATTTTGATATGTTTTGGTATTTTTCCTTAAAGGGATTAGTCTGTGGATGCAAAGAATGACCCATGACTATTTCTAGTTATGATTTTTCTTTTTCTTTTGCTTTTGTTTGGCATAGACTTGTTTATACATAATTAAAATTTCTCCTTTATGAAGGTATAACTAAAGCACATGAAGGTTGATTAGGTGTAAAATAGGTTTAAGTGAAAATGTCCCTATAAAAGGGGTGAAAAGTACCATAAAAATCATGCCATGGGTAGATTTGTGGTATCCATTTTTCAATATTAGGCTACGATTATGACGGATAATCACATGATTCAATGTTAATCAGTTGTCCCTAAAATAAGGAGATGAATTAGTTTGAAAATAATGTATTAGCTTAAGTTAGACAAAAAGGTGAGTTTGATCTGTCTTTAACAAAAGAAAGGATGAAAATTCCAAACATTAAGGGGCTCAAGTTCTGGGTTACCTTCAATAGAGTATAATGGGTAAGCTTCTAACCTATACTTGTGCATTATGATATAAGGCCTAAGCCAATTGAAATCAAATTTCCCCATTTGCTTTTCTCTATATTGGTGACAAGTTGATTTTCCTTTAAGATGAGATATTTGATGTTGAATTCTTGCACTTTAAAAAAAATCTAGTAAGCACATTTAATTCACTCTTGATAGACATGAAAGTGATTAAGAGTAGCTAAATGATGCTCATTAAGTAGCTCAAGTTGGTCTAAATGTTATTGATGATAATCACTCTCAGAGATGAGATCTTGTAATGATATACAAAGAGAGGGAATTTGGACTTTAAGTGGCAAGACAACCTCTACTCTAAAAATTATAAAGAAATGGGTAGCACCTATAGGGGTTTAAATGCTATTATGATAGGCACATAAAGTGAAGGTGATGTGTAAATTCCAATCCTGACCAGATGCATTAACCATTTTAGTTAGCATTTTATTGATAGTTTTGTTAGAGGTTTCTATCTATCCATTATCTTATGGATGATAGGGTGATGAGAAACTTAAATTGACCTTTGACTTGTTTATTTTTGAAGGATTTACCATTGTCGGTGATAATTTTGTGAGAAACACCAAAATGATAGATAATGTGATGGTTGATAAAGTCAACAATCTTTTTTGATTTTGTTGGGATAAAAGGAATAACCTCTACCCATTTGGTGAAATATTCTATCGCAATGATGATATAATGATGTCACTATGAAGAATGGGGGTTAATTTCTCTAATGAGATCCAAACCCCATTATGATAAGGGCCAAAAATATTTGGATACCTAAATACTATGGCTAGGTGTGTGATGTAAATTGGCATATTATTGACATTTAATGAACTTTTTCACATAATCATAGCAGTATTGGTTAAGGTGGGCCAATAATATCCAAGGCAAAGGATGCATTTAGCTACATCTAGGTCACTAAAGTGTCCCCCACATATTCCATCATGTATTTCTTTGATAGCATGAGAGGCTTCATGACTACGTAGGAAACAAGAGAGGAGACCATCAAGTTGTGTTTATAAATAATTCCCCCTAGTATGCTATAATGTGAGGTGATCTAGATAAACCCTCTTCGAGCATTCCTAGAGAGACTGGAAGGAATGATGATAAGGTTGAGATAGTCAAAGGTCTGTTAATACCAAAGATTGGGTTGGGTCACTTCCACATGGAAGATGGTGGGGGAATCTGATTTGACATAAGAGGGATAGGTGAGTTAATGGGTAATGATATATATCTTAGATTCAAAGGGTTAAAATGGGATTTGAGAAGCAAGGGAATTTATCGTATTGGCAAACTTGTTTATAGATTATGGAGTGGTTTGGATATGGTAGTGTTCAAATGATGCTCATAGTATGTCAACTAGTTGTTTTTACTATTCTAAAACATCATTATTGCATTAATAAGATCCATTGATTTGATTGATCATGAGTTGAGATTCACCAAAAAAATTGATCATTTTGACTCCCATGGCTAATGCAGTTTGGAGGCTAATCATTAGGGCTTCATACTCATCCATATTGTTGGTAAATTTGAAATCTAGTTTAAAGGATAAAGGAAGATGTTCACCATGAAGGGGAATAAGGATGATGCTCCCACCAGGTTGACACTTTGATCCATCAAATAACATGGTCATTTGATAGGTGAATTATACCTAAGATAGGGTCATGATAGACTCATCGAGAAACTCAAGAAGAGGAGGTTAATTATCTTCTAATGGTGTTTTGACCAATTGGTCAGTAATGACTTATCCTTTAATTGATTTCTACTAAAAAACTCAAGGTCAAACTCAGAAAAAATCATGAACCACTTGGCCATATGTTAGCTTTGGTATGGCTTAGCGTGCATATACTCAAGTGGGTCGATATTGGTTATGACTGTTGTGGATTTAAAGAGCCAAGCACAAGATTAAATCATGCATAGTGAAATGAAGCTTGAATATACACATTAATTTTCAACACAATATTATATTCCACTCTTTGAATTAATAATCAATGCATGAGGTTAGATATATATAGGAACCTTGTTCCTATATTCTCTCCATTAATTTCTCTCACCTATAAAACCTCTAGACCTAATTTTTTGAGTTCAGTTTAACAACCAAATCTCACACAAACAATACAATAACAATTATATTATTGTTATATAAAAATAATATATTACTTACTAACTTAAATAACCATAAGTACTATTTACCACTCTGTAAATACTCAGATTCACTAATGTAAAAGCTAGATTTCCTAACATTCCCTCCCATAGTTTTTACATGGTTTAAAAACATTCACACTCTTATCTACAGTATGCTCACCTCTTATAGCATGCCCTATTTAAATCATGACCTTGATACAAAGAGAGCCTCACTCCTTCCATGGTTTTATAGGTTTACCATAAACCTTGAAGTGAATAGAACAAACAAAATTGTATGCCACCACATACTCTTAGGTTTGCATACTACTAACATAATATTGATTCACATGACCACTATATGTGAAGGAATGCATCCCACATTTACTTGACATGACCACAATAGACATGTCACTAGGGGTCATATCTATAAATAAGCAAGGTAGTTGTGAGATCTCTATTGTAGTTGCTCTCTTAATTATTGCCAAAACACTATTCACCTCTTGTGGTTTTTTGGATCTCTACCACAAACCCTTTCAAGATCTATAAACTAACTTTAAATTGGTGCTTTCTATCTTTTCACAATATTTTCACCTTAGGAAATCATGTTTTGAATTTGTACATAAACTACAAATCTTTGAACAGTCATTATTCTTTTGTTCTTATTTTACAAAAATCACACAGTAGAAATGAAAAACACACCACATTGAAAAAATTGAAATCAACACACCATAAAATATCACCACATCATTAGTGCAGCCCCATCACTAGTTACTAACAAGAGATCACTGAAAGACCTCCATCTTCTATGTATCCTCCATCCTCTAGTATGGTGCTACTCACTTAGCACATGTGTCGAAGAAGCTCATATATTTTTTTTTGAGGGAGATCCCCCACAATGCCGATGTCACATTTAAGTGACAATACATCTGTGAGGTAAATTTTTCTTATTTTTACAATTTTTGACTTTATAAAAAAACATGATTCGATGATTATAAATAAGGACTTTAACAAGATGACATACATTAATGATTTATTATTGACATTGTGGCACTTTTGATTTTGACAAATGACTTTTACAAACATATTTGAAAATTTTGATATAAACGTCATATTGACAATGACCCAATAAAAATACTTTGACATTTATATAATTATTGACTCATAATTAAAAATGACCATAATATAGCTAAAGATATTAAAATATCAAATGACACTTTGATAATAGACTTCTAACATAAAATCTATTAACTAATAAATTTCATAAATAATACAATATTTATTTGACAAGACTCTTTTTTTTTACAACATAAAGACTCATAAAGATTATTGACAAATACTTGACTATGGACCCAACTAAATGAAATGATTCAACTTGATAACATAACGTAATACTTTGGACCTCAATATTAAGAATAATGAAATACTAGCATAGACTTTAAAATTAAAAACTAAGACACAAACTTAGCAATATAAGCAAATTATAAATGGCATGTATGACAAAAATAGACTGAACACATAATTACTTGTATTGAGACTTGGTCTGTGAGTTATTTACAAAAACTATTGGCAAGTGTGGATAAATTAAATATGTGCTTAGGGTGAGGTAGAAATACTTCCATCTCAGACTAGATCAAGAGGGGCATGCCACCATCACAAGTTTGCATTAGTGTAGGAGAAGATCTGAGATGTGGGCTCCTTAAAAGTCAATTTTATGTTTAGACAACTATTGGATCAAACTCGAGGTCCAAATAAAATTTAGCCAAATTTGAGTTGATAGATCTAAAGAAAAGTGAATTCCAAAAGCAAGCTGAGAGTTTCAAGCTGTGCAGATATGTGAAGACCAAGTTTTTGATACACAAAACAATGAAAAATGATGTCAATGCAAGAAATGACCAAAGCAACTCAACATAAATAAACCAATATAAAGGAAATCAAGTAAGTTGGGTTTTTTTTTCCAACACAATTAGATCTATACTAAACATGATGTTATCTTTGCCAAAAGTATGAATCAAATTTGGATAAATTATCGATATACGTAGTCCATAAAACACCAAGAAAGATGCCAAAAAAGAGAGCTAATCCCTATGTACATTCACCCAAGGATAGATTTATAGAATATAAATAATTTATATAATTAACTTCTTTGTCTAGACATCTCATCAATTTATCTTCTTTTGATCCAAATAGAAACTAATTCTATGCTAACAATAAATCAAATCTATAAAAAACTCTTCTCACAAAACTAAACTAGACTCTTTCTCATATTATTCTTTTCTCATCAACTAGGGAAGTCAATAACTATAATGGTTCTTCTCCCCATACAACATCTCATAGCTCCATTAAAGAACTAAATCAAGCCTATTCTGATGCCACTATTGTGTATTTAAAGATCCAAGCACAAGATTAAATCATGCACAGTCAAATGAAGCTTAAATATATGGGTTAATTTTAAACATGATATTATATTCCAAACTATGAATTAATAATAAATACATGAGGTTAGATATATAGGAACCTTGTTCTTATATTCTCTCCATTAATTTCTCTCACCTATAAAACCTCCATACCTATTTACGTGAGTTTGGTTTAACAACCAAATCTCACATAAATAATACAATAACAAATATATTATTGTTACATAACAATAATGTATTACTTACTAACTTACATAACTGTAATTGCTATTTACTTTATGATAAATACTTAACCAATTACTATTTACCACTCTATATATAGTCAGATTTACTAATGTAAAAGCTAAATTTCCTAAAAATGACATAGCTCTTGTGGTTGAGAAGGTAGTGGCAAAGTTTGGTGGTTACGAAGACCAAATATAGGAAAAAAATTTGGTATGGGTGTACAAAGTCTTGTACTCTATAATCATACGACTAATGCAATAGATGGATTTATCTTTATGCTGCTCATCCCAATGAGCTAGCCTTGCCCCTAAGGAGTGGTCGATGGTAGAAATATAAAGGTAAAAAGGTTGATCTTCCCTAGGAGGAATGAGGATAGGTGGAGATAGAAGGTAGTTTTTAAGTGACTCAAAGGCCTTCTAATAGTTGTTGTTCCATTTAAAATATACATCCTTATTCAAAAGGTGATGGAAGGGTTGGCATTGGTCTAAGAGCTGAGAGATAAAGCAATGAATAGATTGGAGCATCCCCTACAAGGTATGGAATTTCTTGAGGTGGGTAGGAGGAGGCATTTTGAGGATTGATTTGATTTTGATATGATCAACTTTGATTCCCCAAAAGGAGATGATAAAGCCAAGGAATCTTCCTAACAAGACCTTGAAGATACACTTTTTAGGATTAAGGTGGACATGGTAATGTATAAGTTGCTCAAATATAATCTTGAGAATGGCCAAATGATCTTTATGACATTTGGATTTCTTGAAAAGGTCATCAACATAGTCTTCAACAATTTTATGAATAAGGTTATGGAAAATGTAGGTCATTACATGTTGGTAATTTTAGCCAGTATTATTTAGTCCAAAAGGCATGATCCTATAGTATAAAGTTCCCCATGGGATGATAAAGGTAGTTTAATGTTGAAATTTAGGGGAAATTAGGATCCGATTATAACTCAAGAATCCATCCATAAGAGATAACATCTTATGGTCGGTTGTAAGATCAATAAGCTAGTCAATGCTTGGCAAAGGAAAGTCATCCATTGGGCAGGCAAGATTAAGGTCATGAAAGTCCACACAAATGCATAGTCTCCCTATGGATTTGATGATAGGTACAAATTTTAAGACCCATTCAGAATAGTCAATGGGTTGAATGAAATTAATGGATAGGAGATGTTGAATCTCCTATTTGATGAGAAGGACTATGTGAGGGTGTATTCATTGGATTTTCTACCTAACTAGCTTGGCATCATGGTTGTTGAGTATGTTATGGGTATCAATAGAGGGGTTGATTCTTGGCATGTCACTATAAGACCAAGAAAATTCTATGTTACGGTCTTTTAAGAAAGACGGGAAGTCTTGAAGATCCTTAGAATTTAGTGATTGGTCAATTTTGACAATACACAGGTTATCCAAAGTGCCCAAGTTGATATCCATGGTGGATTCATTCAACATGGTTTCAGTCTTAGGAAGAAGAGAGTTATGGATAGAGGAATCTTATACACCAAGATAGGTGAGAATGAAATCATCATCCTGACATCGAATGGTATTGATAGTAGGAGAGTCATCTCTTATCATCTCAGGGTGGGTCAGAGGAATGTTTACAATTGCCCCATCTTTTTAATAAGTCAAGGGTTCAAGATTGATCATGTTGATGAAAAAAAAGTTAGGGTGATGATGTTAGAATCCTCAGTTGTTGATAGAAAAGGGGTTGGTGAGGAAGGGATGTCTTGCTCAATAATGGTGATGGGAGGCAGGTTGGTTCACTTATTAGGTTACATAAAATTGAGGCCATGTTTTTCATGGGGTTTTTGGGTTTTTATTAGAAACAACTCATGTATCCCATGTTCATATCGACCTAGACCAAATCCCTTCCAAGCACACCTATAAATGTATGTTTGGGAAAACTTTGGTTTATCTAGATAGGAGAAATTGGAGGTGAAAGGTGGAGGTGAAAAATAGGTGGTGGAAGTGTTAAGGGGTTTATCAATTCCCCCATAGATGAAATTGGTTTGACAAGTTGAGGGATCAAAAGGAACAATGGTTCTAATGTTGGGGTCATACCTAGGTTGGTGGTCAAGTTTCCCATACTCTTGGGGAGTATGGAAAGTGTCAAGGGTCAAAAGGTGATATTCCCCAAGCATGAGACATTAGAATGTCAATTATAAGGGGTTCATTCTGGGGATTTGGGAAGAAGGGATAGATGAACTAGTAGATGGATTATTGGTGTAAGAGGATGGAGCTTTGTTTTTTGTTTTTGAGGGCTTGTTGGTGGAAGTAAGGATCATGTCATTAGGTTGGTATGTCATGTTGCATGATGTAAAAGGACTTAGGTCAGCCTAGATGGTTACAACTTGACCTTTATGCTCAAATTTGATGCACCAATGTAGGGTAGAGGCACACAACCCATGGAATAAATCCAAGTGTGTCTCAGCAAAACATTGTAATGGAACTCTCCTTCTACTACATAGAAAATCTCAAGAAGCATGAAAGGTCTTAGGCAAATGTGAAGGACAATAGTTCTTAAAGTTGTGGCCATGGTATCATTGAATGATTATAGTACCACTAAGGTTTCCAACATGATATTCTAAAGTAATTTAAGTTGGTTGTATGTGTGGGAGGAGATAATGTTGATGTTATTTCCCTCATCAATCATAACCCTCTTGATTTGGGTTTAGTTGATATTTGTGGTAATAAAGAGGGGAGGATCTAGGTCATCTGGATGGATGGAGGGTATTTTTGAATCATTAAAGGTAACAAGGTTAAAAAGTTGAAGATCTCTGACAAAGGTTGTTAGAGGTTATGGGTCTTATGGTTGGACCTCTATGGATTATAAAGCCTCTAACATCACTTGACAGTGATGGGGTGAGGTATTGATTAGTTTATACAAACTCATCTTCACTAGTGTTTGGTGAAGCTATTTTATAACTAATTATTGGATTGATTCAAATGGGTTAGATTGAGAGGGTCCCAATATGGACACATTGGGTTTGTTTGAAGGTAAAGGTGATTTGTTTTGGCTAGGTGGTTGGGTGGTGAAAGAGAGATATGTTCATGGAATGGACACCTTTTCTTTTCCCTTATCCTTCAATTGAGCCTGTGATTGTGTGACCACATAGATGGTATGGATTTGGGGAAGAGTTAGGCTAAAGGATTACTTCAATTCCCCTTCACTTTGAGATGAGAGTGGAGGATTAGGTGACTATTGGTTGATGGTGTTTGGTTCTTGGATCATCATTGGGCTCATAGGAGGCTCATCTAATAATAAGTAATCCTCATGATATAGTTGATGGGCTAATACTTGGATAGCCTTCTAGTTCTTAGTATTATGCCTAGGTGTTCTATGATATGAGCATATTAGGAGATCATTATACCATGATGGTTTTGGACAAAATGTGTTAAATGGTTTGACAAGTGGTAAGGTTAATAAAAAAATCTTTCAATAACCTTGTAAAAATGGTTGAATAAGACTCAATCAAAGGTGGAAAAGGTATAGGGGTCTTGGTTTTGGTAGATGGGTCAATAAGTTTTTTAGAAGTAGGCTTGGTGGTATAGGTTTTAGATAAAGGAGTGTTCTTGGTAGATGGTTTCATTTTTGGTAGAGAGGTTGATAGCTTGGGGTTATAAGGTTTTGAGGTAGGAATTTGAGAGGTAAGAAATTTGTTTATAGCTAATTAGGAGATAGGAGGTTAGGTTATGGGTGGTTCTGTTGGGTGAATATTTTGTCGTCAACTAACTGAAGACAAAATGGGTATATCAACCATAGCATAAGGAGATTTACACCACAAAAAGTATGGGTTTACTAGATCTAGATGAAGTAAATCTCTCCTCTCATCAAGGGGAGGTTCCCTATAAATAATTATGCACTAGATATATGTATATAATTAAGCAAAAAATAACACATGGGATGGTATAATAGCATCTACCTCTCTTTTTTCAGAGGTAACGTATGAAGAGCAAAAGAGAGGCATCCTGATCCTTAGCTAACAACACTCCTCTTATTTCAAGAATGGTATTAAATGAGAATCAAAAGATCATCTGAAGTAACAAAGTCCAAAAGAACAATTACGCAAGCACAAAATCTTTCGTAGTCTTCTTCACCGATCTGAAACAGACGTAGCCGTAGAGTAAAACGAAGCACAAAGTCTTCGCATGAAACTACAAAAGATAAATGAATCTCAAAGATAAAAGTAGCTCAAAGTCTATCCTCTACCTTTTAGAAGCATTCTCAGATAATATTAATACACCCACTTTGCTTATTAAATTAGATAAACAAGAGATCATCAGGAAAGAGAACATGAGAAACTATTTCCTAGACAACACAGATAACTTCAACACAAAGTCTGAAATAAACCTGCTTCTCATTCATTCAACAAAATATGATTTACAAGTTTGAGCACAAAGTCTCAAAAATTGCTTCAATTTCAGTAGAGTGTTTTTTCTTAATTTTTTCCAAGCCTATTTACAAATGAGGTCTCCACTATATATAGGGAGAAAATCCTCAAAAATTAGAAAATAATAAAATACAAAAATATCTTAGTCAAAGATGACTCATCTTTGACTTTGAGATATTTTTCTAAAATATTTACATATAATTACATTTTACAAAATTGCATGCACTTTCACAAAAGAAAAGTGCATAAGGAGAGAAGAAGAAAGAAGGGGAAAAATTCAGTTTTTGCTGCCAGATTTCTTTAGATGAGCATCATACATAGTAATGGATGCCTGAATTCCTATGTTATCTGGCACAACTATGTTCTTCGAGATGATTTTGGCTCTGATTAATGAATCCTTCAATGCTGTGATGGCCTTAGCATGACCAGTTAACCTGGATTTTAAATATTCCAAAGTTAATTGAGTGTCTATAATACCATCTACAAAAGACATTGAGAAGGATTTTTCTTTAAAATCTCTTTGAAATTGTGGATCATTTCTCCTGCTGAGAGGAATTGCTTGTCCTTGGAGGTTAGGTTGCAAGGTAGCTCTTCTAGTTTATTGAGCAAGTTGAGGTCACTTTTCTCACCAGCATCCCTGAAAGCTTTGAGATCCTCAATTAAATCTTTGAGTACCTAGATCCTGAAGATCAGTGACTCCTTGATCTCAATATAAGAATCCTTGCTGGAGATGACATCGATAGATATTAAGGTGCTTTTCTTTAGATCCTTCATCTTTTTCCATTTGCCAAGATATTTTTTTGAGCTTTCAACCTCCTGAGAGATAAGAGAGACAAAGTCATCTAACTCTGTCCTTAATTTCTTCATCTTGTCTGTCTTTTCTGCAACCTCTGATAGCAAGGAAACTCCTTGAGTATGCATTTTTTCAACATAGTCCTCCGGGACTTTTCCCTTTAAGTAAGTCTTCTCTGCCTTTTGAATGACCAAGTCATCTATGGAGAAGGCCTCAAGAGCTGTCACTTTGGGGGGAAGAGTGAACCTTCTTATTACTGTCCTTAGCTACTCTATCTTGGCCTTGTAATAATCTTTCATCTCCTTCTCTGGGTCAAATTTTTGGACCATGATGTTCATAATAGACTGAAGGTCACTTTTCGCACCTTCGTGAGTAACTTTGCCAAGTTTGACATGAGAGATGGAATAGCTACTCATTTCAAAACCCTCAAGGGTTGCATCTTATGGAGGCTTAGCAATTTTTAGAAATTTTTGTCCTTTTTCTTTGACCAATTTGGAGAGGACCTTTGGCCTCTTCGGAGCCTTGGCTTTCACTGGCACTATTTTGCCAAAGTTGAAGTCATCTGGAGAGATGTCCAACTTCTTTCTTTTGGGGGTGAATGCTGACATCCAGAGTGGGAGAGGAGTACCTATTGTGGCAATGGTTGTCTCATCTGGTGTTACTGTGGCAGCTTCTACACTGCTAGTGGTGACAGTGGTCGCAGTTGGAGTAACAGGGGAAACTATAACAATTACTGATTCTAACTCTTGGGCAGAACTTTCCCCCAAATTGAAAGAGAGAGAATAAAAACTTGGGATGGACCTAGAGTAGTGAGGAGAACCTTCAGAAGTGCCCTGAAGTTGCCAAATATGACTCTGGAAGGAGAGGCGGCTCTAAAAGAGGAAACACTGATCAGAGAGATAGGAAAAGAGGGTGCCATAGGAGACTGAGGTGGAGAAGGAGAGACACTCTTGAGCAGTTGTGCTTCTTCTTGTGAAGGTAGAGGTTTAGTGCTTGGCTATCCTGTCAGCCGGTCATCTATTTCCATTAGCTGAGCTGTCTGTGTCTGAGAGCTCTGTTCTTCAATTTCTTTAGCTACTACTTTAGGCTCTTCAGTAGTCTTTGGCTTTTTGGAAACAAAGATGATTCTAGGCTTGTGAAGCCTAGAAGGGAAAGGTGCATCACCTTTGTTCTTGGTTCTGTTCTCAGCCTTCTTCATCTTTACTTGGTATTCAGCCTCTGATCCCATGATAAATTCTTTCAGTTTGATTCCTCTGGCTGCTAACCAATCATTGGTGTTAGCCAATATTGATTCAAACCTTTTTCTTAGAGAAGTTAGTTCCTTCTGAGACCACTGAGTTAAAGGAAGAGGGGAGCTAGCAACCTTTTCAGCCAAGTACTTGCTATTGACGATGTTTCCATCATCGACTAGACTAGAGGGGATCTCTGTAAGCCCCAGATATTCAATTTGGTCTAGGGTCAGCCTATAATAATCCATCTTTCTGATCTCTTCGGCCATCCTCAGGTCGATCCAGATATCTTCAATCATGGGCTCATGGAACTGAGTCTTCCACCTGATTTTGTCCTTGACTCCCCTATAATCAAATTTATCTCTTCTCTTGAACTGCTTTAGGGTGACCATCTGCATTTCTATTTCCATGACTTTGGCTTTGGCTACTGTTGCAATGGAATACCTACCAATTTTGATTGGAAACCTGAAACCTAGTTTTTTTAGCTTCATTTGTCTGGTATGCATGATAATCAGTTGTTGGCAAAGTTCTATTAGTACCAACTTATCTAAAGGGAACCTGGGGAGCATATAGGGGTAGCCTTGAAAAAAGCCCACCCAAAGATAGTAGAAGGTGGGGAATTGTAGGAACATGCAGCCGTAGTCATTGACCACTGTCCAAGCCTCATCTGATACTCTCTTCTGCTCAAGCTAAGGGTTGAAGAGACATAGAAATGTGGTGAAGAAGGTATCATTTACCCTTTTGAAATGATGGGTTGACCCTTGTAGTGTCAACTGGGGATAAAATGAGTATATTGGGGTTATCTTTCTATCCCCTTCAATTGTCAAACCCAAAAAAGTTTACATTATAGAAGCTATGTACACAAGGTACGAAGTCATATAAAACTTGTAAGAAGTTTGTACCTTGGTTAACTGCTCATGGAGAGCATTGTTGATCTACTCTCCCCAAAATATGATCTACTTGCCTTGGAGGATGATTTTAATGAATGGGTACATCCATTCATGGAACAGTGAGGAAGACGGGAGGCCTCAAACTCTGTTGAGAAGGGTGATCAAGTCACCAACTTCCTTGATGAAGTCACTCCTTGAAAATTTCCATGGCCATCTAGATAAGTTGGTCCTGGGGGTCTTCAGCCATTTATAGTTCATCACTTTCTTTGCCCTCTCAGGGTCTTTGTCGTATTCCTTTTGGGTGTCTACGAAGTCGATCTTGGTCACTTCGGTGGCTAGAGGGCACATGAAGACATTGTCGATGAATTTGAAATCCAGCCAAATCACCACATTGTCGCTAGCATCTGAGATCGACTTGGTCTCTTTGTTGTAGAAGCAGGCACATTGAAGGATGAACTCTGTATGATGTGCTGCTACTGGAAAAGTGGCCACCAGGTGGATGTTACTCTCAATGATTCTCTTTATCGTGGTGCTTGGGTTCATCACCTTCGTTCGGGTTATGAACTCGGCCATGTCCATGTGGCCAATTTTAGTGTCTCAGATGTCATTGACATTTGAGGAGACCGAAGTGAGCGAGAAGATGCCTTAGTATTTATACTTCATGGTCTTTGCCTTTTTTGGAGATTCTTCAGACATGGAAACTAGCTTTGGTCAAACAGGTGTTGATGAGTAAGAGTTCTTTGAAGGTACTGCAGACATGATCATGAAATTAGGGGAGAGTGAATGAATTAGGTAAAATGCATTTTAAGTGATCTTGGTCAATGGAGGTCACTTAAAAAGGCCAGGTCAAAAAAAGGGGTGGAAAACGAGGAAGAAAGGGAAAGAAAAGGACACGATAGAAAATCCTTTAGAGTTAGGAAAATTTGGATGAAGAATGCATGGGTGGCAAAAATTGCCGCCCTTGCATGTTGAGGTGACTGATGTGCAAGGGCAGTGAAATTCACCGCCCATGCAGGGTCAGCCTACATAAGTGGCAAATTTTTTCACCCTTACAGGTTGAGTTGGGAAAAGGTAGGGGTGACAAAATTTTCCAACCCTGTAGTTCAGAAAAGTGAGGGTAGGGGCAGCAAATTTTGTCACCCCTACATACTAGACATGCCTCGATAGCAAAATTCATTGTCGATGCGTGTCGGGCAAGGAACATGTGTGAGCAGTGAAATTCACCACTCATGCACGAAAGAGTGAGTGCAAACAGAAAAATTTGCTACCCACAAAGGTGAAGAATGGGGGGGAGGGAATGAGACACACGGGCAGCAAAAATCGCCGCCCTTGCGGGCTTTGGGAGGAACCCTGCAGGGGTACGGGTGGCAAAATTTTGCCATCTGTGCGGGTTTAAACAAAACTATGAGAAATGGAGAGGGATAGCATTTTTAGCCATCCCAGTAGGTAGAATGGATTCACAAAAAAAAATGATAAACTGATGAAAAACAAGAAAAACAAATGCAAAAAACAAGATCCACCTAGAAAGTCGCACACGCCACAAGCTTGAATCTGTGAAAATGCACTTCAAATTGCTCGTCAGATGGTCCAAACATAGAAGGCAAGAGGAGAGGAGGAAGCAATGAGAAGAAATGGGGTTCAAATTGGTTTATATGGGGTGAAAAACAACCCCAAAAACCCACCGCACGTGGCAATAAATATTGTGCATGAAAAATGAGGCATACTTAGGCTGCAAAATTTGCCTTCTTTACATGTTTTTGTTAGCTCAAGTGCAGGGGTGGCAAAAATTGCCACCCTTGCAGGTCAAGATGCAGGGGCAGCAAATTTTGCCACCCTTGCATTACAAAGGTCAAAATGCATTGGTGGCAAAATTTGTTGCCCATGCACAAAAAGAAGAAAAGACCAACTCAAGAAGAGACAGTTTGGAGAGGGAGTCTCTTGGTCGCAACGAGATCATAATCACTCTCACATTCTTAGGCCAAGATAAGAATGAATTTAAAATTTGTCTTGAAAACAAACTTAGAGAGACAAAAGATGAAATGAACAAGTTTCGTAGGGGGTTGTTCCCAAAAATGGGCTAAGCTAATTTTGGAAACAACAACTGGCTCTTATTGAGGAACTTCTGTTAATCAAATTGATCAGTGGGAGTAGAAACCAGTCTCTAAGTGCCTTCATCCAAGCCATTGGGCTATGGAGTCAAGTTAAAAACAAAAGAAAAATAGACAAAACATAAAAACTGTACATATATACAAATGGACTTATCCAAGCCTCAAGGATTGAACAGCTTCAAGTGCTGCCCGCTGTGAGGTAGTGCGAATGGTGTTCCATCTTGGTACTCCAACAAGAAACTAACCTCACCACAAAGCTGTCAAATGGTGAATGGGCCTCTCCACAGGGAGTCAAATTTCTCGTGCATCCCTTTTGGTTCTCACCTCTTGTCCCACAACAAGACTTGATCTCTGACTTAGAATTTGTGAATCTTAGTTTTTTTGTCAAAGAGTGCCTTCACCCAGTTCTTATGCTCTATAATTCGATCCACTACCATAATTCATCGCTCATTCAGCTCATTCAAACACATGATTCTTTTGTCGATTGAGCTTTCGAAGGTTGAGTCTTCGATTGCTTTAGTTGACTTGAGCGCTGGTAGTTCAAGGGTAATATAAATTTCTGCATTCAATCCATATAGAAGTTGGAAAGGCGACATACCAATAGCCCTTTTGGGTGTTATTCTATCTACTCATAAAGCATCATATAATGCTTTGTGCCATGTTCTCTGATTATCGTCCACCAATTTTTTGATAATAGTGACCAGGTTCTTGTTACTCAATTCTGCTTGGCCATTTCCTTGAGAGAAATAATCCAAAGTGTGGGATAGGGTAATCCCATAATAGAAACAAAATTGAGTAATTTCATGTAATGAAAAATAGGCTACATTATCTGTTATGATCTTTAGTGGGACCCCGAACCTGGAGATGATATTTTCTTTGAGAAAGCTGCACACCACTTCAGACGTAGCATGCTTGGTTGGGATGGCCTCCACCCACTTAGTGAAGTAATCTATTGTCATGAGGACATAATCATGTCTGAAACTTGAAGATGGGTTGACTACACCAATGAAGTCAATACCCCACTGCTGAAATGGTTCTTTGATCACTACTGGCTTGAGAGGTAAAGCAGGCAGCTTAGGCTTTCCAACAAATTGCTGACACAATTCACATCTATGCACCCACTTGTAGGCATCTTGGAACAGTGTCAGCCAATAATACCTTACTCATAGAATTTTGTGCGCTATTACCGGTGTAGAAAAATGTCCTCCATAGGCCAAATTGTGAAAAGATTCTAAGAGTCTTTCTTGTTGCGCCTTGTCAACACAATGAAAAAATGCCCTGTCTAGGTTTCTCTTATAAAGACCATTGTCCCAAAGGACGTAACCAACTGCTTTTAACTTATCATTGTGTTTCTCTTTAAAAGAAAGATGAGTGGGACACTCACCATATGTCAAAAAATGAGTAATGTCAGAATACCACTCATCAGTAGTTGCAATAAAGAGGACTGTAGGGATGCTTTCAATCAATACTCCACTTTTTGCTTTACCTGGAATGTTGTTGGTGATCAACTGGCAAAGACCCTTTTCCCATATGAGCTTGGTTGGTTTGATGTCTAAATCAAACTCCTGAGTCTTGGCAATCCAGTTACCTCTCTTTGTACCAAACTCTTGCTAAGTCAAAATAGATTTTACTGTTGTGTCTGGTATGAAAACTTCGGTGTGAGAGTTTAGGATATAAATCCTGAAGTGTTTGACCGCTTTGACCACTATGTATGCATGCTTCTCCATAAGAGAATATTTCAGCTCATGATCCTTAAGTGGACAACTCATGAAAGAGATAAGAGATTCTACACCTTCTGGATTTTGTTGGACCAAAATGGTTGATAGTGTATGTTCAGAGGCATAACTATATATTTTGAAACTTTTAGTATAATCTGGATAGACCAAGATAGGTGCACAGGCGATTGCTTCCTTAATTTCTTTAAATGTTGATTTGCCCTTAGTGGTCCACCTAAATATAGCGTTGCCCTTCATCATGTTGGCAATGTGTCGGGTTTTCTCAGCAAACTTAGGAATAAACCTTCAGAAAAATTTCACCTTTTCAAAGAAAGAGTGAACTGCAGTCTTGCTGGTAGGTAGAGTAAGTTCCTGGATGGACTTGACTCTCTTTGAATCAATTTTAATGCCTTCACGAGACACAATGTGTCTGAGAAGTTTCCCTTTAGTTACTCTGAAAACAGATTTCTTTGGGTTTAAAGAAATACCGTTCTGACTATAGCATTCTAGTATCTTTTACAAATGGTGAACATGTTCAGAATGATGTTTTGAAAACACTGTCAGATCATCCAGGTATACTACAATGAATTTTACCATCTCATCTTTGAAAGCAAGATCCATCACCCTTTGAAATTTGGCACCAACATTTATCAGACCAAAAGACATTCTTCGATAAGCGAATGTGCCCCAAGGTGTGGTGAACATTATCTTGTGCTGATCTACTTTTTTGACTTTGACCTGATTGTACCCTAAAAAATTGTCTAGCATTGATAACATTTTTGAACCCATTACCATTTGTAGAACTTGATTCATGATGGGAAGAGGGTAGTTATCTTTTAAAGACAACTGATTTAAGTTTTTGAAATCCACACATATTCAAATTTCACCATTCTTCTTCCTGACAGGCACTATATTGGCAATCCATGTTGAGTGATGGATTGAGAAAATTATTTGAGCGTCAAGCATCTTTTGTATCTCAGCTAAAATGGTACCTAAGATTTTCAATTTATATTGCCTAGATTTTTGCTTGTAAGGTACAGAGTTGGCCTTCAGAGGGATGTCGTGAAGAATGTCATTTGGCCTGAGTGATTTCAGATCATCATAGGAATAGGCCAATAAATCTATATATTGGTGAAGTAAACTAACAAGCTTAAATCTCTCTTCGGGAGTGTAACATTTCCCAATGTTTACCATTTTAGGATCTTGCTTGGTTCCCAAGTTTACCTGATCAAAATCTTGAGAAGATTTTGATTCTATTTGCTATTGCTTAATAAACTTGTTATGGTTATCAAATAACTTCTCTAGTAAAACTAGGCCTTTGGAAATCTTATTCCCCTTAAGTTGTAGGAAATCTTCACCTATATTCATATTTGACTCAAGAGTTGCTTCACATTCTCAGAGTTTGCTACCTTCAAAACGTAGTTGATCAAAACTATCTTTTTGCTTCAAGAAGGCGATGATTTGATCATCATTATTAAATACCTGCCAATGGCCAGCATTATTGGGTACACTTGGCTGAAAGACCAGCTCAATAGTGTACTTGTCTCTCTTAAAGTCTAAATGAGGGACTAAGAGGGTAGCAGAGACAGCCAATGCATCCGCTCAGTCATTGAATTCCCTTGAAATGGCAGAGATATTAAAAGCGTCAAAATTTTCAATCTGATCCCAGACTAAATTGTGATAGTGGCACAACTTTTCATTTTTGTTTGATAAATGTTTCTCACTTGGTAGACTATCAACTCAGCGTCCCCTTTAGCATGGAGTAGCCTAATGCCTTTTTCTTTAGCAGTCTGTAGTCTAAGCAATAGGGACTCATACTCAGTCATGTTGTTGGTATTATTGAATTGTAATTTGTAAGACAAAGGAATAATGTCTCCCTGAGGAGATACCAACACAACCCTAGCTCTCAAACCAGTAGAAGAATAGCTACCATCAAATTCTAAGGTCTATACTTCGTTAGACACTATCTTTTCTTTGAAAACTCCTTCATTTGGGGGAAGAGGTTTTTCCACATGTTTATTTTGATTTGCTGATTCTCTTATTGTGTCAGTTGAACACAATCTCAAGTCATCACCTGTAAGAGTTTCATTAGATGTCCCATGGAACTCATCCGTAAACAAGAAGTAGTTGCCCATGCCTGAGGACTCAAATAAAATTTGAGCTTTTAGTGCCAATGATCGGGTAACTACATACCTTGCTTCTTTTTCAGGAAGCAACTTCTTCATAATACCTTGGATTGGGATTCTTGCTTTCGACAAGTCCATACTTAGCTCACCTCCAACATCTTTGTATAAATTCCACCCAAGCAGGATGCCATAAGATGCTAGAACATCGGCCACTAAAACTGTCATTTTTATTTGTTTCTCTGGAAAAGCCGTGAAGGCATATTGAGCATCTTTTATTTGACCAAGGAGGGGAACTTGCTTATTTTCCATGGAAAAACACCTCCCAAAAGTTTTGGTCAAAGTCAGGCCAAGAGAATCTACCACCTTGGCGGGCATGACGTTATCTGAGGCTCCAGAGTCTATAATGCAATTACTTAGTTTATAACCTTTTATAAGTAGGGAAACATAGAAAGGTTCTATTTTCCCAAGAGCGATAGGAGGAGTCACAACAAGATTGTTTTAGGCTGGTTCATCTTTAGGGGGATCATGAATGACCTTCAAAGAATCTTTTCCTATGGGGATGGCTTTGTTTTTTATATATTATGCTAACCTATCAAACTGTTCTAGGTTAGCCCTCAAATATTCAACCTCTATCATTTGAATTTTATTTTTTTTAGCATGATCAATTATATCAAATAATTGAAAAGAACTTGAGACAGAAGAAGAGAGTCCATCATCTATAGTTTTAGTAGGTATGACACTAGTCTGAGCAATAGAAGTGGAAGGGATGGTGTGGTTAGAGGAATTTACTTTTTTATGAATTACCTGATCTTTTGATTATGGAGGCAATGGAGTCCCACATTTAGCGATGGAAACCACTGGTTGGGGTTCCTCCTCTGCCTTTCCTTTGTCAATCTGTGAGGCTGACTAATTTTGGGATCTAGTAAAAACAATGTAAGATCCATCCAAACCTTCCCCTTTACTTCCAACTTCATCCTGGTAATCCAAGAAATCGATATTAGAGTCGCCAACTAATTCTTCTTCTTGTCCATCAAAGAGATTAGCATCTTCTTGTTGGTCCAACTGAGGTTGAAACAAATAGTCATGTTCAGCCTCTAAGTAATCGACCACTGAATTGGCACGTGCTGCTTCAATGGCTAATTTTCCTAGAGGGGGAGGCAAGTGATTTAGCTGTCGTTGGTTTTGGGTGGAATTACCCTGATACTATTGGTTCTGGAAAGTCCTCCTAGGCATATCTAGATAGGTAGGAGCAGACGTACCTTGGGCTATTTGCCTCTTCAAAGCTATTAGTTCATTTGTCAATTTTTGCACCATAAGATCTATAGTGCCTGAAGAAGAACTTTCAACAGATGAAGAGAATTTATTTTTACTATGGTCTTTTCTGATCTTACCTGCTAGAATAAAATCTTCAATCTCAGTAGTTAAATCTTAAGCTAGGGCTAGATCCATAGGGCCAGCTCATCTCAATAGGAAACTTACTTCAGGAAGCTGTGAATTGATGAAAAAGCATTTGAGATTCTCTGGCGTAGGCTGAGCCACAGTTGGGATCTGGTTTCTCAACTTGTTGAATTTAGCTATGAAATCCCTCATAGGTTTTTGGGATTCTTTTTTCATCTGTGTTAGCTAAGCTAGCAAAGCGTGGGCATCTTCAACAGGTTTGAACCTAGCTTTGAATTTGGATTTAAGCGTATCCCAGTCAGTTATTGACCCGGCCTGTAGGTGATAGAACCAATCTGTGGCAGTTCCTTAAAAAAATTCCACAAAAAGTCTAGCTGCTACATCTTCAAATTTGACACCAATTACGCCACATGCTATGGAGAAAGCAGCAATATGCTCGTCAGGATGAACCTTCCCGTCACCAAAAAACTTAAGAAAATTTTTCCTAGAACTACGAGGTAGTTCATGCAAAGGTGCGGTCAAATTAAGAAGACCAAATAAATTTCCCCACGGGCCTTAAGCCATAACGATAAGAGGATTAAATGGTGGGATAACAAACCTTGGTGGGGTATTTATAGGTAGGGCCCGATTGATGGCAAGAAAAGAATCTCTTTCTTGCGGGGGTGATCTGATAAGATTAGGAGGAAGACTTCTAGATCGTTGGAGGAAAGGTAGTGGAGGAAACAGGTCAAAATTGCTCTGCTGCACCAATTCAAACACGAGGTCAAAAACACCCTTAGATCTCTGGCTTCTGGTGTATCATGGAGTTGCCATATTTCAAATGAAAGAGGGACCGAAACTACTTCAAGTTGAAGCTTGAGGCTTCAAAATGCATATTCACGTCCCCAGTGGAGTCACCAAAAAATTGTTGGGTGAATATTTTGTCGTCAACTAACTGAAGACAAAATGAGTATATCAACCATAGCATAGGGAGATTTACACCATGAAAAGTATGGGTTTACCAGATCTAGATGAAGTAAATCTCTCCTCTCATCAAGGGGAGGTTCACTATAAATAATTATGCACTAGATATATGTATATAATTAAGCATAAAATAACACATGGGATGGTATAATAGCATCTACCTCTCTTTTTTCAGAGGTAATGTATGAAGAGCAAAAGAGAGACATCTTGATCCTTAACTAACAACACTCCTTTTCTTTCAGGAATGGTATTAAATAGGAAGTAGAAGATCATCTGAAGTAACAAAGTCCACAAGAACAATTACGCAAGCACAAAGTCTTCTGTAGTCTTCTTCATTGATCTGAAATAGACATAGCTGTAGAGTAAAATGAAGCACAAAGTCTTCGCATAAAACTACAAAAGATAAATGAATCTCAAAGATAAAAGTAGCTCAAAGTCTATCCTCTACCTTTTAGAAGCATTCTCAGATAATATTAATAAACCCACTTTGCTTATTAAATTAGATAAACAAGAGATCATCAGGAAAGAGAACATGAGAAACTATTTCTTAGACAACACAGATAACTTCAACACAAAGTCTAAAATAAACCTGCTTCTCATTCATTCAACAAAATATGATTTACATGTTTGAGCACAAAGTCTCAAAAATTGCTTCACTTTCAGCAGAGTGTTTTTTCTTAATTTTTTCCAAGCCCATTTACAAATGAGGTCTCCACTATATATAGGGAGAAAATCCTCAAAAATTAGAAAATAATAAAATACAAAAATATCTTAGTCAAAGATGACTCATCTTTGACTTTGAGATATTTTTCCAAAATATTTACATGTAATTACATTTTACAAAATTGCATGCACTTTCACAAAACAAAAGTGCATAAGGAGAGAAGAAGAAAGAAGGGGAAAAATTTAGTTCTTGCTACCAGATTTTTTTAGATGAGCATCATACATAGTAATGGATGCCTGAATTCCTATGCTATCTGGCGCAATTGTATTCTTGGAGATGATTCTGGCTCTGATTAATGCATCTTTCAATGCTGTGATGGCCTTAGCATGACCAGTTAACCTAGATTTTAGATTTTTCAAAGTTAACTAAGTGTCTAGATTACCATCCATAGAAGACATTGAGAAGCATTTTTCTTCAAAATCTCTTTGAATCATCTCTTTGAAACTGTGGATCATTTCTCCTACTGAGAGGAATTGATTGTCCTTGGAGGTTAGGTTGCAACGTAGCTCTTCTAGTTTATTGAGCAGGCTGAGGTCACTTTTCTCACCAGCATCCCTAAAAGCTTTGAGATCCTCAATTAAATCTTTGAGTACCTGGATTCTGAAGATCAGTGACTCCTTGATCTCAATATAAAAATCCTTGTTGGAGATGACACCGATAGATATTAAGGTGCTTTTCTTTAGATCCTTCATCTCCTTTTATTTGCCAAGATATTTTTCTAAGATTTTGACCTCCTGAGAGATAAGAGAAACCAAGTCGTCTAACTCTGTCCTTAATTTCTTCATCTTGTCCATCTTTTCTGTAACCTCTGATAGCAAGGAAACTCCTTGAGTATGCATTTTTTCAACATAGTCCTCCAGGACTTTTCCCTTTAAGTAAGTCTTCTCTACTTTTTAAATGACTGGGTCATCTACAGAGATGGCCTCTAGAGTTGTCGCTTCGGGGGGAAGAGTGAACCTTCTTATTACTGCCGTTAGTTGCTCTGTCTTGGCCTTGTTATAATATTTCATCTTCTCTCGGTCGAATTTCTGGACCATGATGTCCATAGCAGACTGAAGGTCACTTTTTGCACCTTCGTGAGTAACTTTTCCAAGTTCGACATGAGAGATGGAATAGCTGCTCATTTTTAAACCCTCAAGGGTTGCGTCTTGTGGAGGCTTAGCTATTTCAAAAAAATTCTATCCTTTTTTTTGACCAATTTGGAGAGGATCTTTGGCCTCTTCGGAGCCTTGGCTTTCACCAGCACTATTTTGCCAAAGTCAAAGTCATCTGGAGAGATGTCCAACTTCTTTCTTTTGGAGGTGAATGCTGACATCTAAGGCAAGAGAGAAGTACATGTTGTGGCAATGGTTGTCTTAGTTGGTGTTACTATGGCAGCTTCTACACTACTAGTGGTGATAGTGGTCGCAGTTGGAGTAACAGGTGAAACTGTACCAATTATTGATTCTAGCTCTTGGGTAAAACTTTCTCCCAGATTGAAAGAGGGAGAAGACAAACTTGGGATAGACCCAAAGGAGTGAGGAGAACCTTCAGAAGTGCCCTGAGGATCGCCAAATATGACTCTAGAAGGAGAGGTAGCTCCAGAAGAGGGAACACTGATTGGAGAGATAGGAGAAGAGGGTGCCATAGGAGACTAAGGTAGAGAAGGAGAGATGCTCTTGAGTGGTTGTGCTTCTTCTTATGAAGGTAGAGGTTCAGTGCTTGGCTATCCTATCGGTCGGTCATCTGTTTCCATTCGCTGAGCTACCTGTGTCTGAGGGCTCTATTCTTCAATTCATTTAGCTGCTACTTTAGGCTCTTCAGTAGTCTTTGGCTTTTTAGAAACAAAGATGATTCTAAGCTTGTGAGGCATAGAAGGGGAAGGTGCATCACTTTTGTTCTTGGTTCTATTCTCAGCCTTCTTCTTCATCTCTACTTGGTATTCAGCCTCTGATCTCGTGATAAATTCTTTTAGTTTGATTCATCTGGCTGCTAACCAATCATTGGTGTTAGCCAATATTGGTTCAAACCTTTTTCTCAGAGAAGTTAGTTCCTTCTGAGACCACTGAGTTGGAGGAAGAGGGGAGCCAGCAACCTTTTATGCCAAGTACTTGCTATTGATGATGTTTCCATCATCGTCCAGACTGGAGGGGATCTTTGCAAGCCCCAGATATTCAATCTAGTCTAGGGTCAGCCTGTAATAATCCATCTTTTTGATCTCTTCGGCCATCCTCAAGTCGATCTAGATATCTTCAATCATGGGCTCATGGAACTAAGTCTTCCACCTGATTTTGTCTTTGACTCCCCTGTAATCAAATTTATCTCTTCTCTTGAACTGCTTTAGGGTGACCATCTACATTTCTATTTCCATGACTTTGGCTTTAGTTGCTGTTGTAATGGAATACCTACCAATTTTGATTGGAAACCTGAAACCTAGTTTCTTTAGCTCCATTTGTCTGGTATGCACGACAATCAGTTGTCGATAAAGTTCCATTAGTACCAACTTATCTGAAGGGATCCTAGGGAGCATATAGGGGTAGCCTTGAAAAAAGCCAACCCAAAGATAGTAGAAGGTGGGGAACTATAGGAACATGTAGCCATAGTCATTGACCACTATCCAAGCCTCATTTGATACTCTCTTCTACTCAAGCTGAGGGTCAAAGAGACATAGAAATGTGGTGAAAAAAGTGTCATTTACCCTTTTGAAATGATGGGTTGACCCTTGTAGTGTCAACTGGAGATAAAATGAGTATACTGGGGTTGTCTTTCTATCCCTTTTGATTGTCAAACCTAGAAAAGTTTGCATTATGGCAGCTATGTACAGAAGGTACAAAGTCATATAAAACTTGTAAGATGTTTGTACCTTGGTTAGCTGCTCATGGAGAGCGTTGCTAATCTGCTCTCCCCAAAAGATGATCTGCTTGCCTTGGAGGATGATTTTAATGAATGGGTACATCTATTCATGGAATAGTGAGGAAGACAAGAGACCTCAAACTCTGCTGAGAAGGGTGATCAAGTCACCAACTTCCTCGATGAAGTCACTCCTCAGAAAGTTTCATGGCCATCTAGATAGGTTGGTCTTGGGAGTCTTTAGTTATTTATAGTTCATCACTTTCTTTTCCCTCTTAGGGTCTTTGTCGTATTCCTTCTGGGTGTCTACGAAGTCAATCTTGGTCACTTCGGTGGCTAGAGGGCACATGAAGACTTTGTCGATGAATTCAAAATCCATTCGAATCACCACATTGCCACTGGCATCTAAAATTGACCTGGTCTCTTTATTGTAGAAGCGGGCACATTGAAGGATGAACTTTGTATGATATGTTGTTACTGGAAAAGTGGCCACTAGGTGGATGTTACTCTCGATGATTCCCTTTATCTCGGTGCTTAGGTTCGTCACCTTCATTCAAGTTATGAACTCAGTCATGTCCACGTGGCCAATTTTAGTGTCTCAGATGTCATCAACATTTGAGGAGACTAAAGTGAGCAGGAAGATGCCCTGGTATTTATACTTCATAGTCTTCACCTTTTTCAGAGATGCTTCAGACATAGGAACTAGCTTTGGTCAGACAGGTGTCGATGAGCAAGAGTTCTCTAAAGGTACTACAAACATGATCACAAAATTAGGGGAGAGTGGATGAATTGGGGAAAATGCATTTTAAGTGATCTTGGTCAATGGAGGTCACTTAAAAAGGCTAGGTAAAAAAAAGGGCAAAAAATGAGGAAAAAAGGGAAAGAAAAGGACACAACTAAAAATCCTCCAGAGTTAGGAAAATCTAGAGGAGGAATGCACGGGCAGAAAAAATTGCCGCCCCTACATGTTGAGGTGACTAAAGTGCAAGGGTGGCAAAATTCATCGCCCATGCAGGGTCGACCTGCATAAGCGACAAATTTTTCCACCCTTACAGGTCGGGTTGGGAAAAGGTAGGGGCAGCAAAATTTACCACCCCTGTAATTCAAAAAAGTGAGGGTCGGGGCGGCAAATTTTGTTGCCCCTGCATACTAGACATGCCTTAGCGGTGAAATTCACCACCGATGTATGTCGGGCAAGGAGCGTGTGCGAGCGGAAAAATTCACAGCTCGTGCACGAAAGAGTGAGTGAGGGTGGTAAAATTTGCCACTCACAAAAGTGAAAAATGGGAGGGCAGGGAACGAGACACACGGGCGGCAAAAATCGCTACCCTTGCAAGCTTTGGGAGGAAACTCGTAGGGGTACAGGCAGAAAAATTTTGCCATCCGTGTGGGTTTGAACAAAACTATGGGAAATGGAGAGGGACAACATTTTTAGCCATCCCAGTAGGTAGAAAGGATTCACAAAAAAAAATGGTAAACTGATGAAGAACAAGAAAAACAAATGCAAAAAACAAGAACCACCTGGAAAGCCGCGTGCACCACAAGCTTGAATCTATGAAAATGTGCTTCAAATCGCTCATCAGATGATCCAAATGCAGAAGGCAGGTGGAGAGGAGAAAGCAATGAAAATAAATGGGGTTCAAATCAGTTTATATGGGGCAAAAAACAACCCCAACAACCCGCTGTGTGTGGCAATAAATGTTGTGCAGGGAAAACAAGGCATGCTTAGGCGGCAAAATTTGCCACCTTTTCATGTTTCGATTAGTTTGAATGTAGGGGCAGAAAAAATTTCCACCCTTGTAGGTCAAGATGCAGGGGTGGAAAAATTTTCCACCCTTGTACTACAAAGGTCAAAATGCATTGGTGCAAAAATTTGCTGACCATGCACAAAAAGAAGAAAAGACCAACTCAGGAAGAGGCAGTCTGGAGAGGGAGTCTCTTGGTCACAATGAGATCATAATCACTCTCGCGTTCTTAGGCCAAGCTAAGAATAAATTCAAAATCCATCTCGAAAACAAACTTAGAGAGACAAAAGATGAAACGGACAAGTTTCGTAGGGGTTGTTCCCAAAAATGGGCTAAGCTAATTTTGGAAACAACAGGTTCGATGAAAATAGGTGTGGATGAAAGTAGGAGTGATGGTGTAACCAAAAGTGGTGATTGGGTTTTTATTGAGATGGTTGGTTTCCCAATTAAGGTATAGGGATGTGGTCCCAAAATAGAGGGGAGGCATATTTTTGGTTTTTAGGCTTCTAGGTGGTTTTACCTTCTTTTTTTACTTAGTTTGGGGTTTGTTTGATAGGTTTAGTGCACTTAAATCCAACTTTACTAATGGGTGAGTAATGTTATGAGTAGGAAATACACCAAGGTTCTTGTTTGGTTTGGTTAGGATGGCAGACAGTGATTTGTTTACTTTGGGTGAGTTTGGTTCTAATGGTGCTACTATAGTTTGGTGGGTAGAGGTGTCCAATGGTTGGGTTATGATGATAGTGTATTTGATAGTGGAAAGGGTAGGTTTTTTTTGATAAAAAAAGGCTCATGCTTGGTTATATAAGGGAGCCCAAGTTATTTCCAAAAGGTGTCCCAATCTAGGTTAGGATTAGATATGAATTTCAAGTTTTTAACCAGTCTAGAGAATGGTTTATAGACAGGTTTTAGTCCCCCAATAGTGGATTAAAAGAATAGGCCCAAGGGTCAAGAGGGAGGAATGGTTACCTCATTCATTTCCTAATTACGAGGTTCTAACATTTAGGAAGGTAATTCCTTGGTGGAAAGTGTAGGCAAGTGGTTTCTTCCTTAGGAATGATCTCTAAAGGAAGAGTAGATTGTTGTATGATTGAGAAAAAAGGTAGAGTGGTAATGGATGCCTCCTCTAATGTGGATATCAAAGGAGAGTTCAGTGACTCCACTACCTCAATAAGTGGAGTATGAGAAGAGGTGATTTGGTCAAAAATTTCCTCAATAATGAGTTCACCAAGAACCATATTGATAATATGGGCCTCATGGGTATGAGAGGATTCTACTTTGTTTTTGTTATTGGTGGAAGGAGTGTGGTTTGGAAATGGTTGTTTGAAGATGTCAAGTGATTGGTTTGGGGGTGCATTGGGATATCCAACACTAGTCCCCCTTTATCAATAATAGTTTGGACAATGTTCTTAAAGGTATTACACCTACTAACATCATGTCTAATGACTTGGTGAAAAGTGCACAATTCATTCTCCTTATACCATTTAGGTACAAGATGAGAAGAATCAAATCGCTACGAAGGTTTGATCGCAGGGAGATGTATGATATTGGATTTTAACAATTTCTCCAAGACCAAATTATATGACTCCCCAAGTAGAGTAAATTGCTTCTGGGTGTTGCGATTTTGATTCCTAGTGTTTTGATTAAAAGAAGTGGAAGAGTTAGGTTGGTTAACAATGGGTGGAGGAGAGGTTTTAAGGATAATTACATTCATGATTCCCTTATTTTTGGTATTAGTATTAGTTTGATTATTTGGTTTAGAGGAGGAAGCCTCATTTGATTTGAAGGTAGAATTCTTGTTTCTCAATTTTAGTTTCCCTTCATCAATAGTTGTATTCTTTAGTTTGCATGACATGGTGAAAGCTTCATCAAAGGTCTTGAAGCTTTGAGCCCATAAAGTAGAGGAAATGTGTTTGGCACAAACCCAAGCAAAGATTTCAATTAGTTTGGGTTGGGGCAAAGAGAAAGAGAGTTGGTTTATAAAACTTATCCAATGGGTTATGAAGTCATCAATGGATTTGTCATCAAATTATCAAATGGAGTAGAGATCAGTGATGGATACTTTCTTCAGAAAAATAAAAGAGGGAGTGATTTGTAATAATGTTGTACCAATATAGAGTTATACTTAATAGAGACATAAGAAAGGTATGGAGAATGAGAGCATCATCATAAGAAATCATATAGCATGAATGCCTAAATGATCTTAGATGTTGTTGAGGGTCTTCCTTGCTCTAAAAATTTTTAATTCTAGAAGTTCCCATTGAGGAGGATAAGGTTAAATGGGGATGGATGGATGAACTAGTTTTTTGAAAATTTGGTCATAAGATAAGAGGTTATAAGAACCAGAGATAAATGACTCCAAAGTAATCATCTTGTCTATTAACATTTTGACAATGTGTGTTTGTGGTTGTGCACTCTTTTAGTTATAGGGTAGATTATGTTGGGTTTGGGTAGGTGCAACATATAGATAGATGGTAGGGGGTTGAGAGGCTACCACATATTGGTATGTAGACATGGGTGGTTGGGATGATGCCACATATGAATACGTGGAGATAGGTTTATTGATGGAAGGTAGAGGTACATAACCTTATGGGTTAATGATGTAGCTCAAGTTTTGTGCAATGGGCACTTATTGAGAGAATCACATAGGTTAGGTAGGAGGTATGGTTGGATTAGTAGATAAAATATAAGTGGTAACTTTGGTGCTGATAGGTAGAAGGGTAGAAGGTATGGGAACCACCAAGATTTGAAATGGAGTGGGGGTAGGTGGATTGGAAATAAGAGGGATGGTGGTGACACTAGTAGAGGGTACTCCTATAGTAAGGGAAGTAGTGGTCCCTAAAGGTTGGGTTGTTCCTTGTTTTAATGAATTTCTACTTATTATTTAAAAGAAGGAAAAGAAGAAACTAAGTACAGGTATGGTTAAAATTTTTGATTGATGTACATGTATTGAAATTAGAAGATTATGAAGAGCTCTTTTTTGGCTTGGGAGGATAACCTATAGATAAGAAATCACTCAAGCAAACTTGTTTGTTAAACAAATAGTTGACTAGATTGCCTAGAAATAGCTAGATCCCAAAAGTGAGAGCTTCCTTAATTGCTATCAATCCACATGTTTTTAAAATAATTAAGTTTATAAATAGAATAGAAGGTACTTGCATCAATAAATCAAAAGGTACTAAAGTTGAACAAAAGAGTACTTGCTAAGATATATGCTATAAATGATTAAAATAGTGACTAAGCTAATTAATACTAGTGCTAAGGAGTTGGGGTATGATTTAAAAATTTAGAAAGGGGTCTGTGAACAAGCAAGAACATAGAAAATTGGGTTTGGTTAGGTGGTAGTAGGTGAAAACAACTTGTTAGTTTTTCACTACCATAGTGACCATCAGTAGTTGGGCTAACCATCAACAATTAAGGTGACCATCGGTGGTCACGGTGACCATTAGTAGTTAGATAGACTATTGGTGGTTGAGTCAACCATCGATGGTTACTATGTAAGGATCTAGGTTGGTAAAAGGCTGATTGATGAGATCTGGAAGATGGATTTTGAGAGGTGGGTAAGACCTAGTTTGATTATGAAATGGAAATAAAGTAGATGAATACCAAGAAATAAGTACTTGTCTTACCATAAGTCAATTGGGTAGATGGTTGAGGTAGTTGACCTATTGGTGGAATCTATCTTGATTTTGATAGAGTAATGGTACCTAAAGGCTTCGTGGAGAGGTAACATATTAGCTCTTTAATATGATTACTAGATTGTTGGATTACTAGTGGTGATTGACCTATAAGAAAGAAACTCCTAGATGCCAAAGCTCTTGATAAAAATTATAGATGGATTTCACCTCCTAGCTCCTCTCTTCTTATAAGCACAAGTAAGAGGTGGAAGTGAAGGTTAAACTAGGTTGTCTAATTATAAATCATCCATACAAAGGCTTGCAACAAGATCTAGACAACTTATATTTAGAAAATCAAAGTAGGTGGTTTGAATGCTTTTGGTTAAGGAGGTTCATCCTAACTATTAGTAGTCAAGGTGATCATCAATAGTCATCTTAGTTGTTGATAGTTGAGGGTAAAGCTAAAAAAGTGGGTAAAAGCTAGGTTAAGCTAGTTGGGTAAACTCACTTTTGTTGGGCTTGATTAGTGGTCAAGGGGTGAAATTGATCCCAAGGGGGTCTTAGGTGGTCCAGGGGTGGTTTTGACATTTAGAATCATAGCATGTGGATTTTTGGTGTCTACATTTTACCCCTTTTTATTATGTGGATTTTAATCAACAAGCTACAAAAAAAATAGATTGTTGGTCAAAGGTCTAGTTGTCCCAAGTATGGAAGAAAGTGTCCCCCCTCAAACTAAGAGTCGATGAGGAAGAACAAAATTAGGTGTGGGTTTGATAAGTGGTATATGGTGAGTCACAAGATGGGTGATAAGAGGGTTGGGAATTTGAAATACAAACCTTCACACAAAATGTGACTAAGTATGATAGTTAAGATCATGCAAATACTAAAGTTTCCAATGTTGGTTAAAATAATAAGGGCCAGTATTAAGAAGGATAAGTGACAAGTGAACCACGTGACTGCATGTAGGCATGGTGGTTGAGAACACTCATAGACACAAGTCTCTTAGGTAGGGTTAGTATTTTTTTAGGTATCTAAGGTAGGAAGTGATCCCAAAAAGACACATATGATCTTGTTGTGCACTAGGTGGTGTAAATGTAAATGGTCAACATGGCAAGGTCAGTTAGTATAGTCAAAAGGATCAAGCACGGTCATCATAAAATATGCAAAAATGTGGGTCAAAAATGACCAACATCAAGGTGGACGTGGTTTAATGGTGGGCTAGAGAAGGGTAATATCCAAAATTTTAGGTGGGAGAGGGGTGATCTCTAAAGGTCGGCACTTGGGTTGGGTGCTAAAAAATTCTAAATGTGGGTTCTTTACTATCGATGGTCAGAGTTCCCAAGGGTTGACTATTGATGGTCATGTTGACCATCAATGGTTAGGGTGGAACCCAAAATGTTTGAATAATAAAAAGTGAAAGTGAAATTTCATTTTCACCTTATGCTATTTTGATTCTTGAGTTTTCTATGCATTTGATGCATGAGCATTTTGGCATTTTATTGAGAGTTGACTAGATGTTTAGTTGAGGTGTAGGTTTTTTATTAGTGAGAGGTGTTTGCTGAGGTGATCTATGGGGACCAGTGATGCAGGGTGGATGAGGATGCAACTGAGCAGTAGGATGCAGGATTTGACCTCAATAGTGCTTGATGAATGAGGTAGGGGCTACTTTAAATTGTTAAATTAGTTGATTAGGTTCGTTAACTAGTTAAATTTTATTGTTTTGTGGGTAGTTTGATGGGGTTTTGGGGGTTTTTCCCTAGTTTACATTTGGGTAAAATCAAGAAAAGTAATAGGTGAAATTTGAAATTGATGGATTGATTGGTTTAGGGGTAGTTTATAAGATAATTTTAGATAAGTTAGATGTTAAATTTTAGTGTTTTTGATAATTTTAGGAAAAGGTAGGTCAAGGTTTTACTGCCCATTGGTAGTTTGAATTAACCATTGATGGTCAAGCTTAACCATCGATGGTTGACCACTGAGGAAAAAGGTTTAATAAACCATTGACAGTTTAGGTGAACCATCAGTGATCAAGTTATTTGGGAAGGGTGGTTAAATAACAAGTGTTAGGAAAAATATTTTTAAATGTTTTTTTTTGCAAAAAATGTTTATAAAGATGTTAAATGCTTAAAAAGGTTAAGTCAAGTCAAGGATAAGATGATATGTAAGATTGAAAGATAAAAATGATTGTTTGGTTAGAGTGAGGTATTAGGTTGATCAATTTAGGGAAGGAGCTAAAATTTGTTGGATAGGATAGACATTCTTCGATTGCTAGAGGTGATGTTATAAATGTAATAGGTTGAAAGAGGTTGGTGTAGGTTAATATTGAGGTTGATTTGGAAATTAGTAATGGAAAACTAAGAGTGCATGCTAATGTGATTATTTTTCAAGCATGAGACTAGATCTAGATGAGGGATCAGGTTCCCAAGATCTTTGTGGAGATCCATGGAGGTATGACCATGGGTGATTAGATGCATATGAAGGAGGTTGTCTTAGGAGCCATATGGCATTATCAATGATTTCTATGAGATGCAACAATGATTATGGACCTCATCAAGAGATGGGATCTAGCCACAAACACCTTTCTACTACCTATCAAAAAGATGACCATTCTTTTAGAGGATGTTCATAAGATCACACAGCTACTAATTCAAGGGCATCTAATTTACCACATTGAGTCTAAGGAGAGGGATGAGTAGATGGAGCTACTTTATGGTGAGAATCGGGCCCATGTGAGGTAACATTTAGGAAATTTTGGTTATAGGCCATTGTACTAGAGCGTTCCAGATGAGATGTGCTTGATGATGATGATGGTCGTGTCTTGCTTTGCATTGCCATATTTGAGTAGTGGATGATTTCCATATCTACTACTAGGAGTGTTGGTAGAGATGTTGTTGGATAGGATAGTGTTCAGGTGGGCTCCTATGTTATTAGTCTAGATTTACATGGAGCTGTGGCGATTATGAGATCACTGGTGATATGGGATTAGCATCGACTTTGTGTTTTATTGTTGGGTATACAAGCACATCAAGGTTTTGAGACCATTGGGGTTACCATGGGAGGGGTACACCCATGTACCTTACATAGTGGTCTTTATATAATAGAGAGGATACTATGCATTAATAGGTGTAGGTGGGGGGGGGGGGTGAAAGACAAACGAGTTTTAAGATGTGATAGAGGGTTTGGTGGTGGGAGATGTGATTTAGAGACCATATGTGAAGTGGCCTAGGTAGATCCATTACACACGGCACATAATATCATTGTAGATCTAGTGATGGATCTATGGGAAGTGAGTTAGTGAGATTAAGATGATCCCATTTGACAAAGTTTAGAGGTAGTTCAACCTCACATAGGGGATTTTAGCTGATTTCCTAAGTATAAGAGGGAGGATGTAGAGTTTCTACTTATGGATATAAAACCATAAGATATAGTATTGGACCATGAGGAGCTATTGGCTAGAGCAATGATAGATTATGTTAGTTTTGTGGATGGATATATAGCATGCTATCAAGCCCTATATACATTACTCAATTTTGGATGAAATGATGGGAGTTAGTAGGTGATGGATGTGTATCTAGCTGGAGGGGGTCCACAAGCATATGGAGAGGATGGAGTATCACTAGTAGCTACATAGGTATATATCATAGCCTTATAAGGATAAGTGGCCACTTTGTAGGGGTAGATCATGGCATTAGGGTTAGGTTACCACCTTGATAGTGGAGAGAGATTAGGCCAAGGCCTCACTAGGCTTGGTGACTCAAGAGAGGGATACCCTAAGACAAAAGGGAGGGGTAGTGATAGTAGTAAGATAGGTAGTACCACTAGGTTTCACTCCTACATCCTAATACCTAGCTACAGTAGAGGAGCTATGGTATTATGATGTTATTATACTTACATAATGTCTAAATGAACCCCAATGGGGTGAATATAGAGCCAGCTTGGTAGGTGGTTCCAGTCTAGGGACACTAAGGTAGTGGGGCATGTCAATGGATGGATTAGCAAGTACTATATGAGGGTAGGCACTAGATGGTAGTGGTGGCATAGGTGGGGTCAGTGGTAGTAGTGGCATAGGTAGTGCCAATGGTAGCAATGCTCCAAGGGAATAATTTGTTATTGATATGATATGATATGATAGATATACATTATTTTGATATTAGCCTACATATTGATGCAACGAGATGCACATGCTTTTGAGAGAGAGATATATATACATATTAATTATATGTATTTGTTTGATGCTTATCGGACATGATGTGATGGTTGATTTTGATGTTTACTTTATTTTGTGGTTCATGGATTATGCTTAGGAGATGGTTTATGATGTTTATATGATGTTGATTTGTTATTTTGTGATATTCATGATGTAATTTTGGTTTATGAAGGATGCCTAGACAATGATGATGATGTACCTAGTTAGGCATGTGATGATATCTATGGATGATTATGCTAGATGGTATGCCAAATTTTTAAATGAGTATATACTTCATTAGATTTAGACATGTGGTGAAAAATAATGGTTGGTTGCTTTATTTCTTATGATGTTTATGGTTCTTTGCTCATGCTTGTGATGGTAATTGTTGTGGTTATTATTATGATTTATTCTTTGGATTATGATTATGATTTGATTACGCTCTATTGGAAATTTGGTTTAAATAAAAACACATTAGGTATCTTTAATAAATAACACACGATAGGTGGACAATGAAGATAACCAAAAGACATATTTCATAATGGAAAGATCAACTAGTCACGATAGGATATGAAGAGGGCATGATGCTTATTCATTGAAAAGGACTAGAAAACAAAATTGAAGTAGATTGGCTTAATGAACTTAAGCCCTTCAAATGCTTTACATGTGTGTTTATTAATGGGTTAAAAAGGAGTCTTGATCATGAAGTGTCAAATGAGCTCAAAAATACCTTACTTATGATGTGTAAAGGGGAGATGGGTGAAAATGGAACCTTCTTGTGATACTAGCATGCCCCTTCTATAGGTTTCCAAAGAGGTAGTATAAATAAGTATATGTCACATATAAAGTGTATACTAATCAATGCAGGAAGTCTACTCATGAGAAATGATTATAGATTTCTATATTATTACTATTATCAGAGCCGATTGTGGCTTTCAAAATTATATTATTTTTGTGTGTGGGTTTTTTGCTTATTGTGATTTTGCTTGGAAGTTTGGGTAAATCCAATTAGTATGGGAAGATTACAAGTAATTGATAGTATTGAAAAATGCTTTACTCAACCATCCTTCAAAGGAGTGGTCTAAATCTATATGCATTGTTCAAATGATTTTGATAGCTATATTTTGAGGGAAGAATCCACCTTTTGTTTTGCAATTTTGGATAAAGTTTTCAATAGTTTTCCTTCAATGCAGTAGTCTGCGAATGTTAGGAATGACCCATGATTTGTTTTTACTTTTGATATTGATTTTGCTTGACATAGACTTGTTTATGTTGTTACCTTTATGAAGGAAAAACTAAGAGCACAAGAAGGTTTAATAGGAGAAAAAGAGGTTTAGATAACAATGACCATGGAAATCGATCCTGAAGAGGGATGGAAAGTACCATAAGAATCATGCCATGGGTAGAGCTAGGGTACCCACATTTCAAGATTAGGTTATGACTGTGACGAATAATCGCATGATTCAATTATAGTTGGTTACCCCCAAAATGGGGGGAATAAATATGGTGTTTAAGGGATGATCTTAAGTTAGACAAATTAGGTGATTTTGATCTATTTTAGCAAAAGAAAGGATGCATATGTGAATCATTAAGGGGCTAATATTTTGGGTTGCCTTCAAGAGAAGATAATCGGTAAGCTCTTGATCCATGCTTGTGGGTAATGATATATGGTTCAAGATAATTGAAAGTAAATTTTCCCTATTTTCTTTTTTCTGTATTGGTGACATGTTGGTTTTCCTTTAGGATGAGATATTTGATATTGAATTCTCATAAGTTAATTTATTTTTTGTAAGCATGGTTGATGCATTCTTGATGCTCGTCAAGTAGCTCAAGTTTGGCTAAACGGTGTTGATGATAATCATCCTCAAAAATGAACTCTTACAAAGATATGTGAAGAGAGTAGATTTGGATTTTGAGAGGCAAGATGGCCTTTGCTCCAAACACAAGATAAAATGGGGTGGTACCTATAGGGGTTCTAATGCTAGTACAATATGCCCATAAGGCAAAAGGGATGTGCGAGTGCCAATCCTAACTGGATGCATTAACCACTTTAGTTAGCATGTTATTAAGAGTTTTATTAGAGGCTTCTGCTTGTCCATTTTCTTGGGATGATAAGGTGATAAAAAATTTAGATTAATACAAAATACATGACAAAGACCTTGAACTTGATTATTTTTAAAGGATTTTCCATTGTCGGTGATGATCTTAGAGGAAAACTGAAGTGGCAGATAATATGATGGTTGATAAATTTGATAATATTTTTAGCCTTTATCAAGACAAGAGGAATATCCTCCACCCATTTAGTGAAATATTTGATTATGATGATGATACAATGGTACTACTACAAATAATGGGGGTTAATTTCACCAATAAGGTCTAGACTCCATTACAAGAAGGGCTAGAAATCAGTGAAGATGTAAAGACTATGGCTAAGTGTATGATATAAATTAGCATGTTTTTGACACTTGACATACTTTTTCATGTAATCATAGCGTTATTTGTTAAGGGTAGGCCAATAATAGCCTAGGTGAAGGATACACATAGCTATAATGAGGACACTAAAGTGGCATCCTCAAATTCCATCATGCATTTCCTTGATAGCATGAGAAGCTTCATGATTGTGTAGGCAAGAAAAAAGGAGACCATCAAAGATGTGCTTATAAATAATTCCCCCCATAATGGTTAGTGAGAGGTACTTTGGATAAACACTCTTAGAGCATTCCTTGAAAGATCAAAAATAACTGTGCCAAGGTTAAGATAGTCAAAGGTTTGTTGATACTAAAGGTCAGGTTAGGTTTATTCCATGATGAAAATGGTGGGATAATTTGGTTTGAAATAAGAAGGTTGGGTAAGTATATGGATAACAATATACATATTATATTTTGAGCATGTAGATGATATCTAAGAAGCAAGAGAAGCCATGATGTGAGCAAACTTATTAGTAAATCATGGGGTTGATTGGATGTGGTAGTGTTCTAATGATGCTAAGAGTTCATCAACTAGTTATTTATATTATTGTATAACATCATTCTTACATTGGTAAGAGATATTGATTTATTGACTACAAGTTGGGAGTCACCAAATATGTTGATTTTTTTGACTCCTAGGACTAAATCAGTCTGAAGGCCTATGACTAGGGCTTCATACTCAACCATGTTTTTAGTACATTTAAAATAAAACTTGAAGGATAAAGGAATATGTTCACATTCAAAGGGGATAAAAATGATACCAAATCTCCCACCATATTGACACTTTGATCCATCAAAGGATATGGTGACTTGATAGGTTAAATCCACTTGAGAGAGGGTCATGATGGACTCATCAAAAACCCAAGGGAGAAGGTTAGTTACCTATTAAAGGTGCATCAACCAATTGGTTAGCAATGAATTTCCCCTTAATTTACTTCTACTAGAGGAAGTCAACATTAAACTCTACTAGGAGCATGAGCCACTTGGCCATACTTTGGTTTTGGTACAGTTTAGAGTGCATGTACTTGATGGGGACGGTGTTGGTTATGACATAAGTTTTATGGTTGAGAAGGTAATGGAGAAGTTTGGTAGCCATGAAAACTAAGGCCAAGAAAAGTTTCTTATTATGGGTATACTACATCTTCTACTCTATAAGCATGTGACTGATATAGTATATGGCTTTCTCTCTATGTTTCTCATCTTGGTGAGCCAAATTGCCCCTAGGGAATGGTCAGTGTCAGAGATATATAGGTATAAATATTAGTCATCCTTGGGAAGGGTAATGATAGATGGAGACAAAACATATTCTTTGAGTGAATCAAATGCCTTTTGGTCTTTGTTATTTCGCTTGTAAGACACATCCTTCTTTAGAAGGTGGTGGAAGGGTTAGCACCAGTCTAAAACCTAGGAAATGAAATGATGAATGGATTGAAGTTTTCCTTGCAAGCTATGAAGTTGCTTAAGGTTGATGGGAGGAAGCATGTCAATGATGGATTTGATCTTGGTAGGATCAACTTCAATTCTACAAAGCGAGATAATAAATCCAATAAGATTTCTCAACAAGACCCCAAAAATACACTTCTTGGGGTTAAGGTGGACATGGTAATGGATAAGTTGCTCAAAGATGATCTTAAGAATGACTAAGTGATATTTTTATTGGATTTTTTGAGAAGGTCATCCACATAGTCCTTAACAATTTTATGGATGAGGTCATGGAAAAAATAAGTCATGGAATGTTGGTAGGTTGTACTAGGATTCTTTAACATGAAAGGCATGACTTTATAGTAGAAGGTTACCCAAAGGGTGGTGAAGGTAGTATTGTGATGATCTTTGAGTGCAATTAGGATCTGATTATATCTTGAGAACCCATCCATAAGAGATAGCATCTCATGGTTGACTATATAATCAACAAGCTAGTCGATGCTAGGTAAGGGAAAGTCATCTTTGGGGCAAGAAAGGTTGAGGTCACAAAAGTCCATATAAATGCATAGTCCCCATATGGATTTGGTGATAGGTACAAAATTTAAGACACATTAGAGGTAATCAATGGGTTAAATAAAATTAATAGATAGAAGATGTTGAAGTTCCTCTTTGATGAGAAGGGTTATTTGATTATGCATGCATCTGATCTTATATTTGATAGGTTTAGCATCATAGTGAGTGACTATGTTATGGGTAAAAATGGTGGGGTCAATTCCAGGCATATCATTATAAGACCGAGGAAAGGCTATGTTGCAATCTTGGAGGAAAGAGGGGAAGTCTCAAAGTTCTTTGATGGTAAATGATTGGTTGATTTTGACAACACAGGGATTATCTAGAGTACCAAATTTGATATATGTGGTGTATTCATTCAACATGGTCAAAGACTCAAGTGGAAGGGATTTATGGATTGAATAATCTAGGGCACCTAGGTAGGTTAGAATAGAATCATCATCCTGGCACTAAATAGTGTTAATGGTAAGATAATTTTCTCTTATCATCTCAGGATGGGTTAAAAGGATGGTTATATTTGCCTCCTCCTTATGATAAGTTAGAGGTCCAAGGTTGATCTTATTGATGAAAAAAATGTTAGGTGGGATGATGTCATCATGTTCACATGTAAGTGGAGGTGAGGTTGATGAGGAAGGGATATCTTCCTTGACAATGGTAACAATAAGTTATTTGTATTTCTTCTTATTAGGTAAGATGAAACTAAGTTTGTCCTTCTCACGTGGCTTCCTAGTTTTGATGGTGACCAATTCATGTGGGCTATGCTCATATCACCCAAGATAAAATCCTTTCCAAGCACATCAATGAAGTCTTGGTAAAGTTTGGTTTATCTAGGTAAGAGAAAATGATGGTGAATGGTCAAAGAAAAAAAGAGGTGGTAGAAGGACTGAGGGATTTATCAAGTCCCCCATACATAAAATGGGTTTGATAGTGGAGAGGTATAAAGGGAATGATGGTTTTGACATTAGGGTCATATCCCAGTTGGTTGGTAAGTTGTCCATACTCGTGAGGAGTAGTTAAAGTGTCAAGTGATAAAGGTGATACTCCCTTAGTGAAAGGTGATAGAACATTGATTCCAAAGGGTCGATGGTAGGGATTTGGTGTAAAGGTATCTAGGAAATATTTGATACCTCATTAGTGTAAGGAGGTATGATATCTACTTTGGTGGTTTAAGGTTGGGTTTTATCTATTGAAGGTATGTTGGATGGGGGTATGAGGACAGTTTTAGGGTGATAGGTTATGTTGCATAGTGAGAAAGGATTTGGGTTAGCTTGGATGGTGATGACCTAGCCTTCATGATAAAACTTAATTCATTGATGGAGGGCAGAGGGAATGCAAGCCATAAAAATAAATCTAAGGTTGTCCTAACAAGACATTGTATTAGAATTCACCATCTACAACATAAAAATGTTTGGGGAGCATGCAGGGTCGTAAATGGATGTGAAGGATGATAGTTCCCAAGGTAGTGGTCATGATATCATTAAAGTAATGAAAGACAACCAAACATTTGGACATGACATTGTTCAACAAGCTGAGTTAGTTGTAGGAATAGAGGAGTTGATGTTAATGCTAGATCCCCCATCAATAATGACCTATTTGATGTAGGTTTGGTTAATGTAAGAAGTGATAAAGAGAGGAGGATTTGGGTACTTGGGATGGATGGAGGGTATTTTTGAATCCTTTAAGGTAACAAGGTTGGAAATATAAAGAGAATCGATAAAGGTAGATAGAGGTTGGGGGTCCTCAAGTTGGACCTCAATGGATTACAAATCCTCTATTAGTGCTTAGTGGTGATGGGGATAGGTAGATATTACCTCATATAAGTTCATCTTCACTGAGGTTTGATGAATTTTTTTGAGGATAACTCTCCTAATGGATTTTGAGGGGTTAGATTGGGAGGCACCTAATATAGACACCTTGGGTTTGGTCAAAAATGGAGACAGTTAGGTGTGGGTTGGTTGGGAGTTTAAAAAGGGGTATGTCCAAAGAATGGACACCTTAGCCTTCCCCTTATCCTTTTTTTGTGATCTTATGACCACACTAATAGTATAGATATAAGGATAGGTTGAGCTAGAGGATTGGTCAAATTCATCTTCACTCTGAGGTGAGAGTGGAGTAGGTGAGTGTTAGGTAGGTATGGTTAGTGGTTGGATTGGTATGGGGCTCATAAGAGGCTCATCTGTTAGCAGATCATCCTCATCATAAAGCTAGTGGATGATGGTTTAGAGAGCTTTGTATTTCTTTGTATCATGGCAAGTGTCTTATGATAAGAACATATGTGGTGGTCATTGTACTAGACAAGTTTAGAAGCTAGAGTGTCAAAGGGTCTAATGGGAGGTTAGGATAAACAATAGGTGTGTAATAACCTATGGAAAATGGTCAAATATGATTCATCCAAAGATGGTAAGTGTTTAGTGGTCTTTGCTTTGGTGGTCGAGGTAAGAGGTTGTTTGGAAATAGGTTTGGTGGTATTTTTGTGGGTAGGGTGGTGTGCTTGGTTGATATATTTGGTTTAAGTAAGGAGGTTGATGAGCTAGAGGTGGAATATCGCAAGGTAGGTAGCTTATGTATTGTTGGAATGGTAAAAAGAGGTGCATCAGAGAGAAACTATAAAGGTGTAAACAAAAGAGGTAGTGGGGTTTTGGTAGAGTCAATTGGATTCCCAATCAAGGTAGAGGGATGAGGTCCTACAATGGAGGGCAAGGTTAAGGGAGGAAAATTTTGAGCCTTTCAATGTTTATGTGGTTTTGCCTCTTTTTCTGCCTTGGTTTGACACTTGGTTGTTGGGTTTGAAGAGGTTAGGTCTAATTTCATAGATGGGTGACTAAGGCTAGGTATAAAGAGGATACCAAGTTTTTTTATTGGTTTAGTAGGTTTGGTTGGAGAAGGTGACTCGGTTGCTTGGGGTCTAGGTGTCTTGGATAGTTGAGGGATTGTTGGATTGGTAAAAGTAGTTGATAGGGTATAAGCTAGGATGGTGAAAGTGATGGGTTGTTCTACTAAAGATATGGTTTAGGGTTATTTCTTGGTGATATAAGGTAGACCTAATTACTTCCATAAGGTGGCTTGGTCCATGTCATGGTTGGAGAAAAACTCTAATTTTTGCACTAGCCTAGAGAATGGTTTTTAGGTTGGTTTGATTCCCTAAATGGTAGACCTGAAAGATAAGCCCCTAGGTGGAGAAATAAGGATGGTAACCTTATCCTCTTCCTCAATAAAATAATTCAAGGTTAGGATAGGTGGATATTTTTTGGAAGGAGTGGACATGGCATTTTCCTCCTCAAGAATGATTTCTAAAGGGGGAGTCAGTTGTTTGGTAGTTAAAGGTAAATACAAGGTGGCGATGGCTGGTTATTTAGATATATTAACTAAAAGAGTGGCTATTGGCTTCACTATCTCAATAAGTGGAGGGGAGAAGATGTTATTTCCTTAGTTTGGGTATCTAAAGGAGGGGAAGGTGACTTTTTTACCTCAATAAGCAAAGAGGGTGAAAGATAAATAGGTTGGTTAACAAGATCTTTAGTAATGAGTGTGTCAAGGACCATGTTAAATATATGGTTATCATGAGAGCACTCAATTTTGTTGCTCTCATTCTTGTTAGGAGCATGGCTTGGAAAAGGCTACCTAAATATATCAAGGGATTGGTTTGATGGTGTATTGGGGTTATCCAATGTAAGGTCCCCCTTGTCAAAGAGGGACTAGACAAGAATCTTGAAGTTGTTGCACCTACTAACATCATGCCCTATCACTCAATGGAAAGTGCATACATCATTCTCATTGTATAAACTAGGTGCAGAGTAATAAGAGTCAAATTTTTGGGGTGGCTTGATAGGAGGTAGTTGAATGATGTTCACTTTCAATAATTTCTCCAAGATGAAAGCATAGGATTCTCTGAGTGAAGTGAATTACTTTTGGTTGTTCTAGGTTTGGTTCCTTGGGGTTTTCTTTGAGGAACTAGAGGAATTAGATTGGTTGATAGAAGGTGGAAGAGAATATTTTAGGATAACCACATTTGAGGTTCCCTTAGTCTTAGTGTTGGTATTGGATTGGTTGCTTGACTTAGAGGAAGAAGCCTCATTGGTTTTATAGGTTGAGTTCTTGTTTTTGAGCTTTAGCTTTCCTTCATCAATGGCTCAGTTTTATAACTTATGTGTCATGGTAAAATATTCATCAAAGGTTTGGAAGCTTTGGACACACAGTGTAGAGGATATATGTTTGGCACATGCTCAAGCAAAGAGCTCTATGAATTCAAGTTGAGGCAAGGAAAAGGAAAATTGGTTAATAATGCTCCTTCAATGAGACACAAAGTCATTAATAGATTCATCCTAAAATTTCTAGATAGAGTAAAGTTTAGTGATAGAAATGTTCTTAGAGATATTGATAGAAAAGTGGTTCAAGAAGGTTTGAGCTAGTTGGGTAAAAGAGAAAAGGGAGTGCTTAGGTATGTCACTATACCAATCCAATGTCAGACTAGATAGGGACATGGGGAAAGTGTAGAGGATAAGGGCATCATCATAAATCATGAGATAAAAGGCATGCACAAATGCCCTAAGGTGTTATTGGGGATGCTCCTTACCTTGAAATTTAGAGAACTTGGGAAGTTCCCATTGGGGAGGATATGGCCTGATAGGTACAGATGGATGGATGGGATCATTATAGATTTGGTCATATGAAAATATGTTGTGAACACATAAAATGAATGACTCTATGATGGTGATCTTGTTCATAAGCATCTTCATTAGGTTAGCTTGGGGTTGTGCACCTGAGAGGTTGTAAGATGCATATTACTATAGTAATGTTGATAGTGGGTAGAAGGTTGGGAGGAAGTCACATATGGGTAATTAAATGTCAATGGTTGGTTGGAGTATACATAAGGGTAGGTAGATGTAGGTGGTTGGGTAGTGGGTAAATGCCCTTGTAGATTAGGGATGTAGCCAAAGGTTGGTCCAAGGGGTACTTGTTGGATAGAAACCGTAGTTGGGTTGGTGACTAATGGAAAGGTGGTAACCCTTGTGCTAATAAGTGGTAAGGTGGAAGCTATGAACACCACAAAAATTTGAAGTAGAGTAGTGGTTGATGAGTTGAAGGTAGTTAAAGCAAGGTTGGTAGTACTAGAGATAGGTACTCCTATTACAGAGGAGTGGTAGGTAGGAGTAAAAGGTATAAGGGTAGTGGTAGTTTGGGTTGGTCAGTTTTCAATGGTAGTCTAAAAGGGGTTTTTGGTTATTGAGGAAGCTTGGGTAGTCAATGGTTGGGTAGTAACCATGGTAATGGAGGTACTCCTAATGAGATGGGGAGTCATGCCATAAGGTGGATCTCTGGATGGAGCTGAAGCTAGGATACGATAAGATGTGGTTGTAAGGTAATGTTGTAAGGCCACAAGATTTTTATCTAAGAAAGTGGAAAAATCCACATCTCCTTGAGGGACCTTCCAAGGGAAAGTGGGACTTCCTAAGAGATGAGGAAAGTCTATTGGTTCAAAAATGTAGTCCATGGATGAAGAGGTAGAACATGTAGGTTGGCTTGTTGATGGGTTTTGTTCTGTAAGGTCTCTTTCTACTAGTGAGTGAGAACCATATGAGAAAGGGGAGATAGAAATCATAAATAGCCTCACTACTCAAATAAAGAGAACACAAGAAAAAATTTAAAAAATCAAATCACACTCTAAAAGATACGTTGATCCTTAGATCTTTAATTAATCTCACTTTTGGCTTATGCCTTAAGAAGATGTGTGACTAAAATTGGTTTGTAGATCAAATACTAAAAAGAAGTATAAGGTTGGTTTCAAGTTGTGTTTAGGCACTTAAAAAGAATTTGTATTGGAATCAATACATGGCTTGGTATTGGGGCCTACCCCCTCACTTCACACACCATAGCGATAAGGGTGTTGGGTACTTAGCTAATATATATTGATATCCAAAGATTATACTCAACCAAAGATTTGAGTTGGTTCTCTCCTTGGTAATGACCTCTAAGTAAGATTGATGGAAAAGGGTAAGGTAACCACTAGGTGATGAAATCCTAGTCAGTCATTATCTCAATTTTGTTTGATGTTTAATTGTTAAATGTGGTTTGGTTTAGTGTGTGCAATAAAGAATGATGCTACAATAGGTTACTTTGTCTTTTAAGTTAAGCTATGTGAAATAAAATTTCAAGCAGTTAATGTATGCAGTTCATTTTAAGCCCTAATGAAGCTTTTGAGTTCAGTAATGAGCATAGAATAAAGAGAGAATGCAAGAAAACAAGAACCCAAGTATGGACACAAGGGTCCCATCAAGTGTGCCAGAATGTTTCAATGAATTTTTGCTTATTATTAGAAAGAGGGAAAATAACAAACTAAGTATGGGTGTGGTTGAAAACCTAATTAATGTGTGCATGTTGAAATAAAAATATTACAAAGAGCTCCTTTTTGGCTTAAGAGGATGACCTGAAGAATAAAAAGCATTAAATCAAACTTATTTGTTAGACAAATAGTTGAGTGGATTGCCTAACGATAGTTAGATCTCAAAAGTGGAGATTCCTTAGGGGATATCAATCCACATGTTTAAAAAAAAATTAAGTGTATAAATAAAATAGAAGGTACTTGTATCAATAAATCAAAAGGTATTGAAGTTGAATACAAGAGTGCCTGCTAAGAAATATGCTAGAAATGATGAATAGAGACTAAGCTAATTAATACTAGTGTTAGGGAGTTGGGGTATGATTTAGAAAATTAAAAAGGAGTCTGTGAACAAGTAGAAACATAGAAAATTGGGTTTGGTTAGTTTTGTTAATCAGACTCGCACCCTTGTGAAGGGAGTTTTAGGCCTTCATAGTCTGCTAAAACATGAAAATAATCCTCGGTTATGGGTGACCTAATCAATGGATTGAATCTCTATATTCTAAAGGCTAGCTCCCTTTGGTGTATTACTTAAGATCCCTAGTCTCTGCCATAAACTATTGGGGAAAAGGGAAGAGGGAAAAGGTAAGAAATAAACTTGAAGGGAAATGCTATCTATGATGGTGATACACTGAAAATATGATCTTCATCTACTTAACATGCACTGAGAATATGAATAGGACATGAATCTGATTACGCTACTCAAATGGTAAACTCTGAGCATCAGTATTTTGCATAGGGGCTCAAGATTATTACATGATTTAAGGCAATTGTTCAATAGGTCTATCAAAGACACTAAAGAGAGCTTGCACTTGTCATATAAATAAGATGATAGAGCACATTATGCGACCTATAAGGACAAGCTTAACCCCTAAAAATAGTTATAATGGAAAGGATAAGATGAGAAGAAGCCTTAGCTATCACTTTCATCTCCCAAAAAACCATGAAAATACACTAAAACACAAGCTTTTAAGGAGATATTAACTCTATCTTATTCATCAAAAGAGGCAAAATATAGATGTTCTCTGAACATGGAAAATTTGATCTTTACAATGGCTTGAAAGCTTGTATATATAAAAGAAAGGATAAGAGAGAAGAGGGTCTTGCATGTTAGAGTGGGGAACTAAGATAACAAGTTACCATTAATTATAGGTCACTCCTTGTTTTTCTCAAGCTCTTTAACATTCAAAGCATGCAATTACTTTGATCATGAGATCAGCCATCTAAAATAATTAAAAATATGCCCCAGCCCCTCATGCATTCAAGTACCTTTTGATAAAACTAATAAAAACATGTCAAAGGTAGCTACATGTCTCTAACAAGTGTGAATGATTTAATCCTTCCATTTAAAACTTGGCGTGCTACTTACTCAAGTCTTGGACTCCCAAGACCATCGATATATGATCGTGAGATCTTGATAAGTGACAAGCTCACAATAATCTTGATGAACCCTTTGAAAACTCGACCTTTGCAAATGACTACTTATCGAGGCTCAAACTTGATGTTTGTGGGCCTGTCATTTTTTATTTAAATCCCAAAGGCTATTTGTTGATGTTGAATTTGACATCCACACAACTGTCATCAATTCCTTCAGATTTTTTCACTTTGGCCATTTCTTGTGGAAAATTCCTTTGAAAGAATTTCCTTGGGCTATTTTCCCAAACTTATCTCTTTAGGATTATTGTTTTGGAATTTTTTTCAAAAGAATTCATTGCATTTTTTTTAGGTTTATTCCTTTAGATGAATTTTTTTGGGCTTCCTTGTGGCCTTTTGTTTTCCTCTTTTTTTGTAGACTTATTTTCTCTCGAAGGAATTCCTTCAACATTTTGAAAATGGACTTTTCTTTTGGATAATTTGTCTATGGCTTATTGCTTCAACATTTTCATCTTGAAAGAATTCATTTTGACTTCTCTCCTAAAAGAAATTCTTTGACTTTTTGCCTTGAACAATTCGCTAAAGGAAATTATGTATTTGGGATTTTGCGATGGATAATTCTCTTGAAAGAATTCATTTAGACCCTTTAGACTTGAACAATTCCTTTAAACTTTTCTTCAAAAATGGACCTTCAAATTTTTGAAAAGTGCCCCTTTTCTGCTTGAAATGCCCTTTCTAAAAGGAAAGTACCCTTCAGCTTTCCTGAAAATGATCCCTTTTTTTGAGAAGTGCCCTTTGGATTTTTTTCCAATGGACCCTTTAGCTTTCTTGAAATGGTCTTTCAAAAACCTTGAAAATATCTTTTCCAAAATAAAAGTACCCTTTAGACATTTTATAAAGAACCCTTAGAAATTTTTTTAAAGTCCTTTTTCGAAAGAATTCATCAAACTTTTCTTCCCAAAAGAATTTTCTCAAACTTTTTGAAAAGTCCTTTTCTGAAATAATTCATTGGACTTTTCCTCCTAAAATAATTTTCTTGGACTTTTTGAAAGGTCATCTTTCTAAAAGAATTCCTTTTTCAAAGGTTTCTTGAATATGGACCTTCCCAAAAGGAAAGAACCCTTTGAACTTCCTCAAAATGACCCTTTAAGAACTTCAAAAAAAATCCTATGAAAACCAAAGTGAATGCCTCAAAAAGGATTGTTAATCATGGATTAATTCAAGGAATTTTTAGGACCAATAACTAATTCACAAGACAAACTGGCATGATATACAAAGTTTTGATGGTAGGGGTGATAATTTGACCTACGAGGTCAAAATTGTCAACAATTAGGTGGCAGTAGGTGAATATAACTTATTGGTTTTTCACTACCATAGTGACCATCAATGGTTGGGTTGACCATTAGTAGTTAAAGTGACCATTAGCAGTCAAGGTGAATGTTGATAGTTGGATAGACAATCGGTGGTTGATTCAATCATTGATAATTACTATGTAAAGATTTGGGTTGGTAAAAGTTTGATTAACGAGATCTAGAAGATGGATTTTGAGAGGTGGGTAAGACCTAGGTTTATTGAAAAATGTAAATAAATTAGATGAATATTGACAAATAAGTACTTGTCTTACTAGGAGTTGATTGGGTGGATGGTTGAGGTAGTTGACCTATTGTTGGAATCTATCTTGATCTTGATAGAGTAACGGTACCTGAAGGCTTATTGAAGATGTATAAAATTGGCTCTCTGATATGATTATTGGATTGATAGATTACTAATGGTGATTGACTTACAAGAAAGAAACTCCTAAATGCCCAAGCTATTGATAATAATTATAGATGGATTTCACCTCCTAGATCCTCTCTTCTTATAGGCACAAGCAAGAGGTAGAAGTGAAGGATCAACTGGGTTATCTAATTATAAATCATCTATATAAAGGCTCATAATAGGATTTAGACAACTTATATTTAGAAAATCAAAGTGGGTAGTTTACATGCTTTTGGTTAAGGAGGTGCATCCTAACTGTTGATGGTCAAGGTGACCATCAGCAGTCAACCTAACTGTCAATGGTTGAGGGTGAAGCTAAAAAGTTGGGTAAAATTTAGGTTAAGCTAGTTGGGTAAACTAACTATGGTTGGGCCTGATTAGAAATTAAGGGGTGAAATTGGTCCCAAGGGGGTCCTAGGTGGTCTAGGGGTGGTTTTGACATTGAGAATTACAATGTATAGATTTTTAGTGTCTACACTCTTATACTAGGAAGGTTATTAGTTAGGGAAGAAGGTGTTTGGGTGTTGCTTGGTTGAGTGGGTTGGTTTTTGATGGTGGTATTGATTGGGTTATTGGTAGAGGATGATGCCTAGGTGACTAAAGTTTGGGGGAGATGGTGGCGACAAAAGTGTCACCCATAAGGAGGGATGGTATACCATAGGGTGGTTTAATAGGTGGAACTGAAGCAAAGGTATGGTGAGATATGGTGTCAAGGTAATGTTTGAGGGCTATGAGGTTTTTATCTAGAAAGGTAGAAAAATTTGCATCACCTTGGATAACTATTTGACGGATGGTAGGACTTTCAAAAGGATGGGGAGGACTCTCTACATTTTAGATGTACTCCAGGGATGAGGGAGAAGAGGAAGATGGATGATTAGGAGGTAGAACCTAGTTTGTTTGGTTTCTTAGTTGTTGTCTATATAAAACCATGTAAATAATGAAAATAAGAAGATACAAGAAATCTCACAACTCAAATAAAGATAAGACAATAAAAATCCAAGGAAATAAAACACACACTAAAGCACGTTAAATCCTAGGATTCTTTTTAGTTAACTTGGCTTGTAGGATTCTGATACCACTTATTGGGGATCAACAAACAATTTGATTACACTTATGAAAGCAACAAACCACAAAATTAAATTAGATAGATAAGTAACTAGAATGATAAATAGCAAGAACAAGAGATACAAGAAACCACCCTGAAAACCTGTATTAAACTCTTTATATAGGGAATACAATTGAAGAAACTTCTTTCTTCCACACCTCTCTTAGATGTAAAAGATCTCTCTCTAGATCTCTTTCCCTCAAGAGCTCTCTCTGTCAAGTACAATCAACTCCAACAACCTAAATTGACTCACCTATACAATTTTGTACTATTCTTTCAACATTCAATAATGAACTACAATAAGCTAAGAAGATCTAATTATACATATAGAATTAGGAGACTTGAGCATGCACTTACAACCAACAGTTAAGCCTCTTGAACAAGGGCTCTAAAAATAGTCTTACTAATAATAGAGATGCAGACTTAAGACTAAGACTTAAACTCATCATGCAAACACTCAATTCTATCCTCAGAAATAACATTCTAGACGCACAGGTAACCGACTTCAGTTCCTGCCTGCTTGCTTGTGACCGACGTCGGCCGATCCCCTACCAACGCCAGCATCTCTTGCAGTGCACTTGACCAATGTCGATCACTCCTGACCGACACTGGTGATTGTGTAAACCTGCAACTTTGGTAATGTGCTCCTTTGGTGAAGCTTTTAGGCTCCACACCTTAACAATCTCCCACTTGGAGATAAATAGTTGCACCAGTACTTGTACAACAACATCTTCTAACTCCTCCATCTTCAACTCAATCATGAAGACCAACAGAAGTTGAATGAAGATTCAACTTCTCCTTTGTAACTAGCTTGGTTAACATATCAGTAGGATTCTTATCTGTATGGATCTTCTCCAGCTTCAACTCACCATCCTCCAATACCTGTCGTATGAAATGGTACCTAAGTTATATATGCTTTGTTCTTGAATGAAAGGCTAAATTCTTAGCCAAATGGATTGCACTCTGACTATCACTATACAATCTACAACTCTCTTTCTCCTTTCTAAGCTCTTCCATGAACCGTGTCATCCATATCATCTCTTTGCTAGCCTCTGTGGCTGCAATATACTCTGTTTCTATAGTTGACAAGGCAACAACCTTATGCAACTTTGATATCCAGCTAACCGCCATTCCACCTACAGTGAAAACATATCCTGTGGTGCTCCTCCTACCATCCAAATCACCTGCCATATCTGAATCTACATAACCATGTAGAGAAGTATCTGAACCTCCATAGCACAAGTGCCTACTGTTGGTTCCTTTCAGATATCTAAGGATCCATTGAACTGCTTTCCAATGTTCCTTTCCTGGATTGGCCATATACTTAAAACTCCCACTGCTTGGGCAATATTTGGTCTAGTACACACCATTGCATACATCAAACTCCCTACTACGGAAGAGTATGTAACTTTATTCATGTACTCTACCTCATCATGTGAATTAGGACATTGTTCTTTACTCAACTTAAAATGTCTAGCCAAAGGTGTGCTTACCGGTTTAACATCCTGCATATAGAACCGTTTCAACACCTTGTCCACATAATCCTCTTGAGACAAAATCAACCTGTGATTTTTCATGTCTCTCTTAATGCTCATGCCAAGGATTTTTTTTGCTGCTCCCAAATCCTTCATAGCAAATGTTTGAGCTAATTTCACCTTAAGCTAAGAGATATCCTGCATATGTGATCCTACAACCAGCATATCATCTACATAAAATAATAGAATAATATATCTACCATTATCCAATCTCTTTCTTCTTTCTTCCACACCTCTCTCAGATGTACAAGATCTCTCTCTAGATCTCTTTCCTTCAAGAGCTCTCTCTCTCAAGTACAATCAACTCTAACAACCTAGATTGATTCACCTATACAATTCTATACTATTCTTTCAACATTCAATAATGAACTACAATAAACTAAGAAGATCTAATTCTACATATAGAATTAGGAGACTTGAGCATGCACTTACAACCAACAATTAAGCCTCTTGAACAAGGGCTCTAAAAATAGTCTTACAAATAATAGAGACGTGGACTTAAGACTAAGACTTAAACTCATCATGCAAACACTTGGTTCTATCCTCGAAAATAGCATTCTGGACGCACAGGTAACTGACACCAGTTCCTACCTGCTTGCCTGTGACCGACGTCGGCCGATCCCCTACCGACGCTGGCGTCTCTTGAACTGCACCTGACCGACGTCGGTCACTCTTGACCGACGCCGGTGACTATGTAAACCTGCAACTTTGGTAATGTGCTCCTTTGGTGAAACTTTTAGGCTCCACACCTTAACACAAATAAAGATAAGACAATAAAAATCCAAGGAAATAAAACACACACTAAAGCACGTTAAATCCTAGGATTCTTTTTAGTTAACTTGGCTTGTAGAGTGGGTACTAGAAAAGAAGTCTATGGTTAGTTTCAAGTTATGTTTAGGATATCAAAGGGATGTATATTATAAATTATTACATGGCTTGATATTTGGGCCTACCCCCTCACTTTACACACCACAGTGATAAGGGTGTTAGGTGCTTAGCCAAGATATATCGATTACTAGAGATTATACTGAGCTAGCGAACTAAGTTAGTTCTCCCCTTGATAATGAAATCTAAGTAGGATATCCAAAAAACATGACGGTTAGGTGATGAAATCTTAGTTGAGCCTTATGTCAATGGTTTTATGCTTGATTAGGTGTAAGTGGTTTGGTCTTGTGTGTGTGATGAGAGTGAATCTATGATTAATTTGCTAGATTAATTAAGCTATGTGAGTTAAAATAGGCAAGTAAATAATGGATGCAGTCAATTTTAAGCCCAAGATGAATTTTTTTATTTTATTGCATGAGTAAAAAGATAAGAAGTAGCTAGATTCAACTATGAACCCAAGAAAAGACTCAAGGGTCCCACCAAGCATGCCAGAATATTTCACATAAATTCTTATTTATTTCTTTAAATAAAGTTATAAAACTTGGAAGAAGGGTGAGGTTAGTATAACCTAGATTTGGTTTGTGTTCCATGATCTAGATAATTGTAGATACTCTTTATATTGGGAGGAATGAACTACTGATAAAAAAGCACTAAAGAGATAGTTGATTAGTTAGATAATGGGGTGGATTGCCTAGAAAAATATATCCAAGAAGCAAAATCTTACTTGGAGGCTATCAATCCACACTTTTAAACAATCAAGTTCTAAAAATGAAAGACAAATTACTTGAATAAATAATAGAGGGTACTAAATTCAAATACAAGAAATATTTGATAAATGAATAGGTGAATTTGACTAATTATAGCAATAAATAGAATTATATTAAAGTTAAATGATTTAGGTATGATTCAAAAAATAGGGTGATGTTCTATGTTTAGGTAGAAGGTTAGATAGTGAAATTTTGCTGAGGTCTGATGGGTGAAAATAACTTGTTATTTATCTGTCACATAGTGACCTTCAATAGTTAGGGTGATCATCAACAGTTAGGTAACCATCGATGGTTAGGCTAGAATGTTGGTGGTTGGGATGACCATCGATGGTTACTATGGTTTTTAGGTTGGTTTAATAAATTGGTTGATGAGGTTATAGAATGAAATTCTGGAAGGTGGGTTTGGGTTAGGTTGGTTGTGAAATAGAAATAAATTAAACTAATTACTAAAAATAAATACTTAACTTATTTATCTGAATAAGGGTGTGTGGTTGATAACTTATTTATGGCATATGGATAAATTTTGGTAGAGTAATGGTACTTGGTTGTTGATTGATGAGCTGTCACAATACTTGAGATCTTTGTCCTAGTTACTGGTTCACTAGGAGAATACATGCAAAAAAAGTTCTAATGCAATAATCTTTGATAATTATTGGTGATCTCTGATGCTTGATTTTTATGATCCTGGATGATTTATTGCTAATGGATCCTTTTCACCTCCTCTTCCTCCTTTTTTATAGAAGGAAAAGAGAGTGAAATAATCAATTCAACAAAAGGTTCAAGAAGTAGTCTATTTTTAGCATCAACATGCATTGATCTTGCACATGAAATAAATAACTAAAAATAAAAATCAAGTTGTAGTTGGGATGGATTTTAATTGTTTGGGTGTTTAAAACTTGATCATCAGTGGTCAAGCCTAACCATCGGTGGTTAGGGTGATTGTTGATAGTTGATGGGTCAAAGGTTAAGTTGGTCAAAGGTTAATTTGGGGTTGGTGGTAAAAAGGTAGTCAAATGGTCCTGAGGGGGTTTAAGGGTGATCCAAGGGGTTAGTTTGATAACTATAACTATCATGTGTGATTCTCTAGTGTCTACAAGTTGATGTGGCAAGCTATATTTCATTCATGTTATATTAGGTGTTATTGATTATAACTACATATGGTAAAATCATTAGTCCACCTTTTGTTGCTAATTATAACTACTTATGGGCAAATTAGTGTCACATACCTATGCCATTATTTCTTGATTATAACCACTTATGGGAAAATTAGGAACAACAACTTTTATCATGCATTGCCATATCACCTTACCATTGTTATTCTCATTTTCCTTGCCATTTTTTGGATTTGAGAACTTTTTGTGACCTAGTCAGTTCTCACCACCTTTTGTGTTGGTGGAATTAATGTGACTTGAGGTCATTTTGGGACTATGTAGTCCATGCTTGATTCATATTTGGTCATCTCATTCCCCTCTTTCCATATACTCTCACCATTTTTTGAACAACCTAAGCCAATTTTCTTATCATTTTGCGAGTGGCATCTCATCATTCTCAATCAAGTTGAGATACCTCAAAATTCCAAAAATAGTCAAAATTTTCAAAATCCAAAAATGTTTGTCCTATTTAAATCTTAGTCAATCATCCTCAATCCACCCTACTAGAGCAAATCCATTTTTAGGATGCTTTATATTGATTTTATTTCTAGGCTTTCTGTGTGTTTTTTGTTTATTTGTTTTTAGTATTATTGCCTCAACTCAATCTATATGTGTTCATTAGGTGATTCCTTATACATCATTCTTGATTCCATCCATATTCATATGTCAATATTGTCATCATGGTTTTTATCATTGGTGTATTATTTTTCAATTATTTATTAGATTGGGAGTCAGTCCTTATGCATATTTTGGCAAAGCTCTCATGGTGTTCTATCATGAGGCATACCGTCACATGCTACAAAAAAATTCAGATCAGGAGTCTTATAATAAATGGAGATACAAAAGTTTCTCCTTGGTGCCTTTGGCAAATCTTCCGAACCCTTAATCAAATTAACCCATTAACCATTCTATTTATATCAATGCTAATTAGGATGATCATATATATTTAGCAAGTACAATCAAATCTTTGAAATTGATCAGTCTTATTCCTCTATTAATCTCTTTCATCACTTTGTGTATCCTCATGTGCTTGGTTGTTTGTGGTTTCTTTGGTCATTAGACCATTGCATCTACATTTTCACCCACTCATTCTTAATCTGTAAAATAATTTATATCCTTGAGTTATGCTTTCCAATATACCCTACTAGGGCATAATCAAATATATTTATTCAATCATGGTCATCTTAATGATTATAACCACCTATGGGAAAATTATTATTTTGACTCATTAGCCCTAACTAGGGCATATGCCATTGCCACTAATTATAACTACTTATGGGCAAATCAATTTTGTACCTTTTTTTATTGATTATAACTGCCTTTGGGAAAATTAATACTTATTTATAAATCAATGCATGAAAATATTTTCTCATTTAGATTAATCTCACTCATAGGTTAATCCCATTCTTCTTCTTTCTTATTTTTGAGGGACCATCCATCAAACATATGATAGACACTCCCTCAATAGGGCATAATTATAGGCTTCCCAAACATTATTTGGATCTTTTTCTTTAATCATCATCTTCTTTCAGACATATAATCCTTTTCTTATTATTTGAGAAGATAATATTGTGCCTATGGTTTGCAACATCTTCCCAAATAGGGGCAAATTGTAGACACCTAAAATTTGCCACCAATGGCTTCATATTGGACTTTAGACCAATTTCAACCAACCATTGTAAATTAAGCCTATAAATTACTAAATGTCCCACATTTGCTTACATAATAATAATCAAAGGCCAAAATCCTATTGAGACATCCCTAATTGGGGTATCTTATCATAAGCAAGAAAAACCTCTCACAGATTCATCTCCAATCATTCCATGACATTACAACATGCAATTTGGCCTATAGACATATTAAATGGGGTAAATGCACATGTAAAATTAAATCAAATCTTTTAAAATGCTAAAAATTCTAAACAGAATTAATTAAAATGCTAAACCTAATCAAATGCCTAATAAAATTATCCATGAGTAATTAATGAAATTCTAAAAAAGGAAATTCAAAAATCAAGAATATCTTAAGAATTCATAATTACCTTTTTGTGAGTTGTCAAATATTCTAAAATATATTGACATGCCTATTCGTTGTTAATCATGACCATTTGACACCTTTTAACTCTACTGGGGTTAATTAACTCACTTAGGTTACATTTAAACCCATTCTAAGCTTAAACTACACCTTAACTCACCTTGGGTTGGGGTTAGTTTCTAAACCTATATATACAAGCATTTGCCTCTCCATTAAGAGAGCTTATACATAGTAATGTTATAATACAGGTTTTATGACAAGATTTCAATAAATAGTGTTATAATGCCAAAATCATAAACCAAGTCATCAAGAAAGCATAAGCCAACAATGGTGTTAAGGAGATAAAGAGCCACACAACTCCATTTGCCAAAGACTTCTTGAGCACAAGCTGAGCAAGCCAAATGAACACATCATTTGGAGCATTCAAGGAAGGTGAGGAATTTGTAAGTTCTTTGTATTTTAGTTGAGCTTTGTCATATATTGTTTGCTCACTAAACTCCCCACTATGATCTAAGCATGGAAGTGTTAAGCATGTTGGTGTGTTTATTTCATTATTTTATATGAAAACTAATTCTTAATCTTAACCTCCCCTCTAATGTCAAATTTATAGCATCACAATAGGAGCATGGCATAGCAATACCATGGTGTATAACTAGATTAGCATGAGAAGACAATGACATCAAATATCATGGTGTGAGAAGACTCAATCAAAGCAAAAGCATAAAAAATGGAGGACCTAGGTGTAAAGGACTTGGTATATCAGTGAAAGACTTAGGGAGTGTGAGGGAAATGGGAAATGGCTGAGGAGTGATTCCTAAAGACAAATTATACTTTAATCATCACACGAGTTTCACATTGGCCTGAATAAAGAAGGACATTTGGTAATGAGGATCTAAAACTAAATGCAAACATAGTTGACATGAAGCCTTGGGTCTTTAGGATAAAATGAGTAAATGAATGCCATGACTCTTAGTCTACTAGAGATCATTGGCTAGTCACTTAAGTGTCATAAATAATGCAACAACTTGGTTAGGGAAAACAAGTATAAATACCCATATGTAGATATGTGGAAGGGTAGATGAACATTGGTATTATGTAATGATTCTTTATGGAAATTATTATTAGTTTTGGTGTTATGTTATAGTTTGTAGATAAGTTGAACATTGAGTTATCAATACAAATGGTTGTGTAATATGTGGTTTTATACCTAACTATAATGAATAGGATATGCATTATATGAGTTTTTGTAATCAACACTTTGAACCTCATGGTATTTATATTTGTATTCTTGTTTATTTACATAATTATACAATGTCCACAGTTGTGTGTTTTATTTTCTATGTAATCGATAATAAAATATATGAATAAACACCTTTATATGATAGGTGTGTTACTACATAAAATAACCCATGGGAATTGATTTTTTATTATGTGCTTTGGGTGAGCATGCAAGAGTTTAGTATTGCATGACATGTTAGCACATAAACTTGTTGGGAAATAGACACTTTAATGCCCTAAGGAAAACTTGATATAAAAAACTCAACATTTTGGTTATGTTGCTAGGACTTGTAGTGCTTGTTGCATAATAATGGAAAATGCTCAAACATTTATCCATTGAAAATATTAAATAATGGATTAGCAAGGTTGAGGATAATTTTATGATTCCATATCTTGAACTAGGAGTTTTTACATGTGCATGGGTTGAACAACATCTATACAGCTCATTATATGAAACCTTTTTTGATCAAAATCCCTATTCATTTTCATGCTTGGCTCTCTGTCTTTGCTCAAGACTAGTCACAAAATTTTTGGAAGGAGGTAAGCTTGGATGATTGAGCATCAAATGGATTTAGCACTTTTAGGAACACCATGGGCATGAACTATTAATATATAGTGGAGAGGGGTGTTGAATAGCTACATCTTGGAATATGATGTAACCACTTACTCTTGTCCTGAAGAAACCAAGTTCTAGGTTCTTTGAGAGCCACATGGTCGATATATTAAACACTTCCTACTAGAAATAAAGAGTTTTTTATTGATTATGGACTCAAAACTATACCTATGGAGGGATAAACCCATCCTTGCATGATCTAGATGGGTGGGGGGGTGGGGTGAGCGGGGAGGAATGTATAGGTGTTGGTGAAGGATTATTAGTTCAAAATGGTATAAAGTTAGTGAGCATTATGAAAGTGTAAATATGATGAAGCTCAATAGAGGATTATAGGTAGAAGGAGAGTAGGAAAGTAACAAAAGGACTTAGGAAGTGCTTTTAGGATCCATGAGGAAGCAGAAGGGTACAAGGAGGATTCACCAAATTTTAGATTGTGACCAATGCCAATTTTGTCATATATGGGAGAAACTAGTTGGATAGTAGAGAATGAAGAACCACATTTAAACCAGCCTATTCCCTAATCATTGTCCATTCTGATGATTTTGAGTCAAATGATTTAATTATACATAAATAGGATATAGATAGCCTAGAGTCATAGACTGATCCTGTAAAAGAACCTATTGTTAAGAAAATTTTAACTCATAATGAATTGACACTTTCTTTTCTTCAAGTAAATTTCATGGCCTAACTTGGTATGCCTAGTGAATCCAACATCAGTAGTGGGAAGAGTACTAGTCTAATTAATATAAATCAACCTATGACCATGCCCAACATTTTAGGTGCTACTAATGGAAGAATGAGAGGTGGACTAGAAGGTGAAATAGGAGGAAGTGGTGGACCCCCACCCCTAAGAACAAGAATTAGGAGTTCTCAACATCCATTGTTAAAAGTTCCTCAACTATCGATTATGTATTATGAAATGATGCTTAATTTACCTAAATATCATGGTATGGAGAATGTCATAGAGCATGTTCATAAGTTTGAAATCATTTAGAGGGTGCATGGTATAACTTCTTCTAAGCAAAAGGTAACACAATTTGAAGCCATACTTTTGGAAAGAGGACATAAGTGGTATAATAAGCATGATCCTCAACAAGTGATAATTGACTATGATCAGCTTAAGGCAAAATTTATTTAGGAATTTGATATTTTATAGTTTGAGTAACAAAGTATTATTTCACTAAAGTATATAAAATAAGATCTCACTGAAAGTTTACGTGAGTATGATGCATGATTCAAATCACTCTTATCTAAGCTCTCATTCAAGATTAATGTTGCTTAGCATTCCTAATGGTTCATGAAATGATTTTTGCTTCCCTTTAGATGAATGATATCTCAAAGGACCTTTACCAGCCCACATGAGGCCCTATAAGCTATCCCCACACTAAATCTATCAATAACATTGACACTGGAATTAGTACTTTTATAGAAGCTCAAGTAGCTTCAATAGCATCACAATTAGAAAATATGACTGCAAACAATGTTTATTACTCTTGTAGCGGTCTTTGATGTATTGATTGTGAGTCTAAAGGTCATAATAGAAGTAATTACCCTCATAAGAACATCTATGTTATATTAAAGTAGACTTGTGAAATTTGACATGAAAATAATTATGTACACTCTTGTCCTTTCTTACAATGGGATACACATTCTAAAGTATCTAAATACTACAAGATATGTGATGTTTATATGCATGACATAAATGCCTACCAACTAATCATTGATAGACATGATGCACACATACATGGTATGCATCAAACCTTTATCTCAAAAAATTAATATAATGGTGGATATCGTGGATGAGGTCAAGGATGGGGATGAAGAGGTGGCCTTTTTCCACCATGAACATGTTATAATCATGGATCTCCATATCACTATCAGTGAGATTGTCCAGTCTATCCAACATGTACTTTTTTTTAAAATGAGCATCAGTTGGAGGAATTTCCTGATTTATATGCAATCATCACTAAGGAAATAAATAAAAAAGGTGCTAGTATGATTTACATTGAGAAACCTCACTGACGATCGAGCTCTAGCACTCTAATGGCCCAATAGGTTAATATCACCACACATAGTAGAGGATAGTTTCAATATACATCTATTCTACCTATTGAGAAGATAGCATAAAAAACACATGTAATGAAGTATCCCGATGCCCAATAATTGAAAGATGTACTCTAGGATACTATAACCTTGGTATGGTAACTACAAGGATAAATTAAATTTATTAAGGACCGAGAAGTCACCCGACATATTGATCTAAAAAAGGCTATGAAACCTCAAAATGTGGTGCAAGATGATTTCCAAGAACTTTGCAAGCATCTATTAGAAGAAGATATTATCCCACAATCGAGTAACTATCTTATATATCAAGTACCAAGGCCAACTGGAGATCAACATCATTTAACAAAGACAACTAAATATCATCAATTAAATCATGATCAATGACAAGATACACATGTTCCTCCTAGCCCTCAAGAGGACAATGAAATACTGGTGAATGTTGCCATCAACAGTTGGGTGATTTGAAACATTTTGGTTAACATTAACATTAAGGTTAATATCCTCACAAAGGATGCATGGCACAAAATGGCTAGCCCAACATTAAAACCATTGCCTCATGTATTGTTTATGGCCAATAAAACTCATGCTCTACCAATTGGAATTTTTAAAAATACAACTATCGATATCCTTGGGGTACCTTTTAAAATTGACTTTGAAGTTCTTAAATTAGTTAAAGTTGATGATTTCCTAGATCTATTAGGTCATCCTTGGTGTTATGCAAACAACGTGGACTTAGGTTTTAAAAAGTGTTATATCAATTTTGAAAATATTGACCAATGGTTCATCATCCCATTAGAACAAACACATGGGCCCCCATACATAAAACATGTTAGTGCAGATGAGGATATTAACCACATATACAACATCATAATGAGAGATGATGAGAATCATGATCCTACCCCTGATATCATCCTCTAATGGATGGATATGTAGTCTCTTTATGATAATATAAGTAATGCTTGTAATTTTTTGGCCCATGATGACTATAACCTCACTGGAAGAGTGTGTGATGCCATTGGTAGTTTTGAAGGCATTATGTGTCAGTACCACAAATTCCATGGATTTGTTTATCTTATTACCAAATACATCATGCAAGGACCAGTTATGGCTACACCACTAGAGAGGCTTGATTAATCTCCTCAATTTCATAATCAAATGGAAGTCCATGACTTTATCCAGTGACTCAAAGCCTTTTATGACTCTGATGTTAATCGTATGCATTCACTAGTTCACCTTTTTAATAGCATGGCCTTAAGGTAGTAGCAAACCCATAACGAGCATATTTTTCATTGGGATCAAGTTCACTCTAATTTACATCACTGGTTTCATCATGATAACAATATCCAAGGTACAATTAGTTATAACAGAGTCTGAGTACTAGAACCACACACAAAATATCGTGAAACCATGTAGAGGGCTAAAGAATACTTCTTGCTAGAGTACTTGTGGGTACATGATTTTTATGAAAGTTTACATACTTGGGATAGATCATGGTTTTTTTATGAAGAACAATATTTAGGTACCTATTTATGTAATTTTTTGAAAAAAAAACATGGTCTCGGCATTGTCTTAATCATCCCCAAGGATGGACTTGTGCCTCACTTTCCAAGCCATGTATCAAGTAATTATTGGTGACCCTAGTCCTATCAAGGATCAAATAATACATATTCATGGTGTAATATAGTAAATATTGGTTATATTTGATGATCCATTTGTGCATTCTTTCCCCACACTAAAACCTATCCTTAATCAGGTATGTCATGAAGAGATTTGCAAAGGAAAGCAAAAACTAGTGTTCCACATTGATGAAGGTGAAGGTTCTAAACCACCTAACCATTGAAAAATAATTTATGTCCCCCAAAAATATGAAGCTTGAATTTTTCATGATATTGGTCCTCATGTAGAGCACCTATACTTAGAACCTCTTCAAACCATTTAGCATAACATTGGCACAGAGGAAGAACCAAAGATAGCTACTGTGAGAAACTACTGGTCTGATATTGAAATTTCAAAAATATTTGAGTTACTAAAAGAGTACCAAGATGTTTTTCCAAGGAATTATATTGAAATGAAAGGTGTTTATCTATCCTTAGGTAAAATTCATATCAAACTAGTTGAAGGTGCTCAACCAATCAAAAAATGGCCATATAGGATGAATCCAAATTTACATGCAAGGATGAAAGAGGAAACTGATAGAATTTTTTATGCTAGAGTTATAACCCTAATTGAAAAGTATGATTAGGTCAACCCCATGGTAATAAGTATAAATAAGGATGCGTGTTTTAGAATTTGTGTTGATTATCAAATACTTAATGTATCATGTATTATTGATCCTTTCCTAATGCCATTCATAGAAGAAATACTTGAAGGTGTCATAGGGTGTAAAATTTACACTTTCATAGATAAATTCTTTGGGTACCATTAGGTCTAAATCATTAAGGAACATTGCCCTAATACTACATTTTCTACCAAATGGGGATATTTCGCATATATTGCCATGCCATTTGGGTTGACAATTATACCTATTGTATTCTCTTGTATAGTAATTGAGGATTTTTAAGATTTCATCCATAAATTTCTTCAGGTTTATTTGGATGATTGGATAGTTTATGGCCTGATGAAGGAACACTATTCTAATTTAAAACTTATGTTAAAGCGTTGTCAACTACCTCAAATTTTACTTAATCTAAAGAAATGTTTTTTTGATACACCTTATGATGTTCTTCTTGGTCACATTATCTACCAAGAAGGACTTCGGGTAGACCCCTCTAATGTAGCTATCATTCTTCATCTATTAGCACTGACATCCCAGTGCATAGTTCATGTTTTTCTAGGTCATACAAGGTACTATAAAAAATTCATCCAAAGATATGTAAAAATTATCATGTTATTAGAGGAACTCTTGAAACATAACTAACTCTTTATTTAGACCCACTCTTTGTAAGAATCCTTCAAGGCCTTAAAATATAAGCTCATCATTGATTTGATTCTCTAGTTCTTTGATTGGAGTAAACCATTCCATGTCCATGTTGATGCTTATGTAATAGCCATCGATGTAATCCTTACACAGCTTGGTGAAGGTCACCTTGATCACCCCATCTATTTGGTGAGTAGAAAGCTTACTCTGGCTAAGATAAATTACACCACAATAGAGCACAAAGCACTTTCCATGATTTATGATTTACAAAAGTTTTGACAGTACCTATTGGAAACTCCTTTTGTGTTTTATATAGACCATGAAGTTCTGAAATATCTGGTTAATAAACTTGTATTAAATGATCATATATATCACTAGATTGTATTTTTTCAAGAATTCCAATTCTCTATCATGGTCAAACCAGGAAAGACCAATTGCAATCTTGACCATCTCTCTATGATTGATTTCAATAAACTAGTGTGTGTCATTGAGAATGATCTACCTAATGTATAGATGTTTCATATTTCACATGTTTTAGAGGAATTAGAAGATATAATAGATTTATTAACTACTAAAATAATGCCAAATTATTTGAGTCTATAAGCTAAAAATAACTAGTCATCTGTGTTGTACCATTATAGCTCATTAAAGGGGACCTTTACAAGTTTGGACAAGATGAAATCCTTCAACATCATGTCATGAAACATAAGAATTTTTAAGTACTCCATGAATTTTATGAATGAATTATTGGCCAACACTATGCTGGGGAGGCTAATGCATGCGAAGTACTATTCATCAAACTATGGTGGCCTACCCTTTTTCAAGATGCTAAGCTACATGTTAAATAGTGTGATATTTTCTAACACGTGGGAAATCCAAATCATTGAGATGTCATTCCATTACACCCTATCTTATCATAAGAACCATTTGAGAAATGGACCATAGATTTTATCAACCCCATCAACCTAGTTGGATGATGTATAGATTCTTGCTATATCATAACAACAACTAATTATCTCACATGTTGGGTTGAGATCATGCCAATAATGTATTGTATTAAATAAACCATCATACACTTCATATGAGAACATATCATTACCAATTTTGGCTATCCATTAGTTTTACTAGTGATCATGGTACACATTTCCTTAATGAGACTATTTATGTATTACTCACTGAGTTCATGATTGCCCATCACAAGACAACACCATATCATCCCCAAGCCAATGGTACTACTGAGGCATTCATAAAAAAATTGGGAACCACACTTACAAATATTTATAATATTAGATGCACTAACTAGGATGATTGGGTGTTTTTGGTACTTTGGGCTTATTGTACAACTTATAAGCACCTCAATAAAAGTATATTAGAACTGAATCAATTTTATCAGTTGAATTCTTGATACCATCTCTTTACATCATATGTATTGGATAATTAGATGATGAATCATCATTTAAAGCACATTTAGATTTTTTTTTATGGTTGGATGAATCACATTTCCTTACTCATTGGATTAAAGATGTGGAGAAACATAAAAAAAAGTGTGGAATGATTGCCACCTTAAGCACAAGATATTTACTCTCAAAATGAAAGTTTTGCTCTATGACTCCAAGTTTGTGTTGCATTATGGTAAGCTATGTGTTCACTAGGATGATCCTTTTATTGTTTATAGTATTCATCCTATAGATGTTTGTTATTTAAAAAGATTATATGGCCAATGTCTTATTAAACACTATAATGATAGTTGGTTAAGGCTGTATTTCTCCACTTCAAACTGTTAGTTTCATTGGTATCAATAAGGCACATGCCATTAGTTTGGGATTTCTTATTTTCAATAAAGTATTGCCTCATTACTTGCCCCTTTATTTTATTTTATGTTCTTTTTTTAACTTAATACTTATGATTTCATGGAGGACCATGATGCAAATTTAGTGTAGGGTAAGGGGTGTTACATGTGTTGGGAAATGGTCTATAGGGATGCATGCGCAAGTAAAGAAGTCTAAGGATAGATAATCCCTATAATGGTATGAATATTCAAAGGGTTTTATAACTATCATGCACTATAAAAATAAATAGGATGAGATAAGACATGACATAATATTAAGAGATGGTGGTTGTGATAAGCATACAAACATCATGTCATGACAATACCATTAATTGCATTTATGACGAGAAGTGATAGTCAAAGAAATGAGATAGTTAAAATGCATTAATTACAAGAAGTGATGGTTGAAAAGGGGGGTAGTAAATACAAATTACCCCCTTGAGTCTATAAAAATACATTTAAGGGCTCATTTTAAAATTTACCTTTGCTTTGAATGTGATTTTATAGAGCCAAAGAGAGAACAACTGAGTTCAAGCACTTATAAGATAAAAGCAGAGTATCAATATTCTCATTCATTATCTATTAAGAAGGATCCTACCTAAGTAATCAAATAGAAGTTAAATAACCCATAATCATATAAATTAAATATGGTAATCATAGGTTACAAAGGTTAGCATCCACCATTAATGAGCATCGAAATAAGAGAGTTGAGTCACTTTTGTAATAAACACATATTCTTTTGGGAATATTAGATGGTTGCACCTCAACCTTTGGGATCCATGAAGGGTGATGCAGCTTAAAAAAATGGCCCAAAAAATTGATCCACTATCAGCCATTCTAGAGGAGGAGGAGCTACTTGTTGGGGGAATTAGTATTTATCAGAGAGGAAACACTTGAGGAATAAAGGGAGTGTATAGAAGGTAGATGATTAGGAATGGCATGATAGACTAAGAAGAAGGACCAAATACCTCCACCTCTACCTTTGATGATAGAGGAGATGCATTAGCTAGAAACAGTGATGTGCATAGAGAATTAGGTATCAAATGTACCCACCTGTACCATTTTTTACTATAACTACCACCAACCTAAAAATGAGGTTGAGCTACAAAATGAATACTGAGTTGAGTGCCAAAACACTAGGAGTGAATTGGTGTGTGACTTAAAAATATTTAATGCCTTGGACTCTACAAGGTTTTTCTAGTTGGTTAACCTTCCATATTTTGGAAAACTATTGGAAGTAATAGAATTTCTACTTTTGTGCATCCATGAGGACTATATCTATTTTATTGGGCATTTCATGAAGATTACACCTAAAATAATAAGCAAGGTGTCAGCGTTTCAATGCTCTGGTATGGATGTTGAATTTGATTTGGAGGACTTGGAGGAGATAGAGATGAAAACCATGATGCTAGAGTACCAAAAGTAGGGCAATGCCATGTACATTAAAAACTTACAAGACCCCACCCTTTGAGTAGTATTGCACATCATTATGACCAAGATTTTCAACACTGATCTATGGAAAGAGGTGGACATGGCTCACCTATTTATCCCCCAACAAGTAATTGAGGACTGAAGTAAAATTAGGCAATGTATTTTTCCAAAAAAATTATACTAGATACAGAGAGGACCCACTGGATACCTAGCCATAGTTTCTCATGGGGGTATTTTTTTATTGATGGTGTTTGATGAAATTGGTATACCTGATTACACCTCTGGATAACTAAAATAGTTGTACCCACGAAAGCACAAGTCCCTGGTAGAGTGCTACAAGGTATTCACATGCCCCAGTTATATCACTTCAATTTTCAAAATCAAGACGAAGTCATGGTATGATGGCCTGAAGGAAGATTTTGGAAATGAATAATGTATTCCAAAATACTTGCTTGTCTAGGTTAACAAACAAGCCAGATTTATCATTAAATAATATTTTTATTTGGTGCATATCAAGATGGCCCCCTTTAGAGAGATTTTGGATTGGTTGAAGCTTCATTATGCCTTCACAGTGAGGTACGTTATCAAATTAGTGAACCATATATATGACACACATCCCTTCACCTTAGAATTAGAATGAATTAACTTAGAGATTCACACTATTTGAAATATGTATGGTTATACTGGCAAGAATCCATACACAAAAAAATAAGAGTATGAAAGAGCCAACATCAAGGTTCACTAAACCATGGCCTAAAAAACTATTCATAATCTATTTTATATATTATGACCCAATAATAAATCTTTAGGAGGTGCAGATCATGCAAGAGGGAAGCTTCCTCCCATGCCACCACTTGACAAGAAGAAGCAAGCTAGGCATGAGGCTAGCACAAGTTCACAACCAAAACTACCAAAAAGACAAAGCACTGCCCAAGCACCACCACCAAGGGTTTCACCACTAAGGGCCTCCCCACCAAAGCCATCACCACTAATGACTTCACCCAAAAATTATACACCAAAATCATAACCAAAGGGTTCAACACCATCAATACCAATCAACCAAACATAATAGGAAGAGCCTAAAAGTCATAGGGAAGAATTAGAGGGGTTGAACTCAAAAAAAAAACCCTCCCTAGTTCTAAAGGAGGAGACCACCCTTGATGAGGTGAAATTAAATGTATAATCTCCACTTGGTGAAGAGAGGGATGGTTTTAACATAGAATGAATGAATAACATAAACATTGATAACACTTCACTGGTACCAAATATAGATGTTAAGATCTTTGAGTGGGATCCCCTCAAAGGGAATTAATTGATTGAATCTAAATTTAAACCACCATTGGTTGATCCAACCACCAAATTGCATGCATAATACCAGAGAGGCATTCTAGATAGGATGTTATATTTATATTCCCATTTTCAACCATAGGATGCAACTATTGATACCAAGCATCAAAAGTATTTTTTATTGGATATGTATAATGAAGAATGCCATTTTTAAATACCTTTAGATAGTATAGTTTTATATTCTCAAGAAACAACGTTTCCCACTCCAATTTAGGTTGATCCCCAATAGCTTCCTCCTCTACAAACTAGCATTACATTTTTTTTTAAATGGACTTTGAATTTGCATGATAGAATATACTTTTAGATTTTGATGCACGCACTATAGATAAAAAACATGGCCAAGTGGTGGTAATGTATGATAAATAAGTTACCACTTAAAATTAACTTGAAGACAAAGTAGCCATGCTAAAGCAACAAATGGAAGAAGCCATAGTAGCCAAAGTCAAAAACTTTAAATTTATGTAAAAAAAATTTGGGCTAAGAAATGGCATTAGTAGATGGGGTCACTTTGGAGGGAGAATCTATTAATAAATTGGAGACCCTTGTAAATATCTTGTTAAATCAGTGCAAGGAATAACTTGCACCTAGAAATAAAGCATTATGGGTGGCTGAACAATTTTCAAAAGTAGTGGAAGTCTATATATGCACCCTCAAAATGTTAGGGAATTGATCCCCATCTTAGATGGGATTTTTGAGAAATTGGCATGGCCTTGTAAAATTTTGGAGGACCGAATCAAGGTAGAGGAGTCTCAATGATAGTATTTGGTTTTGATCATGTTCTTGAGATGCATTGATTGTCATTGTTGTTAAGTTGATATTAGTACATAATACATTAATGGAAAAGTGGTAGGTCTAAGTGGATTTGAGAGTGCATATCATGTGTGTAGGTATTTTGGATGATAAATAATGTTTTTGATGTTATTTTCATGTTTCATAGGTTATATGAGGTGCCAAGAGGGCTTTGTGGTCTTACGAAAGTGAAAGAAACTCATCAGAGCACTCATATGAATGTCTAGGTTTTTCTAGTCATCTTGGAAAATCAAGCTGAGCAAAATATTGAGTAATTTTATAATTTTCATGTGTATAAGTGTCAAAATAAGTTGTTCATATGATTCTGATCAGTTTTGTATCAAGTTCTTATGTTCCAACTTTCAGGTCATGAGGTGGTGTGTAGTAAAATTTATGGCAGTGCAAAGTTAGCCTCCCAAGAAAATTGTAATGTTTCCCATATGTAGCCAATTTTTCAATATCAAGTGACCATTATATAGGTATGCCAAGTGTAAAAATATTTATCTATCATATTAAAGATCTAATGGCAATCTTTCGATCATGTAGATGAAGATCTAATGATGAGCACGAGGTCAATAAGTCAAAGGTTCCTAAGATTGAATGTGATGGTGATATTTGTCACAAACATAGTGATTTTATAGTAGATAAATGGTTCAAATAAATTCAATAAGTCAATAATCATATGATTCACATGGGGCTGTCAAGTGGTGTAAGAGCGTTAAAACAGTAGGGTACAGAGAAGGCATGTGGGACTGCCAAGTGTCATAATCTTGGAAGCCCAAATCAATGACCAATGACCAAAATTGAAAGTCAAGGATAGGAGACTCATGAAGAGATCAATGAAGTGTATTTTATCAAGTTTTCATGGGGCATGAGATGAATACACGTGTATGATGTTTTTGTATTACATAGTTGCCATTGGATGAGTTCTCATTGTTTTGTTTATATCTTTTGATGGAACATGAATTTGAAAGTGCTATAAAAATAAAATTTATAACTCCAAAACATGTCCAAAAAAATTATTTATAAGGTTTGAATATTCATATAATTGTATTTATTGCTCTTCAAAGTTGACTATGTGTTTGACCATCTTCTACAAGTAACCCGATAAGGATGTCTATATTTGTCTTAATGCAATTTGGATGTTTTAAGGTGTATTAACTATTTTATATTGTTTTATACTCCATGAGTATAAATTTTGTGGATTTTAGAGGTTTGACCAATCCATATTCAATATGAAAAAATTCCTAGAAGTTGAGTTTTTTTAATTCATGGTAATCTTGTGTACAAGACTAATGTTTGAGTAGATTATGCACATATAGAAGAGTGTAGTGTTGGATGTAATCACTTGAAGGTATATTAGGGGTCATTTTTATATAAATATTCATTTATAAGTGGTCTTGTGCTCCTAATTTTCTCGATGAAGTGTTAAAGAGGTGAATAGGTCTCCATGAGACCTATAAGAGATACTAACACTTATTTGAAAGGTGTAGATACTTAAGGATTACCTATAGATGTTATGTCCAACATATGATGGTGGTATTGAGATATGTATTAATGAAATAGAATCCTTAATGGTTAGGTCAAATCTTATGGTTGACCAAGAAGATGATATTCATGACGGCTCTATAAAGAGTGAAATCAAATGTGATGGTTTCTAGTTTTGAGTGTGGTGAATGAAAAGAAAATAAGTGTGCCTAGTGGATGGTTTGAAGAGGAGATAAGGTTTAGGATTATGTGTGTGACCTATATGTCATAATTTTTATGTCATAATAGTATACTTGTAGGATTGAAGATAGAGGATGAGTGAATAGGTCTAAAGTGATCCAAAATGGTGTTTTAGATGTATTATGTGTGTGAAATCTTGAGAGTATGAAGGGTTGAAAGAGAGGTGTTATAAATTTTTCCTCCATCATATTTAAATTCAATAAGAGGTCTAGAACTGTTTATCTCATAGGTGTTGTGTGGGTGCTCAACATCTAGAACAAGTCAGTGTTTGTTCACGCTTAGTAGTGGGTTCTCCTTGTGAAGTTAGTGCTTCACTAAAATGGCTCATGTTTGTGATCATTTTATAGTAAAATTAGTCCATGTGTTTGTATTATTGAGATTGTTTTTTATTCCCCATGAGGTTTTCCCACATAATTCATGTGTTATGTGCTTGATCTTGCATCATCTTTCTTGTTCAATATTATGAATGACTTGTATGCTTTATAAATGATTGTGGGGATTTATTAAGGGTTTGAAAGGATTATAATTGAATTTTGGATTAACTTTCATCATTTATTCACCCCCACCTCTTAGTGATTATACCTCTAATAATTGGTATCAGATCCATACCTTCTTTGCAAGTTTAAACACTTGAAGGTGATCTAAGGTACAATATAGAAAGTCAACAAATGCAAGGTTTATATACAAAGAAAACATAAATATTCAATGTGTCTAATTATGTTTTTTATAGTTCAATAATGAGGACATATATCATGTCTCTAGGGTTTGATATTTGGCAATCTATTATAAATGGTTATATTACACCAACTATTCCTCCAACTAGTGTAGCTGATAAGAAGATAAGTAAAAACAATTCAAAGGAAAATAATTCCATCATTTTTGGTCTTTTAGAGACTAAGTTCACCACGGTTATCCATTATAATTATATCAAGGAAATTGGGGTCAAATTGTAAACTATCTATGAAAGAGATTCAAAAGTTTAGTTGGCTAAGTTATAGACTTATTGAAAGCAATTTGAGGGCCTCAAAATGAAGGAAGAAGACACTATTACATTCTTTATTCTAAGGTTTTATGAGATAATAAACATGTTCAAAGGTCTTGGAGAGAATATTAAAGAAGCTGCTATAGTAAAAAAGGTATTGAGGTCTCTCAATCTCAAATTTGATTCAAAAGTATCTATTGTAGAAGAAATTGAATATCCTACTCAGATGAAAATGGATGAATTGCATGGGATCCTTTCTACCTATGAGATGAGAGTCAATGAAGATAGACCTCTGAAGAAGGAATTAGCCTTCAAGGTGATCAAGGAGATAAAATCCATAAAGAACAAGTTAAGTATTTAAGACTCTGACCTTAATGAATATCAACTTGAAGACATTATTGCAAGGAAATTGAATGTAGCATTAGGTAAGTATGAAGGGAAACTTCCTTTTAATTTTTTTCATGTGGTAAAATTGGTCATTTTATAGCTAGATGCACAGATAGAGGCAAGTTTGAACTAAAATAAGATTATATGGAATCTCTTGAGGATGAACAAAATAAATCTGAGGGTCCTAGAAAGTACAAAAAAATCTTCAATAAGAGAAATGGTAAGAAGGAATCATAAAAAGGCAGTAAGAGTCTTTACCATGAAGAAGATAGTAACTCATTTGCATAAGAAGAAGAAAACACATTAGACAGTGATGATTCTTTTCTTAATGAGGATAAAGAGACACGGTTCATGGCTTTGAGTGATGATGAAGGTGAATGTTCTTTAAATAGAGATATCTTTGGAGGAGATAACTCAGAGGAAGAAGATGATAAAGTCACTCTTGAAGACAAATATCTAAACACTATGGAAAAAATGAAGCTACTACAAGGAAAGAACAAAAAGAAGCTTCCTTGATCAAATCCTATGAGGAAAAAATTAGCCTTTTTCAAGGAAGGTTGAGTAATGAATCCAAAGAACATGATGAGATCACTTAACAACATGAAATTTAGGTTTGTACTCTTGATGAAAAGATAAAGAGTAAGGATGAAGAATTTATCATGTACCAATCAAAGATGAAGCCTTTACAGATGAAACTAAATCAATTTATGAGCAAGCTTGAAACATATCAGAAGTTAGAAGCAAGCAGCTCTAAAATAAATGATCTCATGATAAACAAAGATGTAGTTGGTGATTTAGATAATAAATACACTAAGGTGGATAATGAGGCTAAATTTATGAAAGCTCTTGAATATTTGAAGATTAAGAAAAAGAAAAATAAGTTAATGTCATAAATCAAGGACTATAAGGAACAATTCAATGTGTTTGAGGCAATAATGAATGATGACACTAAGGAACATGAAGATATAGTCAAACATCTCAATACTTAGTTGGAAACTATGTATACAAGCCTAAAACTAAAGAAAATGAATGCTCAAGGTATATGATTGAAATTGAGTCCTTACATTTTGAGTTGGAGAAGACATCTATCTAGGTAAGGTCTTTTATGAAGTTTGAAAAGAGTGTTAATGATCTTGCTAACATTTTGAGTACTCAAATGTCTGCAAGTGATAGATTTGGTCTAGGTTTCAAAAAGGAACAAAAGGTTTCAAATCAAAACAAATAAAATGGTAACATGAACAAGGAGAATTATACCTTAAAATTCAACGATCAATCAAGGAATGATGGTACTATAAGATTGAGAACTAATCCTATCAAACAACCAAATGCTATGAGGTATGCAAATTTCAATGGTCAGTGTTACTCCTACAATCAATTTGGTCATCGATCAAGAGAATGTAAAAGACCCTCAATAAATGATTTTTTTGGAACTATGATATGAATTATCAGTCAATTGGTCTAAGTGAATTTGAATGTACAGCTGCTATGACATGGGGCACAATACAAGATTCTATCCTAACAAGGTAAGAAATAATGAGTTTTCCTAAGAAGTATGGTTTGCTACAAATGTCAAGAGAGAGGTCACATAACAAGGTTCTATAGGAATGGTCAGTCTCTTATTCAAATAAAATCAATCCTAACATGAAGAAAAGAAGCTATAATGAATGAAGACCCAAAGAGGTAAATGGGTTATTTGTCATGACAGAGTAGGAAACAAAGTCCAAGTATCAAAGAGCAAGCTTTATCTACCCAAATGGATAAAGAGATCAAGGACTCTAAGTTAAAAAGAAAAAGTGAATTTAATGACTCATTCAAAGTCAATACTATGATGAGGCAAGACTATAATTTAAGTAGGAGTATGGAGATTTGGGAGTCTTCTGAGTTTTAGGACTGTTAATTTCTCATGATAAATGGGTGTCTCTATTAATGCTTCTTAGGAGACATCTGTCATATGTAAAAGCAAGTGTACATGGTCTAGGTAATAAAATAAATGTAAATATAAATACAATAGGGGGAGATAACTTGGGTCTCTTGAGGATTATATGAAGTTTGGGCATGTTTTTTTACAAGCTAAGAATCAAGGAGTAATTCAAATAGAGGTATGTTCTCTTCAATTTATAATATGCAAGGTATGTATAGATTGAAGGGGAGCATATGTGAGATGTTTTAATTTAAAATATTTTGTGTGTTTGAGCATGGTTTGAGAATAGGTTATATAGGATAAGCATGATGTTAGGGGGAGCTTTCTAAGCTCTATGAATAGTTTGTCAGATTCAAGGATCAAGTTGGCATGTTGAGAAAGACCCTTTGTCATTAATGTCAAAGGGGAAGAAAGTTCAGAATGAAGGAGTTATTTCCTTTGGAGGATATCATTCTAAAAAAAATTACCATAAATAACAAAGGGGGAGATTATTGGTTATGTTCTTGAGATGTATTGATTGTCATTGATGTCAAGGTGATCTTAGTACATAATACATTATTGACAAAGTGATAGTTTCTAAGTGGATTTGAGAGTGCATATCATGTGTGAAAGTATTTGGGATAATAGATAATTTTTTTGATGTTATTTTCATGTTACATAGGTCATATGAGGTGCCAAGAGGGATTTGTGCTCTTGTGAAAGTGAAAAGAACTCATCAGAGTAGTCATATGAATGTCTAGGTTCTTCTATTCATCTTAGTAAATTAGGTTGGAGTATATTGATGACATCATCATTCACACATGTGGTAGTGTCATAAGGAGTTATTCATATGAGTTTGATCATTTTTATACCAAGATATTATGTTCCAAGTTCAAGGTCATGAGGTGGTGTGTAGCAAAAGTTATGGCAATGCAAAGTTATCCTCCCAGGCAAATTGTAGTGTTTCCCATATTTAGCTAATTTTACAATATCAAGTGACCATTATATAGAGCTTCTAAGTGTTTAAACCTCACTCAATTGGATTAAATATCTAACAACAAGTATTGAGTTGTGCAGATGAAGATCTAATGGTAAGCATGAGGTCAATAAGTCAAAGGTTCATGAGATTAAACATGATGGTGACATTTGTCATAAACACAATGACTTTATAGAAAATTGATGGTGAAAATAAAATAAATAATTCAATAAGCACAGAAGTCACATGGAGATTTAAAGGGGCATAAGAGTGTTAAACAACAAGGTATATAGAAAGCACACATGACTACTAGGTGTCATAATTTAAGAAGCTTGAATTAATGATTAACGACCAATGTTGAAAGTCAAGGATAAGAGACCCACAAAGAGATAAAAGAAGTGTAATTGATCAAGTTTTCAGGGGGTAGGAGATGAAGACACATGTCTGATGTTTTTGCATTACATAGTGGCCATTGGGATTTGAATATTCAAAATTAACAAAGGAAAACCAATGCTCATTATTTTATTTATATATTTTGATGGAAGATGAATTTTATAGTCATATAAAAAGCAAGGTTATAAATAAATCCAAGGGATATCCAAAAAAATTTGTCAGAAGGTTTAAATATTCATATAGTTGTAGTTATTGAGCTTCAAATTTGATTGTGTTTGAGCATCTTCTATAAGTGACTCAAGAAGGATGTTTATATTTTTCTTAATGGTATTTGGATGTTTCAAGGTGTATTAACTATTGGATATTAGTTTAGACTCCATGAGGATCAAATTTTTGTATTTTATAGGTTTGACCAATCCATCTTTAGTATGAAAAAATGCCTAGAAGTTGACTATTTATTCATTCATGGTATTCTTATGTACAAGACTATTATTTGAGTATATTATGCATATGTAGAAGAGTGTAGTGTTGGATATAATCACTTGAAGGTGTCTTAGGGGTCATGTTGAATAGAAATATGAATTAGGAAGTGGTCTTGTATTCCTAATTTTCTCAATGAAGTGATAAAGAGGTGAATAGGTCTCCATGAGACCTATAAGGGCTACTAAGGCCTATTTGAAAGGTGTAGTTGCTTAAGGGTGACCCATGGATGTTATGGAAAAGATATGAGGGTGGTATTGAGATATGTCTTAGCTTAATATAAGACTTAAGTGTTAATTTAGGTCTTATGGTTGACCAAGAAGATGATATTCATGAAGGCTCTATAAAGAATAAAATCAAAATTGATGGTTTCAAGTTTTGAGTATGGTAAATGAAAAGAAAATAAGTTTGCCTAGTGGATGGATTAAAGATGAGAGTAGGTTGAGGATTGTGTGTATGACCTTTAGATCATAATTTTGATGTCATAACAGTGTGTTTGCAAGATTGAATATTGAGGATGAGTGAAGAGGTTTAGAGTGATCCAAAAGGGTGTTTTGAATATATTATGTGTGTGTGCAAGCTTAAGAGTGTCAAGGTTTGAAAGAGAGGTGTTATAAATTATTTATTCATCATATTTAAATGAAATCAGAGTTCTATAACTATTTATCTCATAGGTGTTGTGTGGGTGCTCAACATCTAGAACAAGTCAGTGCTTGTTCATGCTTAGGGGTGGGTGTTCCTTGTGAAATTGGTGTTTCACTAAAATGTCTCATGTTTGTGATTATTTTATAAGACTAGTAGTCCATGTGTTTGAAATATTGAGAGGGGGTTTTTATTCCCCATAAGATTTTTCCACATAATTCATGTGTTATGTGCTTGATCTTGCATCATCTTTCTTGTTCATTGTTATGAATGACTTGTATGATTTATAAATGATTATGGTGAATGATTAAGGGTTTGAAAGGATTGAAAATGATGTTTAGATTATCTTGCATCATTGATTCACCCCCACCCTCTCATTGATTTTACCTCTAATAGTTGGAGGATTCCACCCTTTTAATAAAAGACTACATCGAGCATGGTAAGGCATTTAAGGATGTCAAGACCATGGAAGAAACAATAAACGTGCATCGACAACAAATAAATTCTAAATTTACATATATTTAAAGATATATTGTAAATGAATTCAATATGATTTAAGAGGTCCAAAAGGATGCTTTCACATCCCTTAACTAATTGGTCAATAGGGCAAGTGAGTGTTCTGATTAACCTGAGGAGATGAAAAAGTTGAAGGCAATGATCGAGGAAATTGTTAAGGTGTGGAGCCTGAAAGCTTCACCAAGGAGGGCTTTGCAAGGTTGCAGCAGTTACACAGTCACCGGTGTCGGTTAGGAGCAACTGACGTCAGTCAGGAGCAGTTCAGGAGATGCCGGCATCGACAGAGATCGGTCGACATCGGTCACAGGCAAGCAGGTAGGAACCAGCGTTAGTTACCTGTGCGTCCAAAGAGCTATTTCTGAGGATAGAATCGAGTGTTTGCATGATGAGATTAAGTCATAGTCTTAAGTCCGTGTCTCTATTATTAGTAAGACTATTTAGAGCCCTTGTTCAAGAGGCTTAACTGTTGGTTGTAAATGCATGCTCGAGTTTCCTAATTCTATATGTAGGGATTAGATCTTCTTAGCTTATTGTAGTGTATTGGTATGTTGAAAGAACAGTACAGAATTGTACATGTGAATCAATCCAGGTTGTTGGAGTTGATTGTACTTGAGAGAGAGAGCTCTTGAGGGAAAGAGATCTAGAGAGAGATCTGTACATCTGAGAGAGGTGTAGAAGAAAGAAGTTTCTTCAATTGTATTCCTTCTGTAAAGAGTTTAATACAAGTTTTCAGGGTGGTTTCTTGTATATCTTGTTCTTTGCTATTATATGATTCTAGTTACTTATCATTCTGATTTAATTCTATGTTTATTGCTTTCATAAGTGTAATCAAATTGTTGGTTGATCCCCAACAAGTGGTATCAGAGCCTTGGTTGTAGGTTCAGAGCTTGATATCCAAAAGTGGTATCAGAGCTCAGGTTCACTAACAGGTGGTTTAGATCTGTGTAGTGTGTATTGATTACAAATTACTCACAGGGGTTTCTATAGAGATTTCTATTTGAGTGGGAGAAGCAATGGTAGAAAAAAGTAAACTGAGAATGGAGAAGTTTAATGACAAAAATTATCAACATTGGAGAATGCAGATAAAGGACTATCTGTATTAGAAAGATCTATACTTACCATTAGGTGGGATTGCAAAGAAGCCCACAGACATGGATGATGAAGAATGGGAAGTTCTTGATAGAAAGGCTCTTGGGTCTATTAGACTGAGTCTAGCATCTACTGTGATATCTAATTTATCACAGACAAAGTCTACGGTAGAGTTAATGACTACTTTAGCAAATTTGTATGAAAAACCCTCAGCTTCTAATAAGGTATATCTTATGAAGCAGCTATTTAATTTGTGTATGAATGAAGGTGGATCTATATCTAATCATCTGAATGATTTCCATGGAATTGTAAATCAATTAAGTTCAGTCAATATTATATTTGATGATGAAATTAAAGCTCTTTTAATATTATGTTCTTTGCCTGAAAGCTGGCATAGCTTAGTAATGGCAATTAGTAATACTGCATCTACTTCAAATATTTTAAAAGTAGAGGATGTTGTTAGTGTTATCTTGAATGAGGAAATTCACAATAAAATCACGGAGGAAACATCAGGGAACACTTTAAGTTTTGAGAGCAGGGGAAGGCAAAAAGAGAAGAGCAAGAAAGGGAGATCAAGGTCTAAGTCTAAGGTGAGAGGTAGATCCAAATCCACAAATGGCAGGAAGCCACAATGCTGGAATTGTGGAAAGATGGGGCACATAAGTAGAGATTGCTGGTCAAAGCCTAAGGAGGACAATCAGCATGAAGGAAAGGAAGAAGCAAAGGTTGCAGGTATTGCACAAGATGCTTTAATATTCTCTTTGCATAATAAAATAGAATCTTGGGTTTTAGATTCTGGTGCATCTTTTCATGTTACCCCTAATAGAGAATATTTTAGTGACTATATCCATGGAGATTTTGGAATAGTGTATTTAGAGGATGATGAGCCTTGTAAAATTATTGGCAAAAGTAAAATGCAGCTAAAAATGCAAAATGGAAACACATGGGTGTTGAGAGACGTCATGCATGTTCCTAGCTTGAAGAGGAATTTGATTTCTGCAGAAAAGTTAGGGGATGAGGGTTGTACAGTAACTCTCACAGCTGAATTTTGGAAGGTGACCAAGGGTGCACTTGTAATGGCCAGAGGTAAGAGAGTAGGTACTCTCTATTTATGTAATTGTGTTACTAACAATTCTCCTTCTGTATTATCTACTTCAGATGTAGATGCAAAATTGTGACACTCAAGGCTTGGCCACATGAGTGAGAAGGGAATGTCCATTCTTAAGTCTAAAGGTAAGCTTTCAGATTTGAAAAGCATAGATCTAGATTTTTGTGAGCACTATGTTTTTGGAAAACAGAAGAGAGTGAGTTTTCTCAAGACTGGATCAACAAAGAAGAAGCATAAGTTGTAGCTTATTCACACAGACGTGTGGGAACCAGCTCAGGTTGCTTCTATTGGAGGATCACAGTACTATGTTTTGTTCATAGATGATGCTAAAAGAAAGGTATGGATCTATTGTATTAAGAAGAAATATGATGTATTTGAGACTTTTAAGATTTGGAAAGCTATGGTTGAGAATGAAACAGGCAGAAGATTGAAGTGCCTGAGATCTGACAATGGTGGTGAGTTCTGCAGCTATAAGTTCAAATGGTATTGTTATATGCATGGAATCTGTAGGCAAAAGATGGTTCCAAAGACGCCTCAATAGAATGGAATTGTTGAAAGGATGAACAGAATAATTATGGAGCATGCAAGGTGTATGAGATTGCATGTTGGTTTTCCCTTAGAGTTTTGGGTAGAAGCTGTTGACACTGCAGTGTATCTGATTAACAGAGGACCCTCTACAGCTTTGGATGGTGGAATTCTAGAAGAGGCATGGATAGGTAAAAAAGTAGATCTCTCATTTCTCAAAGTTTTTAGTTGTGAAGCCTTTGTGCATGTTGATAAAGAAAATAGAAAGAAGCTAGATGCTAAGTCTATGAGTTGCACATTTATTGGCTATGGCTCAGATGATTTTGGATTCAAGTTTTGGAATCTAGGAACTAACAAGATAATTAGGAGCCGTGATGTTGTTTTTAATGAAAAAGTGATGTATAGTGATCAGCTGAAGAAGCTGAATCAATCTGGGTAGAGTAATGGAGAATTAGACAAGGTGACGGTCCAAAATGAGCTCGCGAGAAAAAGAAATAATCACTTGTAGGAAAACACAGAGACTAACGTCGGTAGGGCAAGAACCAACATCGACAGAACAGAAACCGATGTCGGTCATACAGAGACTGACATCAGCAAGTCAAGAACTGACGTCGGTCAGGAAGAACTGACATCGGCCAATTACAAGCCTGGAAGTGATCAAGGTCGGTCACTGTCAGAGAATTTGGGTGGACATCGTGTTGCAGATGAGTCTCAGATGCCCATCAGGAGGTCAGAAAGGGTAAGTAAGCCTCCAATTAGATATTCCCCTTCATTATTCTATTTATTGCTAACCGATGGTGGAAAACCAGAGAGTTTTGAAGAAGCATTATAGGTGGAGTCCAAGAGTCAGTGGGAGCATGGCATGGTTGAGGAGATGGAGTCCTTGAGAGAGAACCAAACATGGGATTTGGTTGAGTTGCTAGCTGGTAAGAAGACACTGAAGAATAGATGGACCTACAGGTTGAAGGAAGGTGAGAACGGACAGATGAGATATAAGGCCAGATTGGTACTGAAAGGATTTGCACAAAAGCTAGGTATTGATTTTGGTGAGATTTTTTCTCCTGTTGTTAAAATGACTTCTATACGGACTGTACTATCTTTAGTTGCTATTGAGGATTTGCATCTTGAGCAGCTTGATGTTAAGATAGTGTTTCTTCATGGAGATTTGGATGAGGAAATTTATATGGAACAGTCGAAAGGATTTGAGGTCAAAGGTAAGGATAAGTTAGTGTGCAGATTGAAGAAAAGCTTGTATGGCCTCAAGCAAGCTCCTAGACAGTGGTATTTGAGATTTGACAGGTTTATGACTGAGCATGGCTACAGTAGGTGTCAATCTGACCATTGTGTGTATTTGAAGAGATTGAATAATGGTAGATATATTATTTTTTTGTTGTATGTAGATGATATGTTGGTTACAGGATTACACATGCAGGATATCTCTGAGCTTAAGGTGAAATTAACTTAAATGTTTACCATGAAGGATTTGGGAGCAGCAAAGAAAATCCTTGGCATGAGCATTAAGAGAGATAGGAAAAATCACAAGTTGATTTTGTCTCAAAAAGATTATGTGAACAAGGTGTTGAAATGGTTCAATATGTAGGATGTTAAACCGGTAAGCACACCTTTGGCTGGACATTTTAAGTTGAGTAAGGAATAATGTCCTAATTCACATGATGAGGTAGAGTACATGAGTAGAGTTCCATATTCTTTCACAGTATGGAGTTTAATGTATGCAATGGTGTGTACTAGACCAAATATTGCCTAAGCAGTGGGAGTTGTAAGTAAGTATATGGCCAATCTAGGAAAGGAGCACTAGAAAGCAGTTCAGTGGATCCTTAGATATCTAAGAGGAACCAGCAGTAGGCATTTGTGCTATGGAGGTTCAAATACTTCTCTACATGGTTATGTAGATTCAGATATGGCAGGTGATTTGGATGGTAGGAGAAGCACCATAGGATATGTTTTCACTGTAGGTGGAACGACAGTTAGCTGGATATCAAAGTTGCAAAAGGTTGTTGCCTTGTCAACTACAGAAGCAGAGTATATTGCAGTCACAGAAGCTATCAAAGAGATGATATGGATGACACGGTTCATGGAAGAGCTAGGAAAGGAGCAAGAGAGTTGTAGATTGTATAGTGATAGTCAGAGTGTAATTCATCTGGCTAAGAATTCAGCCTTTCACTCAAGAACAAATCACATACAACTTAGGTACCACTTCATAAGACAAGTATTAGAGGATGGTGAGTTGAAGCTGGAGAAGATCCATACAGATAAGAATCTTGCTGATATGTTAACCAAGTCGGTTACAAAGGAGAAGTTGAATATTCATTCAACATCTATTGGTCTTCATGATTGAGTTAAAGATGGAGGAGCTAGAAGATGTTGCTGTATAGGTATTGGTGCAGCTATTTATCTCCAAGTGGGAGATTGTTAAGGTGTGGAGCCTAAAAGCTTCACCAAGGAGCGCTTTGCAAGGTTGTAGCAGTTACACAGTCACCGACGTCGATCAGGAGCGATCGACATCGGTCAGGAGCAGTTCAAGAGACACTGGCATCGATAGAGATCAGTCAACGTTGGTCATAGGCAAGCAGGCAGGAACCAGCATCGGTTACCTGTGCGTCCAAAGAGCTATTTTCAAGGACAAAACCAAGTGTTTGCATGATAAGATTAAGTCACAGTCTTAAGTCCACATCTCTATTATTAGTAAGACTATTTTAGAGCCCTTGTTCAAGAGGCTTAACTGTTGGTTGTAAATGCATGCTCAAGTTTCCTAATTCTATAAGTAGGGATTAGATCTTCTTAGCTTATTATAGTGTATTGGTATGTTGAAAGAACAGTATAGAATTGTACATGTGAATCAATCCAGGTTGTTGGAGTTGATTATACTTAAGAGAGAGAGCTCTTGAGGGAAAGAGATCTAGAGAGAGATTTGTACATCTGAGAGAGGTGTGGAAGAAAGAAGTTTCTTCAATTGTATTCCTTTTGTAAAGAGTTTAATACAAGTTTTCAGGGTGGTTTCTTGTATCTCTTGTTCTTTGCTATTATTTGATTCTAGTTACTTATCATTCTGATTTAATTTCGCGTTTATTGCTTTCATAAGTGTAATCAAATTGTTGGTTGATCCCCAACAAAAATGACATAAAATCCATTTGACACCTTGTCACATTAGGATGGCATCAAAAATTATATTGAACAAGTTGGCCCTTAAGTTTTGGTTGGGGCTGAGATGGGTGTTGATTCTGGGAAAAACTAAGAGCATAGTGTGGGGTGATGTTAAACCTTAAATTTTAACTAAGTATTTTGTATTTTTGGCATGAAACTAGCTTAGCACAAGAGGAACACAATGCAAGAAGACCATGGTGCAAAATAATCATGGTGAAGGAATCCCATGTTGTGAGAGGAACATGGTGCAAGAAGACCATGGTATGAAATAAGCTTGGTGTGGGAAGATAATGACACAGAATATCATGGTGCGAGAAAACCTAGTCAAAGAAGTATAAAAATGGAGGACCTAAGAGCAAAAGACTCGGTATATTAGTGAAAGATTTGGGGAGTGTAATAGAAGTGAGAAATAGTTGAGGAATGATTCTCAAAGACAAATTAGACTTTAATCATCACACGAGTTTTACACTAGCTTGCAAAAAAAATACATTTGGCAATAAAGATCTAGTATTGAACAAGAATAAAGGGGGAACAAAGGCCCAAGTATTTAAGAGAAAATGAGTAAATGACTACCACAAATCTCAATTTACTTGAGATCATTGGATAGTTACTTAAGGTTCATAAATAATTTAACAAATTGGTCAAGAAAAACAAGTATGAATACCCCTATGTAGAGATGTGGAAGGGTGGATGAACATTGTTATTATTTAATGATTCCTTGTGGTAATAATAAAATTACAGAAGCTACTATTAGTTTTAGTGTTATGTTATAGTTGGTAGATAAGTTAAACATTTAGTTATAAATACGTTTGGTTATGTAATATGTGGTTTTGTACTTAACTATAATAAATAGGATATGCATATTATGAGCTTGTGTAATCAACACTTTGAACCTCATGGTAGTTATTTTCATATTCTTGTCTATTTACATAATTGAAACAAGGTCCACAGTTGTGTATTTTATTTTTTTATATAATAAATAATTAGATATATGAATAAACATGATTATATGATAAGTGCATTAATGCAAAATGTAGCCAATGAGAATTGATTTCTTGTTGCATGCTTTGGGTGAGTGCACAAGAGTTTAGTCTTACATGAAATGTTAGTGCATAATATTATTGGGATCTAACATTTCAATGTCTCAAGGAAAAATTGATAAAAAAACCCAAAAAAATGATTCCATAAAAGAAGTCATGTGGTGTGAAGCACCAAAATCTAGAACCCAACTATTTGAAATAAGTGACTATGATCTCAATATAACATAAAATGTTTTCCCATGATCATGAGATGGAGGAGTGGAGATAGAAATATTATGTTTCCTAATGGAATATTTTAGTGCTTGCATTCTCTTAAAAAACCTAGACTCTGCATGATCATCCCCATACCACTCCCCCTCCTAAAATAGGAGCAAGATAGGTTAGACTTATTCTTGGATCTAGAATATGATTTGGGTTTAGATGTGTTGGTGTTGGGATATGTTAATTTTGAGATGGAGTGTTTTTCTTCTTACTCTTTGTTTTTACCTTATTTTTAGGATGTGATTCTACTAATTTTATTTGAGAGGTGGAAGAATCAAAGGTGGGACAATTTGGATTCCTCCCTAGTAAGTCTCTCATAAAACAACTTTAAATCTAGAATTTTGAATGAGATACCTAAGGTATCCATGCTAGAGAAAAAGGTAAAAGCAAAGATTTGGAATGGACCACTCAACTTAAACAAAATCAAGTACACACACTCTTCATATTTCTTATCTCATCCACTCCCCTTCAACTATGTCAACAAATGCTTAAACTTATTGAGGTAGTCTACAATAGAGGTAAAGTCATTTGGATTGAGTGAAGTAAGCTCCACTTCAAACTACATGGCTTTCAAGTGATCTATTTTCCTAAATAAACCCTTTAGCTTAGCCCATATTTCCAATTGAGGTCTCCATGTATGGTAATTGTGTGTAGTTAAAGTCTCATAATGATCAATACCATAGGTAGAAGCCATGCTAGTGAATCACCAAAGAGTAGAAAGAATGCAAAAGGGTACACAAAATTGGCATCGAGACAACACCCAAAATATTGTATTAAGGACCCCCCCTCCAATTTGGCACTTTATAAAAGTAGTGTTTTTTTATAAATTAATGACACTAGTAGATATATAATTGAAAATCATACACTTTTGAAAAAAATGAAACTCAAATTTGAGTCATGGTTCAAAAGTTATAGGCTCTATGAATTCCCATAGATGGGTCAAAAATAATAAAAATTACACTATAAATATATTTTAGTGACCAAAATGGAATTGAAGATAGATGTCTAACCACTCATTAGAACCATAATCAAACCATGGACTTATAAATTTAACTAAAGTGAAAAAAATCCTCCTAGTTACCACAGTGTGCGGGCAAATGACTGACACTTCCTCTTTAAGGAAAAAATATAGTCTAATAAAGAAAGTAATGAAATAAAACATTATTTTAAGAGGATAGAAGGAGGATGAGTAATGGATTAGAGGTATCTTAATTTGGTTTGGCCCTCCAAGTGTCTCCTCCAATGCATTAGGTAGGCAGATTGATGCAGGAGCATCTACACAAGACATAGTTATGAATTAAATTTAAAACCAAATTATTGTATTTCCTCTAAAAAATTGAAATTAAGGAGAAAATGTAAAAAAATAAAATAAAAATAAAAGTAAAAGTAAAAGTAAAAAGATAAAAAGGTAAATGTGGAGCTGTTGAGGAAATGAGGGGAATGGTTTAAAGATTTCAACCGTAAGATAAATCTTCCCAATACAGAATGTGCTGGTAAAATTTCAAACTATTTCTTGTTTTAATCCTCAGCCCAAATTGGGCGCAGAGGTTAGAGAAAAGATTTTTGGTTTATTAAAAGCAAAAGAATAGTCATTAAGAGAGAGAGAGGGTGTAGAAGTACGTAGAGAGAGGGGAAAGACCTCTCTTTCAAAAAGAAGTTGCTGTACGGATAGGGGGATGCAGAACTAAGGAGGAGGATCTCCTTTGGAGAGAGGAGTCAGTAGATGTCTGCAATACACAGACAAATTTTCTAGTAAGTATTAATGAACTGTGTATCATGTTAAACAAAAAAGGACTATTTGTAGATCAAAGAATATAATTATGTGCTTGCTGGTGTTCTTGGTTGTGCTGTGTGACGATTGGCTACGCATAGAAATATGAGCCTGTATATTTATGTTTTAAAAAAATTGTATAGCCATTAGCCATGGAAGAGAACGTGTGGTTATGTATAAGGGTAAAATTCTGCGTTTCAACTATTAGTTTGCATGATATTCAGGTTAAAACAGTGCAGTTTAATCCATAGGCGCACATATAATTATTAATCGATGTTGGTGTTGACTCAGACTTAATTCTGTTTATATAGTCCTTGGAAAACTCGTATAACACCTAGTTTGTTACTCGGGTTGCGGTTGAATAAACATGACCAGTATATAATTTGTGTAAAAAGAGGAACGGCAGAATCACAAAGGTGAGAGATAGTTAAGTAGATCTCGAAAGATTTTATCTGCAGTTTGAAACATTTCAATCAAGCATGGAAGTAAAATGGAGACGGTGAGTATCTGTAAATTAAAATGCTCCTTGATAGATCCTTGAATTTTGTTTGCTGTTCGATCTATGATCCAAGCCATCCAACAGTGACCACTTTGACCAGGACAAAGAACGCGACCAACAAAATGAAGAAATGACTTTGTTGCATGATGCGCTTGGTTCTGGCTAGGCTATTCGCGTCTTTGTGTTCTTAGAAGATAAAACTTTTCTATATTTCGGCGAGATCTTGTTCTGTAAGCCTCACATAGATTAAATACAAATACAAACCTTCTCCAGCAGCAAAATCAAAATAAAGGTCGACAACGTGAACAGAGTTCTTGGGTAAAGGAAAACCGACATTCAAATATATATTGTAGAGTCGGGCCGAGCTTGAGATGAGGAAAGGAGTGATACACTGACTACTTTACCTTTGGATAGCATTAATGGCACAAGAATAACCTGCCATGTATGCAAATCATGCCAGGCCATTGAGATGGTGGTAATGCCATATGTATTCAGATATTTGACTGCAAAGTTGGCTGCAATGAACACCAAGATGGCTCTCAAAATCTCTGATGCAGCTTGATGACAGCTATTGGAGAATGGTTTCAGTTTTCCAGGAATGCATTGAATGATGCCAATTGTTGTGTTAAATGGGAGGTCAAAATACGTATTCGTCGTGGTCGACATCCCATCATTGATGACAAATTTAGTAGTCGACGTAAGGGAGTCTGCTCACAGTTGTGCCCTGATATTGATATGCCATTTTCAACAGTTACATGAATGTGTTTAGATCTTATAATGAATGACTGTATGTAATCAAGATCACTAGATATTTCTCTTGTCAATCATTCCACAAGCTCAGATTTTTCCTTTCTAAACAGCCTACATGCATTAGAGATCTGGTTTACAAACGTTGTCCATGCCAACAAAACTGGCTATTCATCATTTGGTATCAGAGCTTGAAGCTCTTGGGGATTTAGGAATTGATCACAAGTTGTTGCAGAATTTGGAATGGTTGTATTTGTGAATGATGTTACAGTTGTGAAGGATTTGGCAAAGAGATCAACAGGGGACAAGCACTGGAAGACTCTGCTGGAGAAAAGGTATGAGCAACTTTACTTTTGATATGAGTTTATTTTGTTAAGAAGTAATAGGTGAAGAGGAAGGCAGCCAAGCCATTGAGGCTTAAGAGAAGAAGCCAAGGAAGGCTTAGAGAAGAAGATCCAAGAAGAAGCTTGGATAGCTTGCCAAAAGACTAAGGTGAAACAGACTTAGGTGAGGTACAGGATGAATTTTTGAGAAGAGTGATAGAGGGACTGCCTAGAAGAAGAAGATCCAAAGCAAGGTAAGCTTGGATTTGTAATTTGTGTTTGTTAAAGAGTTGTCTAAAGAGTTGCTGCAGGATTGAGAAGAGGATCAAAAGACTAGGATGCAAAAGGCCTAGGTGAGATCACGTGGATTGTCAAAAGACCAGTCAAGGAGAAAGGCTTGGGTGAGACAAGGGATCAAGAGACCGAGGTGGAAAAGACTTGGGTGAAGATCTCAAAGATGGAAGCATTGTTGAAGGCACTGCAGAGCAGCAAGACATATGAGGGCAGCAAGAGGAAAGCAAGCATCAAAGGTATGACTAATATTGATTTTGATAAAGAAATTGCTAGTTTGAAGAAAGAATTAGCTAAGGTTAAAGATGATTATGAGTCTTGGATGTAGATGGATAAACAAGCATGGGTATGGCCAATGAAGAAGAGATTGAAGTGGCCAATAGTTCTCTTAATGAAAAGGAGAAGAAGACAAATGAAGATTGCCATAAAGAGGGAAGCCCAAAGAGGCAAGAAGATAAGAAGGTTTCCAAGTGAGCAACAAGAAGAAGAAGTTGTGAAGAAAGTTCTCATTGAGGAGAACAAGAGAGAAGAGAGAAAAGATGAAGTGCCAGGAAGAGCACTTGAGAAGATGAGAGTGTTCATTAAGAGGATACTCATGGAGACATTATGGTCTCTTGTTTTTGTATTTAATGCTGTTTTTGAGTGGGTAAATGCAGGTATGAGCAGCCTATTGAAGGTCAAGAGAAGGGCCTTGGAGAGTAAAGAAATTGGTACAGGAAAAGACACCAAATGCATGAGTGAATATGCAGGAATGAGAAGTGAGTTTGCTGTTGGTAAGGGAGATGAAGATGAATTCCAAGATGCCATTAAAGGCCAGGAAGAAGAAAGAGGAAAGCCAAGCACAAAGGAAGAGAAATATTGCTCCGTGGAACAAGCTAACAAAGAGGTAAATGAAGTGTTAAGTGCTGATTTTGATTGTTATTATGAGCATGAAGATATTACTACACAGGTTAGAAGAGGAAAGAGGAAGATGAAATCCTCACACAAAGCAGTCAATCATGGCTACATAATGCCTAAGTGGATGGTGAAGCACACAAGCAAGCAACAAGTAAGCAAGCAGGCAAGTTTACCTTATAAGATTGATTTTTCTCATATGAATGTGCAAGAAAATAAAAAGACAAACAAAGTTGGTTTTTCATTTGTGCTACAAGAACATGGTTATAGGATGCCTAAATGGCTTGAGAAGTCAAATGGTAAGAAAGAGAAACAAGTATGGGTGCCTAAGAAGGCAAAGAATGAAGCAGATGTGAGTGTTGAGACAGCAAGACCAAGAACTCAATGGAGGAAGGTAAAGGATGACACAAGTACATGGAAAGGTAAGACAATTGTTTGCAATAAAAGGAATAATGATTTGTTTGAGTCATTTAATGATATTTTTATGAAAACTGAAGAATGGAAAGTGGCTATGAAAGCTAATGTACAGCAAGGAGAGACTTCCAAAGGGATGGATGATGAGAAAAGGAAAGAATATACAGCAAAACAAACAAGATGGCTTCAGGCAGAGATTGAAGAAAGCAAGGAAACAGAAGGTATGAATACTGCAATTGTTTTTGATGAATATACTGATGTTGATGAAGAAGCTGATTTGTATGAAGAAACTATAAAATGGATGAATGTAATTATAGAGGATGAAAGACAATCTGGTCCTAAGTTTAATATAGGACATGAATATTTGAATGAATTTGTGTTGAGTGATGAGATGAAGAGTAAGGCTAGTAAGGAACAAGCAATCCTTCAGATTGATAAGCCCAAGTTTGATGAAGATTGTGAGATAGATGAGATCTCACTAAAAGTAGAGTTGAGAATGATAGAGGAGCTGTTTGGTAATGGTGAAGGCAGCATTGGAAAGAGGGAGACAATACAAGAGCAAAGCAATGAGACCAAGGTAGTTTTGGTCAAGATACAAGAGCAGAAATGTGAAGGCAGCCAAGAGGCTCCATGGCCTCAATGTTTTTCTACTAAGGTTGCTTTTGATGTTTTGAATGCAGGTGTTAAAGTTGTGGAGATGAATGAAGTCCATAGTTCAATGGACAAATTTTTGAACCAAGAAGATCTTGAAGACATATATGAGAATGAAGCATGGAAGCAGGAGCTGGCAGCTGAGAAAGAAATGAGAAGAAGAATATACCAGAAGAGGAAGAAAAGTAGGATGAAAGACAAAGACCAGCAAAGCCAAATTCAAGCATTGGTATTGACGAGAAGACCGTGGGATCCAGGTATAGAATGAAGGCTAAGGCATGGAGGCAGCAGTTCATTTGAACCAAGGTTCAAATTGTTCCTAGAGGGAGAGTATGATGCAGGAGCATCTACACAAGACATAGTTATGAATTAAATTTAAAACCAAATTATTGTTTTTCCTCTAAAAAATTGAAATTAAGGAGAAAATGTAAAAAAATAAAATAAAAATAAAAGTAAAAGTAAAAGTAAAAAGATAAAAAGGTAAATGTGGAGCTGTTGAGGAAATGAGGGGAATGGTTTAAAGATTTCAACCGTAAGATAAATCTTCCCAATACAGAATGTGCTGGTAAAATTTCAAACTATTTCTTGTTTTAATCCTCAGCCCAAATTGGGCGCAGAGGTTAGAGAAAAGATTTTTGGTTTATTAAAAGTAAAAGAATAGTCATTAAGAGAGAGAGAGGGTTTAGAAGTACGTAGAGAGAGGGGAAAGACCTCTCTTTCAAAAAGAAGTTGCTGTACGGATAGGGGGACGCAGAACTAAGGAGGAGGATCTCCTTTGGAGAGAGGAGTCAGTAGATGTCTGCAATACACAGACAAATTTTCTAGTAAGTATTAATGAACTGTGTATCATGTTAAACAAAAAAGGACTATTTGTAGATCAAAGAATATAATTATGTGCTTGCTGGTGTTCTTGGTTGTGCTGTGTGACGATTGGCTACGCATAGAAATATGAGCCTGTATATTTATGTTTTCAAAAAATTGTATAGCCATTAGCCATGGAAGAGAATGTGTGGTTATGTATAAGGGTAAAATTCTGTGTTTCAACTATTAGTTTGCATGATATTCAAGTTAAAACAGTGCAGTTTAATCCATAGGTGCACATATAATTATTAATCGATGTTGGTGTTGACTCAGACTTAATTCTGTTTATATAGTCCTTGGAAAACTCGTATAACACCTAGTTTGTTACTCGGGTTGCGGTTGAATAAACATGACCAGTATATAATTTGTGTAAAAAGAGGAACGGCAGAATCACAAAGGGAATCTAGTAGTTAACAAAGGTGAGAGATAGTTAAGTAGATCTCAAAAGATTTTATCTGCAGTTTGAAACATTTCAATCAAGCATGGAAGTAAAATGGAGACGGTGAGTATCTGTAAATTAAAATGCTCCTTGATAGATCCTTGAATTTTGTTTGTTGTTCGATCTGTGATCCAAGCCATCCAACAGTGACCACTTTGACCAGGACAAAGAACGCAACCAACAAAATGAAGAAATGACTTTGTTGCATGATGCGCTTGGTTCTGGCTGGGCTATTCGCGTCTTTGTGTTCTTAGAAGATAAAACTTTTCTATATTTTGGCGAGATCTTGTTCTGTAAGCCTCACATAGATTAAATACAAATACAAACCTTCTCCAGCAGCAAAATCAAAATAAAGGTCGACAACGTGAACAGAGTTCTTGGGTAAAGGAAAACCGACATTCAAATATATATTGTAGAGTCGGGCCGAGCTTGAGATGAGGAAAGGAGTGATACACTGACTACTTTACCTTTGGATAGCATTAATGGCACAAGAATAACCTGCCATGTATGCAAATCATGCCAGGCCGTTGAGATGGTGGTAATGCCATATGTATTCAGATATTTGACTGCAGAGTTGGCCGCAATGAACACCAAGATGGCTCTCAAAATCTCTGATGCAGCTTGATGACAGCTATTGGAGAATGGTTTCAGTTTTCCAGGAATGCATTGAATGATGCCAATTGTTGTGTTAAATGGGAGGTCAAAATACGTATCCGTCGTGGTCGACATCCCATCATTGATGACAAATTTAGTAGTCGACGTAAGGGAGTCTGCTCACAGTTGTGCCCTGATATTGATATGCCATTTTCAACAGTTACATGAATGTGTTTAGATCTTATAATGAATGACTGTATGTAATCAAGATCACTAGATATTTCTCTTGTCAATCATTCCACAAGCTCAGATTTTTCCTTTCTAAACAGCCTACATGCATTAGAGATCTGGTTTACAAACGTTGTCCATGCCAACAAAACTGGCTATTCATCATTTGGTATCAGAGCTTGAAGCTCTTGGGGATTTAGGAATTGATCACAAGTTGTTGCAGAATTTGGAATGGTTGTATTTGTGAATGATGTTACAGTTGTGAAGGATTTGGCAAAGAGATCAACAGGGGACAAGCACTGGAAGACTCTGCTGGAGAAAAGGTATGAGCAACTTTACTTTTGATATGAGTTTATTTTGTTAAGAAGTAATAGGTGAAGAGGAAGGCAGCCAAGCCATTGAGGCTTAAGAGAAGAAGCCAAGGAAGGCTTAGAGAAGAAGATCCAAGAAGAAGCTTGGATAGCTTGCCAAAAGACTAAGGTGAAACAGACTTAGGTGAGGTACAGGATGAATTTTTGAGAAGAGTGATAGAGGGACTGCCTAGAAGAAGAAGATCCAAAGCAAGGTAAGCTTGGATTTGTAATTTGTGTTTGTTAAAGAGTTGTCTAAAGAGTTGCTGCAGGATTGAGAAGAGGATCAAAAGACTAGGATGCAAAAGGCCTAGGTGAGATCACGTGGATTGTCAAAAGACCAGTCAAGGAGAAAGGCTTGGGTGAGACAAGGGATCAAGAGACCGAGGTGGAAAAGACTTGGGTGAAGATCTCAAAGATGGAAGCATTGTTGAAGGCACTGCAGAGCAGCAAGACATATGAGGGCAGCAAGAGGAAAGCAAGCATCAAAGGTATGACTAATATTGATTTTGATAAAGAAATTGCTAGTTTGAAGAAAGAATTAGCTAAGGTTAAAGATGATTATGAGTCTTGGATGTAGATGGATAAACAAGCATGGGTATGGCCAATGAAGAAGAGATTGAAGTGGCCAATAGTTCTCTTAATGAAAAGGAGAAGAAGACAAATGAAGATTGCCATAAAGAGGGAAGCCCAAAGAGGCAAGAAGATAAGAAGGTTTCCAAGTGAGCAACAAGAAGAAGAAGTTGTGAAGAAAGTTCTCATTGAGGAGAACAAGAGAGAAGAGAGAAAAGATGAAGTGCCAGGAAGAGCACTTGAGAAGATGAGAGTGTTCATTAAGAGGATACTCATGGAGACATTATGGTCTCTTGTTTTTGTATTTAATGCTGTTTTTGAGTGGGTAAATGCAGGTATGAGCAGCCTATTGAAGGTCAAGAGAAGGGCCTTGGAGAGTAAAGAAATTGGTACAGGAAAAGACACCAAATGCATGAGTGAATATGCAGGAATGAGAAGTGAGTTTGCTGTTGGTAAGGGAGATGAAGATGAATTCCAAGATGCCATTGAAGGCCAGGAAGAAGAAAGAGGATAGCCAAGCACAAAGGAAGAGAAATATTGCTCCGTGGAACAAGCTAACAAAGAGGTAAATGAAGTGTTAAGTGCTGATTTTGATTGTTATTATGAGCATGAAGATATTACTACACAGGTTAGAAGAGGAAAGAGGAAGATGAAATCCTCACACAAAGCAGTCAATCATGGCTACATAATGCCTAAGTGGATGGTGAAGCACACAAGCAAGCAACAAGTAAGCAAGCAGGCAAGTTTACCTTATAAGATTGATTTTTCTCATATGAATGTGCAAGAAAATAAAAAGACAAACAAAGTTGGTTTTTCATTTGTGCTACAAGAACATGGTTATAGGATGCCTAAATGGCTTGAGAAGTCAAATGGTAAGAAAGAGAAACAAGTATGGGTGCCTAAGAAGGCAAAGAATGAAGCAGATGTGAGTGTTGAGACAGCAAGACCAAGAACTCAATGGAGGAAGGTAAAGGATGACACAAGTACATGGAAAGGTAAGACAATTGTTTGCAATAAAAGGAATAATGATTTGTTTGAGTCATTTAATGATATTTTTATGAAAACTGAAGAATGGAAAGTGGCTATGAAAGCTAATGTACAGCAAGGAGAGACTTCCAAAGGGATGGATGATGAGAAAAGGAAAGAATATACAGCAAAACAAACAAGATGGCTTCAGGCAGAGATTGAAGAAAGCAAGGAAACAGAAGGTATGAATACTGCAATTGTTTTTGATGAATATACTGATGTTGATGAAGAAGCTGATTTGTATGAAGAAACTATAAAATGGATGAATGTAATTATAGAGGATGAAAGACAATCTGGTCCTAAGTTTAATATAGGACATGAATATTTGAATGAATTTGTGTTGAGTGATGAGATGAAGAGTAAGGCTAGTAAGGAACAAGCAATCCTTCAGATTGATAAGCCCAAGTTTGATGAAGATTGTGAGATAGATGAGATCTCACTAAAAGTAGAGTTGAGAATGATAGAGGAGCTGTTTGGTAATGGTGAAGGCAGCATTGGAAAGAGGGAGACAATACAAGAGCAAAGCAATGAGACCAAGGTAGTTTTGGTCAAGAAACAAGAGCAGAAATGTGAAGGCAGCCAAGAGGCTCCATGGCCTCAATGTTTTTCTACTAAGGTTGCTTTTGATGTTTTGAATGCAGGTGTTAAAGTTGTGGAGATGAATGAAGTCCATAGTTCAATGGACAAATTTTTGAACCAAGAAGATCTTGAAGACATATATGAGAATGAAGCATGGAAGCAGGAGCTGGCAGCTGAGAAAGAAATGAGAAGAAGAATATACCAGAAGAGGAAGAAAAGCAGGATGAAAGACAAAGACCAGCAAAGCCAAATTCAAGCATTGGTATTGACGAGAAGACCGTGGGATCCAGGTATAGAATGAAGGCTAAGGCATGGAGGCAGCAGTTCATTTGAACCAAGGTTCAAATTGTTCCTAGAGGGAGAGTATGATGCAGGAGCATCTACACAAGACATAGTTATGAATTAAATTTAAAACCAAATTATTGTTTTTCCTCTAAAAAATTGAAATTAAGGAGAAAATGTAAAAAAATAAAATAAAAATAAAAGTAAAAGTAAAAGTAAAAAGATAAAAAGGTAAATGTGGAGCTGTTGAGGAAATGAGGGGAATGGTTTAAAGATTTCAACCGTAAGATAAATCTTCCCAATACAGAATGTGCTGGTAAAATTTCAAACTATTTCTTGTTTTAATCCTCAGCCCAAATTGGGCGCAGAGGTTAGAGAAAAGATTTTTGGTTTATTAAAAGTAAAAGAATAGTCATTAAGAGAGAGAGAGGGTTTAGAAGTACGTAGAGAGAGGGGAAAGACCTCTCTTTCAAAAAGAAGTTGCTGTACGGATAGGGGGACGCAGAACTAAGGAGGAGGATCTCCTTTGGAGAGAGGAGTCAGTAGATGTCTGCAATACACAGACAAATTTTCTAGTAAGTATTAATGAACTGTGTATCATGTTAAACAAAAAAGGACTATTTGTAGATCAAAGAATATAATTATGTGCTTGCTGGTGTTCTTGGTTGTGCTGTGTGACGATTGGCTACGCATAGAAATATGAGCCTGTATATTTATGTTTTCAAAAAATTGTATAGCCATTAGCCATGGAAGAGAATGTGTGGTTATGTATAAGGGTAAAATTCTGTGTTTCAACTATTAGTTTGCATGATATTCAAGTTAAAACAGTGCAGTTTAATCCATAGGTGCACATATAATTATTAATCGATGTTGGTGTTGACTCAGACTTAATTCTGTTTATATAGTCCTTGGAAAACTCGTATAACACCTAGTTTGTTACTCGGGTTGCAGTTGAATAAACATGACCAGTATATAATTTGTGTAAAAAGAGGAACGGCAGAATCACAAAGGGAATCTAGTAGTTAACAAAGGTGAGAGATAGTTAAGTAGATCTCAAAAGATTTTATCTGCAGTTTGAAACATTTCAATCAAGCATGGAAGTAAAATGGAGACGGTGAGTATCTGTAAATTAAAATGCTCCTTGATAGATCCTTGAATTTTGTTTGTTGTTCGATCTGTGATCCAAGCCATCCAACAGTGACCACTTTGACCAGGACAAAGAACGCAACCAACAAAATGAAGAAATGACTTTGTTGCATGATGCGCTTGGTTCTGGCTGGGCTATTCGCGTCTTTGTGTTCTTAGAAGATAAAACTTTTCTATATTTTGGCGAGATCTTGTTCTGTAAGCCTCACATAGATTAAATACAAATACAAACCTTCTCCAGCAGCAAAATCAAAATAAAGGTCGACAACGTGAACAGAGTTCTTGGGTAAAGGAAAACCGACATTCAAATATATATTGTAGAGTCGGGCCGAGCTTGAGATGAGGAAAGGAGTGATACACTGACTACTTTACCTTTGGATAGCATTAATGGCACAAGAATAACCTGCCATGTATGCAAATCATGCCAGGCCGTTGAGATGGTGGTAATGCCATATGTATTCAGATATTTGACTGCAGAGTTGGCCGCAATGAACACCAAGATGGCTCTCAAAATCTCTGATGCAGCTTGATGACAGCTATTGGAGAATGGTTTCAGTTTTCCAGGAATGCATTGAATGATGCCAATTGTTGTGTTAAATGGGAGGTCAAAATACGTATCCGTCGTGGTCGACATCCCATCATTGATGACAAATTTAGTAGTCGACGTAAGGGAGTCTGCTCACAGTTGTGCCCTGATATTGATATGCCATTTTCAACAGTTACATGAATGTGTTTAGATCTTATAATGAATGACTGTATGTAATCAAGATCACTAGATATTTCTCTTGTCAATCATTCCACAAGCTCAGATTTTTCCTTTCTAAACAGCCTACATGCATTAGAGATCTGGTTTACAAACGTTGTCCATGCCAACAAAACTGGCTATTCATCACAGATCAAGAGAAAAGCTTCAACATATCTAGTAAAGTGTTATTCAAAGGATCACCAAATGCCCCATAGCAGTTTGATGTTAACTAGAATGCCTTATAATGAGTGAAACATAAGTCTCTATTCTTCTCTCCTCTCTAATGCACTTCTAACACTGCCAAAATAATGGAAAAGACACTGTCCTATATAATAAGAAGGAATAGAAAAAAATAAGATGAAGACAAAAAACCTATGCAAGTCTTTAATTTTCTCTCCTCCAATGCAAATTGTCTCCCCTTATACACACCACAATAGATTTATCAGATTAGAAAGATAATTTCAAATATATCCTTAAAAAACTATAGTTGTCCTCTAATACAAATCATAAAAACAATGCACTTATCCTCTAACATAGTCTTTATTACATGTTAACCAATGATACAATGAGCCAAGTTTGGCATTTGTGCAAGCCGTAGAAGACACTAAGGAGTGGATTATTTTTTAATATTATATTATGTCTTCAAATGTAGATTTATAACTTTCTTCTAGATCCTATTTAGATGTTGTCAAATAATGAAATGTAGGAACTATGTAGTCCAAAAGAAAAAAACAAATTCCCAGTGAAAATCTTGATCTTCCATAAAACATATAAGATAATGTGTTGGAAAAATATCCCTGCAAAAACCACTGCCTAATTCTAACATTAACACTACATTAGATCCCTCTTCAATAATAAAAAAAATTAAGATGCATCTTCCAACGCCCTTATGTTGGTTTGCAAAAAAAATATAATGTAGAAATGAAATAGTAGATCTCCACGCAAGTGAAAAGAGAATCCTCCTTCCAATATAAAGCAAGGCCAAGGTAGATGGACTAGTGGTTAAGGTAGATTATCCCAATAACAATTTAAAGATTCATTCAATATAATTATCTAAAACCTTGTAGCAATAAAGGATGTTTTCAATACCTCAAAGATCTGGTACCATGTTACGGATGGTAAAGGCAATCCAACCCAAGATTCTGAAGTGTTAACAACAAAAACCATCATACAAAGAAGCTGTAAAAAAATGAGATGCAAACAAGGCAAGTCAAATGTTATTTCAAATGAGATGATATTATAATAGGAAGCCCTTTCATAAGTAGGCAAGATAAAACAAAAAACTAGCTTGACTAAGCAATGTGGGATAAATCCTCACATAAGACAAACTAACAAAAAGATGAAATACATAGTTAATAGACTAGAAAACATGAGAAATACATATTCTAAAAAAGCATTCTAGCCATCTAAGGGGTCATCATGAATAGTGATAGGCCAACCATCAGTGGATTACATAGTAACAATAATGCTCATCATAGACTAATGTACAAGACCACCATCAAATTTTCCATGAGAACTCCAACCACCCCCTGAGAGGGTGATGAAAAAAGTGGCCCCTACTTTGAGACTGGCTTCTACTACGATTCATCCTAGGAGGAGGTGGTAAGAGACCATAGGGCAGGTCATTTGGTGAAACTCTACTCATAGTATAAAGGGCACTCCCCTAGTAGTCGAGGAGCTTTTTCAAGTGTGGAGATCTAGCATCATCTTCTCAACTTGAACTTGAATCTGTAAGTAGATCTATGTAATAAAAACCGCCTTGTCATTAACAAAAAATGAAATTCCACAAGCTTTATGATTAAAAATAACATTATTTCTAGCTTTCTAAAGTTGAAAGAGGCTTATAGCACAAAAAAATTTCTAGAGAAAAGTAATAAAAGTTGGCCAATTATAAAAGTCTCAAAAAAATACCTACCATCGAGAGAAAGGCTTAGGATGATAAGGTTAGAATAATAAATGAATCCATCTCCAAGTAGATTGATCTTTAGGACAAAACTAGAATAGATGTTTGAAAGATTCTAGATGATTGAAAGTTGGATAAAAGCATTGGGTAATGTAGAGGTGGAGAATCCTCTCATCAAGGGGGAACCCCTGTAGATTAAACACTATAAAAATTATCCAACTTGGCTCTAAGATAGGGTGCCACACATGATCCAGACGGGTAAGCCAAGTCCTAAGAGACGATTGAAGGACCCAACATCTGTTGAGCTTGTTGAGAGCTAGAGAGAATAGACTCATCACCTGATATAGAAGCCTGGGAGAGTATATTTTTAAAATATGTATCATAGTTCCACCTCTAGTCTTTCCACCAGGCCTTAAGAGGTTGAAAGCCAAGATTATGAATCATAACATTAGGCAGTAGTTCTTGAATGTGAATGATGAAAGATAAGTTCATACTATTTAATTAAAAATTATTTTGTAAATCAAGCTAGGAAATCTAATCTCTGGAGGTAACCAAATCATGGATAGTGTGAATCTCTTTGTGGAATAATCATAGAGTTTTAATACTAGGTAATTTAGCTAGAGGGTAGAAGAATTCATGAGAATAAGAGACCACCATAAGCTATGATCATTAAAAGATAACCTTGTGTAAAGCCATCCCCTACCCATTTTAAGTGGGGTTTGACTACTTTGGAATCCTTCCAAATACTTTTGAAAACAAAGGATCATGTAATCTTAACATACACATTAATGATGAAGAGGGATTGAAAGCCAATATTCTACGAAGTGGTTTTACCATAGGTAGATCCTGAAGAGATATAATGTAAGAGGAGGATTTTTCAAGAATCATTTCCCTAAATAGCTCAAACAACCTATGTAGCATATAATTCCATACTTTTCCAATAGGTGTCAATTATGCCCATGCCACCTTTATCACAAGGAAGGCAATAGATATCCAAGGACACTCGATGAAAACCTTAAGCCTTGTTAGAATTGACCTAGATAAAATCTTGAAGAATCTTGGCTAGATTATCATAAGAGGCTTTAGAGGGGGCATAACAAAAGGAATAGTAAACATGAGTGGCCATAAAGATCTTGGTGTAAATATAGAACTTCTCTGCCAAAGAAAGGGTCTTGGTGATACAATATTCAATCTTACTTTCAATCTTATAGAGGACATATTGCTAAAGCACAGATGATGAGTTATTAAAAGTAAATGGGATACCCAAGAACTTGAATTTTTATCCCTAAGCAATCCACTACCAATTAAACTTCTAAATCCATTCAGGCACATGTATCATTCTTTGACAAAAACATTGGGTTTTCTTTCATTAAAGGTTAGATCTATAAGCCAGACAAAAGATATCTAGGCATTGCATAGCTTCATTAAAGGTGGCCTCTTGATCTTCAAGTCAGAGAAAGGTGTCATTTGTAAAGTGGCCATTAATGAGATGAGAGGTATGATCAAGTAATATAATACCATGAATGAGTCCCTATGAAACCTTAAAAGCCAAAAGGTAGCCCATGGCTTCAATGACTAAAACATAGAGTGCTGGAATAAGGGGACAACCTTGATCAATAGAATGTTATATCTTAATCCCTAGGGTTTGATGCCCATTGATAGTGAGGTAGTCAAAGGCATCATGAAGCAAATTATGTATTGCATAGATGAAATAGGGACCAAAGTTGAGAGCATTGAGTATGACAAGAATAAAATGGCATTGAATCTTGTCATAAGCCTTTTCAAAGTCCAATTTTAGAAAAATAGTTATTTTAAGAAAAGAATGGGCCCAAGCCATGCCTTTCCAGACTACAATAAGATTATCTAAAATATATATTCCTCTAATAAATCCTATTTATTTTTCTCTAACAATGGCATGTAGGATTAGCCGAATGTGGATGGCAAGGGCTTTGGCTAGAAGTTTGTAAGAGACATTGAGTAGGGTTATCAGCATCCAACTGGTGAGAATTTTAGGATCTTTGGCTTTTAGAATAAATTTGATATTGCTTTGATTGATTAAGGGTCCAAGAAACTAATTTCATAAGTCTTCTTTGTAGGCTTGCAGCAAGTCAAGGCCAGTGAACTCCCAAGTGGCCTTGTAAATTTTTCAAAGGAATCTATCAAATCTGGGGGATTTATCATTACTCATATAGTTTAGAGCCTCTGTAAGCTCCTGCAAGGTGAGTGGGGCATCACATAGCTACTGGTTAGTTGGCTTGAGCTTGTGAGGTACCACATCAAGGTAATTTTGAAGAGTTTCAGACCACTTAATCGTGAAAGGATGGGCATGGAAAACATGCTTGTAATGCTCAAAAAAGGCTAAGGAGATATCAGGCTAGGAGGTAAGCTAGGATTGAGCCACTTGAATGGATTTAATTTACATGAGAGCTTACTTGGATTTTAGTGCTTTGAAAAAATCTTTGGAAGCTTTATTACCAATTTTGACCAATCCAACTGAGTGTAGTAATGGGCACCTCTCGTTGTATGACTATATACCATCTCGAGGTGGTGTTTAAGGGAGGCAACTAGCCTATGAAATTGTATCCTCAAAGGATCAGTCTCAAGGGAATTAGAAACCCATTTGAACTCCTTGAGCATGGCCTCCTCTAAACACTTGAAAATCTAAGTGACATGTTTGGTATGGTGGTGGAGGAGGGAGGTGGTGCATATAATTTTCTCACTCCACCACTCAATATAGTTGGTGGCATATAGGTGTTGTAGGGACAGGTTCTAGATCTGTTGGATGAGTCAAATGGTAACAATGTGACTTATCATATAGGTATTAAGAATAAATTGATTATGTGGCACATTATACTACCCAAAGGCCCATTCCACTTTGTAGGAGATAGGTGAGTGGTCTAAAAAAATAATACTTGAATAGAAATTGATAGATTGGCCATTAATGCTAGAAAAGGAAAAAATATTTTTCTCTAACATCGTAAATTAGTTGAGCCATTTGAGTACGTGGTGATCCCTAGATTGGTAGTTGGACCATATAAACCAAGACATGGGATTAAATGTTTTCCACCAGAAGAGAGGGTATGCCAACCCCCATTTATTTTTGAAAAAGTACCAATCCTCATGGTCGCCAACACACCAACACATGGTGAGGGCTCTTGCTTTGTCTTGGGATGTCTAATCATATTAAAGTCTTTATAGACAAGCTACGTGACAAAAGGTAACCTATCTATCAAAGATTACCAATGTAGGGAGCATTTATGGCCATCATTAGGAGCATATATGTTTAGAATGCCAAATGGATGGCCATCAATATCAAGAATAATCTAGACTACTCAATGTAATGGGTCTTCCCCCATGGTAATGATGCTAGAGGAGACCTTAGGAGTAACTAAAATGTAGATGCCACCATATCTCTCCTCATACAAGCTGGTGATCTAGGTGGCATCCAACCAAATGCTACATAGAGATGTCTAAAGGAGAAATACAAATATCTTAATGACTTATAGATAGAGAATATTTGGAAAATGAATTTTTTAACAACCATCTCATATAGAGTATTTATGGGTAGAATATGTAAAACCGCTAACATTCCATGATAAAACATTCATAGGGAAGGATCATCCATTTTAAGTTCTCCTTGTCTGTCCTCAAAATCCCCTAATGTTGCAAATTTATTGTGTTGGTGAGGGTGAGAGATTTTTTTGCCTACAATTAAATGATGTTTGATATCATGTTCCTCTTAGGGAGAGTCGGTGCCCCCATGAAGTGGGCTGTGAGACCATCGGGAGAATGAGCCACAAGTTGAGAGAACCTTAGCGATAGGCATCTTGAACTTCTAAGAGGCCAGAGAAATGGTTTGTGGGTTGGGAGGAATCAAGTTGGCAGGAGTGATAGAGAAGTCCCCTAAGAGGGTGTGATAACTAGATAAGAATCCGCTCAAGGTGGTGATTGGGGTGTGTTTTGTGGCTTCGATCCTGATAACCGTTTGGGAGGTATTATGGTCTAGCCATCACCTTGGTCTGTTGATTTTAGCTTCTCAATCTGAGGAGGTGATTGAGGAGGCTTGGGATGACCCATATGAGGACAATTCTTGATGTGGTGGTTCAAATCCTGATAGTGGAAGTAAGTATTGGGAAGATTGAAATATACAACATTTTGTGACCACTCGGTCTCCATAACATGATTTTAATGAACTCTTTTAGCTCTTTAAAGAGGTCAACCTCCACACAGACTCATTTGTTAGGGCAAGGGGAGAACCATCTATCTGGTTCAATCATAACCATGCATCTTATGGGATTTATGATTTTAGAAATAAAATCCCAAAGGTGAACTGATAGATCGATAATCTCAATCTAGATAGGGACACGAAGGGTAACATTATTAGAAACCTTAAAATCATGGGACTAGAGAGAAAAAATCATACATTGGTTGTAAAGGAACCAAACATTGGATTTCGTAAGAATTAGTTATGTCTTAAAGGGCTCCTTAAAGGTAAACAAAAAGAAACATGAGGTTTCAGATTCTAGAGACATGGACACTAAGTGGCTTCTGTAGACACCTAAAATTGGTCACCAATGACTTCATATCAAACTATTAGATCAATTCTTACCAATCATTGAACATTTAACTTAAGAATTTCTATTAGTCTAAAATTTGGCTTTGTAACCTTGCATTAAATCAATTTGTCCTAGTAAATCAATTAAATAAAGCAAATACAGACATTGAATTAATCAAAATCAAACAAATGACCAAATGTCTAAAAATAATTAATTAACCTGCACAACCTAATCAAAATCAATTAGCAAGTTAAATCAATTTCAAAACCTAATTGATTTCACCCATGAGCCAATAAATCAATTACAAAAAGGTAAATTCAAGACTATCTTAGAACATTCTAAAACACACTCATTATCTTTGTGAGTTGTCACTTGATGAAAATATCTAAAAAATTATTCTAGGAATATACCAAACTCAACTAAAGTTAATAAACTCAATCATAGTCAAATTTAACCCATTTCAAGGGATTTGAAATTCTATAAAAGCAAGCTTAGAGCTCTTCATTTAAGGAGCTCAATCAAAGTAGAGTTATAATGCAAGAATAGATTCATGAAGCTAAAAGCCTAATGTTATAATGTTGAAATTGAGCCAAGCCATACCAATCAAGGCAAGCATTCAACAATGGTGCATAGAGGAGATTATGTTAGCCATATGTCATTGATGAAGACTTCTTATGCATAAACCGAGCAAGCCAACGAAGAAATCATTTGGAGCTCTCAAGGAAGGTAAAGATTGTTGTTATTTAAATTTTAGTTGGGTTTTCAATTGTTGTTTCTTGATTAAGATCCCCCTAAAATCTAGGCTTAGATATGTTAGTATGTTAGTGTGTTTATTTCATGGTTTTATGGACTAACACTTGATCTAACCTCCTATCTTTGTCAAATTCTTTGATCATAGTTTCCATTGGTTGCAGCCAACAAAATAAGTAATGATAGAGCAATTTTCATACCACTTGTAATACTGTTTAACATCAATAACAAGAATACTTACCTCTAGAAGGGAGGGGAAGGCTAAGGAATTATCTCATCGAAGACTCTATAAACAAACTTTCGAGCTCGTTTGGGCACCATTAGCTCCATCTCCTACATCAATAGGAACAGTAGAGCACAGAGAAGCCATAAATATAGGGTTTGTCCACCCAAAGGGTGGCACATCAAGTGCAGTTAATGTGATGCAACCTTACAAAATCCCACGGGCCTAATGGTATGATAAGAATGGAAAAGAGATGCAAGCAGTAAGATGCAAACCATTAAACCCTATCAGAACAATTTCTCCTTTCTCCTCAACGCCTAAAGATTTTAATTTTATTTCTTTCGAGAATAATTCTTTTACATAGATTTATCTTAAATAAATATGTTAGTATTACCTTTTTATTAAAATAATATAAACGTATCGAAAATAATTTATTTACATAAATTTATGTAAAATAAATATGTTAGTATTACCTTTTTTATTATGAAAATTAAGTTAAAATTCTACCTAAAAATAAATATTAAAATTCATTTTAAAAATGACAAATTGTATAAATAAAAATGAATTTGAAATATATAAATAATTTATTTTATTTATTAAAATATTTTTTATTTAAAAATCTTAAATTATATTTTAAATTTAAATTATAAAATTAATAATATTATTATTTTAATATTTTTCTAATTATAATATTACTGGAACCTTTTTAACTATATAAATAATATACAATTTCTTTTTTAATTAATTTTATCACTTTAACAATAATTTAATTAAAATAATAAATTATTAAATAATGGATGATTAGTAGATTTATTCGCCAACTTGGTAATGGTGGTTGGAACCATGCACCCACCTCTATATATTTTGCCTATAATACGCATTGATTTAAATAATATATAATTTTCTTAGTAGAATTTCAATTTGGTTTAGTATTGATTTGACTATAGAATTATATATTGCCTTTTAATTGAAATGGAGAATACAAGGCTAGAAGTCTCCATGTCTTTATGCTTAACTTGTTTTACTTTTTAAGTCTTCAAATTTTATCTATTTGTTGGGGAAATAAGAATTAAATTTGAAATTGAAGTTGTGTTTTATAGGAAAATGGTTTTACATTTATATGCACTACACTCGTTTATTTATATATATAATAGTAAAAATTAGATATAATTATATAAATAAATATGAATATATTTATCTTAGATAAATTTATATAAACATTGTTATTACACTAATAAGTTATATTTTTCATTTTTAAAGAGAATATTAGTTTTTCAATTTTTCATAGAAATCCTATTGGATGACATGGGATTTGCACTTGTTGTTTTCCTTCCTTCATGTAAAAATGCTCTTGACCATACCATTAAATAATACATAGGCCATTTTAAATTTATTTATTTATTTATTTATTATTATTATTATTATTTTGGGGGGGGGAGGGTAAGATTATTGGCCACCTTAAAGCTTGGACCTTATTTTTAAGATTTTTTAACTTATGGTCGATGCTCAAATGTACCCAAAATCATTCCTGCACACTTTTGGTATGTATTCTACTGTTTAGACCTGCCTTATTGCAGTGAGGGGATTTGTAATTGGATCAAGTTCTTATGTCTGCCACCAATTCAACTATTGGGGGAGAATAAGACTTAAATATTCGCAATAGAACAATAAAGGCATCATTGTACTCGTGCACATTTGTATGTTATTTTAACTTTGTTTTTTATTATGGTATAAGAGATGAAGAATGCAACTAATGCATATCATAATAAAAATCAAAATCAAAATAACATATAAGTGTGCATGAATATGATGACGCCTTTAATGTTCTATTGCGAATATTTAAGTCTTATTCTCCCCAAATAGTTGAATTAAATATTCTCAAGCAAATATTTTTTTCATCTCTTTCATCTAAAATCAATGAAATAGTTCAAAAAATAATTTTTTATTCTATAGGAAGGGGCTTGGATATACATCTACTGCATTTATGAGTTCAAGGTGTAAATGACATTTTTTTTGTAAAGTTTCTCTCCTTGGGCTTTTATAGGGGTTTACATTTGATTGGAAAAAAACTTCATGCAAGTTTTTGGATAGGAAAAAGCACTATCTCGTGTGCATTAAGACACTTTTTGGAAACATATTACTTACTTACAAAGGACTACTTTGGCCATCGCACAATGATCTTTGAATGCAATTTGAAATTAGTACTATAGAGTCTATCTCATTGCAAAGCTCCAGTTTTCTCATCTCATTAATAAGTTATAGTTTTATGTGGTGCCATTAATGGGATATTGATGATAGATGGTTAAATTCCTCAATAGTAGATATCAATGATTCAAATATCTATCACAATAAACTCGCATGCACTACAAAATTCTCAATCTTGCTATCAATGTTTGGAATCTAATCAAATCCTCAGAAGGAGCAAAGAAACTATGACCTTATTTGAAATCAAATTATTAGCATCTTATCAAAATAAAACCTCATTGAAGAATGAGTATGATATAACTGACTTTCAACTTATTTACCACAAGTTTACATTTCATACCAAATGCCTCTACAGAGAAGACAAGCATAAGTCTTATTATGGTGGAATTCCCAATAGTTGGAAAAAATGGTAAATAAATTAGATATTTTAGATTTGTTCAGCATACTCTCATTTTCAAAACATAAATCTAGGAAACACTATGTTCTAATCAGCTTTTCTTTCCCTGCTCCAAAGCAAAATGGAATGGGAATATCATCTTTATAGAAAGGTCACATATATAGAAGCAATTTCTTCTTTAATAAGAACTTTGAATCATAAAATGAAAGAAATGATGAATCTAAGCTACGTTAGGCAAACTAACAAAGCAATGGAAATAACCCTAGGGTATAACCACTGAATAAATCTTCTCAAAATTGAAGATTTATAAATATATAAAAATAAATAACTGTCTAGAAAGAAATCAGAAAAATAGTTAAATATGTGCAATATGCATAACCAAAAAAAATACAGAATAGCCAAAATAAAGATTATTTCTTCAAATTATATGAAGCATTCTCCATTACAATAAAGATCAATTACAATGTACTTATTAAATTTCATTGAACATGATTTTCTAATAAATAAATAAAACATTCTAAATTTATCTAAATATTAAAAATAAAAAATAAATTGCATGAAATATCAACTAAATTTATTTCAAACATTTTTAAGGCTTTATTTTTCCAAAAATAGATTCAATAAATATCAATTGGTTATTAAATCAATTGCATGATTGAAGCTATTGTACAACTAGGACTCAACAACAATTAACCAACATTTTCCTCCTTGATGTTGAGTGAACTAACAATTTGATCTCAGATTTTCAAAAATTGAACTTTTGCAATAGTTTTTGTGAAGATATTTATAACATGTTCTTGTGTGTTTATATAATTCAATTCTACATCTTTCTTCTAAACTAAATCTCTAATAAAATGATACTTCAAATCAAAATTCTTTGACCTGTTGTGATGCACTGGATTCTTGACTAATTTGATAGCATTAACATTATCAAAAAAATTCATTATAGGTTGATGTTGTTTCTCTCCAATTTATTCTAAAACCTTTGGAAGTCACAATGCCTATGTACATATTGTAGATCTATATTGCACCCTAATTGAGCAAAGGATTGTTCACATCTTGTACTCAAATTGAGTCCAACAGGGGAATGACCCTAGGCTATGGGTTACCTAATCTTGGGTTAGACCTCTAGAATTTTTAATGAGACTATCTCCAATGATGTATCACTTAGCTCATTTTCACTAAAACCTACTAATTATTGGGGTGAAAAGGGAGAGAAAGATAACTGAAAGGGAAATCTAAGTTAATGTTGGTGATATACTTGAGTAATTATTCATCCACTCTTACTTGAGCTTATAAAACACTAATGAGACATTAAAAATGAACGGATATACAACTCTTAAGCCTCTTATGCATCAATGTTTCATGTATATGTTTCATAAATCGATAAAAACTTAAGGGAAGTGATGGAAATCCCTGATTCAAGGCACTAACTAGTCAATGTATCCACTTACTAGCTTTAATAAATAACAATAAACACTAAACATGACCATCATAACAAGATAAATAGTAGCTAGGTGAGATAAAAGCTTGATAAGGGAGAGATTTCAACCACATATGCAAATAAAATTAATATTAACACACTATACCAAAACAATGAAATCTAAAATAGTCATCTATTTATTTCAAGAGGTTATAAAGTTCAATCTTAGTAGAGTCTATTCATGCTAAAGAGAGGAATGAAAATCTAGAGCTCAAATCTTGAATTTATAGCAAAAAGGAATGAGAGAGAGGGGAAGGGACAGATAGCTATTAATAAATATGACCCAACCACCTTTGATCAATTAGCATTGATTCAAAGATGTTGTTTCATAATCCATCAAACAAAAACAAGTCCCTAAGGACCTTGAAACACTAAATGCCCCACTATCTTCCTCAATAATGCTTGATGTTCTTCACGTCATTAGAGAGTTACTTGAGCTTGCTCATTGATGTTCTTTTTTACATTCCTTACACAATCACCATTATGCCATTACTTTTAAATCCTAAATATAAATCTATTATGGATGAAAACCAATCACCCTATTGGTTTTCATATAGTCCAGATTATAAATGAAGATCCATAGGATAGGGTTCCTTGAATCTAAATGAGACATAAAACCTACATCTATAAGCTCTTAAAAAAAATTCAAAGCTTTAATAATGTTAGATGGCTTTATAGGGTCTGCTCCTAGTTATCCAGATCATATCTGATCTTACATTTATGTGTTCTACCTATTGAGGGTGGTAAAATCCTTTATCCAACATGTCTACCTTCATGGTATTCTCTCAGGCTACTTAGTTCATTTGAAAACTTGACCATAGTCACCTAGGGCATATGCCCTCATCTTGTGTCACCCAAATATTTGATCAAGCTTCTTCCTTTAATTTCCTCAAAAATCTTCTAGGTATGACCTTTGTTATCAAATATCAATCTATGATATGCCTCCTAAATTGTGCCACTTGATAGCCCCACATTGGACTTTGATTTAGCCTTTGATAATATGACACTTTTTAGTCGTGTGTGCTTCCTTTGAACCCTACTATCAGTCCCCACCTAGCTCACGTGCTTATGCCACATGGTGGATTTGCATTCAAATTGAGCTCCTTGACCTATGCACTTTTAGATCTTCATTGCACGATAAAACACATGCCATTGATCTTAGGCCATAGTGTTAAATGCAGATTATTGATCTTTATTGTATGACTCAACACCTATTATAAATCTTGATTAGGGTACCTTTTTAAATTTTTGACCCTGTCAATAGCCCACATGTCATAGCTATGCTATTTGAGATCTCAAGATCATACCACTTGTCGACCCTACATTAATTTTTAAGATCCCTTTGATCTTTTGAAATCAAATGGCTATCTCTCAAGACTTTAAATTGGTGTCTCCACACACGTCTCATTCTACTAGATTATCCCTACATGATATTTTCATTATGATCTAATTTCTCTAGGTTATGTTAGTTATTTTCCTCTTGAACAAGGACACTATGAGGCATCACAGTAATCCAAAGCAAAGGTCCTCAACATGATTTTAATGACAAAAGTTGACATTTAGCTTGTGAGGCCAAAATGTTAACAGTTTTGATGACTCAGATGGGAAGCATGACTATTATGCTTGAGAAACTAAATACTTACATGACTTATTGGGCTCATGAGACAATGGAACATTGAACCTTGATTACAAGAAAACTCTTAAAAAATACAACACCCAAAAAATCAAGAAAATAAAAACAAAAATAGGAAAACCAACCTAAACAAAGCAAGAGTAAACAAACTAGTGTGTTAGGACAACACTTGGAGGAAAACAAACAACTAATTGTGTACAAAGGAACCTAACTAACCAATACAAAGTATGATCCACCTGGATCAAAATAATTTTTTTTTATTTTACCTTCATGATGAGATAGAGAATGCCATATCACATGTTCCCTTGCAAGCCTGGTGGTTGAGGAAACAAGTCTCTTCTTTGCCAACTCTTTTGGCATACTCATATGTGGAATGGTAGGGGAAAAATAACCTCCAATGTAAAAATACTAAATTAGTGGCTCTTCCTCTTTATCAGTCTCAAAGGATACCCTCTTGTAATGGCAATCCTAATAAAAATCTTTAGCTTATATTACAGCTCAATTCTTTCACAATCTAGTTGACTAAGTTGTGCACAAAAAAGACCTGTATTACCTTTTAAAAGCATGCCCATGTCTATAGGCTCACCAAGGGTTTGATATCCCATTCTAAATATCTAAAACAAGTCCATGTCTATAATTAACTCTTGAGGTAGCAGTATTGATGGACTACCCACTCCATGTTCTTTAATTTTCTTGACAAGGTTGCTCTCTTTGGCTGCAATTGGACCATAGTCCTCTTGGAGAAGAGTATATACTACTCCCAAAACTCTAAATAAGTATTCCAATGGGCCTTTTGAATGATTGATAACCTCTGTTTTCCCCACAAATTCATTAATTTGATCAACTATCACATCCATTTCCTCATCCTCTGCGTAAAATGGAAAGGAGTTGATAGCCTCAACCTCTTCATTTTCAACATAATATGGTATCTTTTCTTCCTCATCCTTGAAGGTATAAATTCCTCTTTTACATCCAAGAGGGGAGCCAATAATAATCTCCTCTTCATAAACACTTGCATCCTCCTCAGCACTTTCCTCTTGAAGCTTATTTAAATCAGCAATTTTCTCTTCTAGTTCCCACAGGACATACTCCTTTTCTTTTGTGTGAATGGTATAAATGTAAGGTGGATCCACTTTTGATATAAATTGATTTTTTTAGGAAGCCCCTTCATAGATAAAGCTCATAAATATTTTAACCTTGAATTTCTTGACCTCTTCCACCTCCTTTGCTTGATCAAATGGACTAGACATAATAAGATACTCATGATAAAGGCTAGGCATCACATAATTTTAGTGCACATCCCATGAAGGTTTCAAAGTTTGTGATGGATGGGTTTTATGAGGAATTGTAGGTAGAGTGGATGAAGGGACAAATATTTTTTGAGGAGGTAGGAATCTTGGGACTTTGAATGGAATAGGTGTAGGATTTAGTAGTATGGATGGGTCTTGAGGCATAAAAGGAATTGGTTTGAAACTTAGTACCTCTTTGGACTGATCTTTAGGGGAGGAAGACATGAAAATGGGGAAATTTGATGGAGTGTATTCCTCTTGATGGGGGTAGGCAGGATTTTATGTCATTATAGCTTCATTTTCACTTCTTCACAGTGTTATCAAGCTCTCTAACTCTACATTCAACTTCTTGGCTATTTGTTGCTCCACAACTACCTCTTTTTGCTCTTGATAGGTCTCTTGAACTAACTTCCAAGATGGGAAGGTTGGAAGAGGATAAAAATGACTTGAAAATTCTTGAGACTTGATTTCTAAGGGAAGCATAGGTGTCATATATGAAGGTTGTGGTAGGACACATGTAGAGACATGAGACTGAGATTACTTATCTAATAGATTTTTTTTGTAGGTCGATATCTCTTCAGTAATCTTTTGGCTTATCCTCTTCATTTCCTCTATCTAATCATGAAAATTTGGAGAGTTTTGGAAGGGTGGTTGATCTTGGAATGGTTAAGGCTCATATGAATGAGGATGAGATGCATATGGATCATGGTTATAGGACTGGCATTAGCTTTCATACTATTGATAAGGCTCTTCACACTCTTCATATGGCTGATATGGGTCATGGGAGGGTTGATATGGATCATGAGGATCACACTAGAAATATTGAAAGGGGAAGAATGATAAAAAAATTATCTATAAGTTGTCATAGCCCAAAAAACATGAAGATAACTGAAACCAAGAATAAGACTATCCTTATTACCTTCAGATGAAGACCAAGGAATAGTTGCAACTGCTTCTAAAGATATAATTTAGGAAATTGGTTTTACATTTATATGCACTACACTCATTTATTTATATATATAATATTAAAAATTAGATATAATTATATAAATAAATATGAATATATTTATCTTAGATAAATTTATATAAACATTTTTATTACACTAGCAAGTTATATTTTTCATTTTTAAAGAGAATATTAGTTTTTCAATTTTTGATAGAAATCTTATTGGATGACATGGGGTTTGCACTTGTTGTTTTCCTTCCTTCATGTAAAAATTCTCTTGACCATACCATTAAATAATACATAGGCCATTTAATTTTATTTTATTTTTTTGTGGGGGTGGGTTAAGATTATGGGCCACTTTAAAGCTTGGACCTTATTTTTAAGATTTTTTGGCTTATGGCCGATGCCCAAATGTACCCAAAATAATTTTTGAGCAATTTTGGTATGTATTCTACTATTTAGACCTACCTTATTGTAGCAACAGTATTTGTACTTGGATCAAGTTCTTATGTTTACCACCAGTTCAACTATTGGGTGAGAATAAGACTTAAATATTTTCAATAGAACAATAAAAGTGTCATTATCCTCATACACATTTATATGTTATTTTAAATTTATTTTTTATTATGATATAAGAGATGAAGAATGCAACCAATGCATATTGTAATAAAAAACAATATCAAAATAACATATAAGTGTGCATGAATAGAATGGCACCTTTACTTTTCTATTGTGAATATTAAATTCTTATTCTCCCCCAATAGTTGAATTAAATATTCTCAAGCAAATAATTTTTTCATCTCTTTCATCCAAAATCAATGAAATAGTTCAAAAAATAATTTTTTATTTTATAGGAAGGGGCTTGGATATACATCTACTGCATTTATGAGTTCAAGGTGTAAATGACATTTTTTTCATAAATTTTCCCTCCTTGGGTTTTTATAGGGGTTTACATTTGGTTGGAATATGTACTAAAACTTGGAGAAATTACTTGGGAGAGACTTCATGAAAAAGTAGGTGCAAACAGGTTTCAATATCCTTGATTTTTTCTCCAAGCCTAATGTAAATTTTGAAACAACTAAAATCATCAATGAAAATGATTCCTAATCTTTCTTCAAAGATCCCAAATCAGTTTATCTAGTTGTTTATCAATTTTATAGTCTTTAGATAAATCCCCTAATCCAATTTTAAGATTTTTGTGATAATTATGTTACTTGTATGATTATATGTTATATGCCTTATTTTGATGGGTTCACATTCCTACATCACCCATTATTTTGTATGAAAATAATTGTACCATATTATATTGTTAATAGAAATTCAAAAAAGAAAAAAAAGGAAAAAAAAACTTCAAGCAAGTGTTTGGATAGGAAGAAGCACTATCTCATGTGCATTAAGAGACTTTATGGAAACATATTACCTACTTACATAGGACTGCTTTGGCCATCACACAATGATCTTTGAATGCAATTTGAAATTATTACTACAGAGTCTATCTCATTGCAAAGCTCCAATTTTCTCATCTCATTAATAAGTTATAGTTTTACTTGGTGCCATTAATGGGATAATGATGACAAATGGTTAAATTCCTCAATAGCAGATATCATTGATTCAAATATCTATTGCAATAAACTCACATGCACTACAAAATTCTCAATCTTGCTATCAATGTTGGGAATCTAATCAAATCCTCAGAGGGAGCTAAGTAACTATGACCTTATTTGAAATCAAATTATTAGAATCTTATCAAAATAAAACCTCATTAAAGAATGAATATGATATAACTAACTTTCAGCTTATTTACCACAAGTTTACATTTCATACCAAATGCCTTTATATAGAAGACAAGCATAAGTCTTATTATGGTGGAATTCCCAATAGTTGGCAGAAATGGTAAATAAATTAGATTTTTTAGATTTTTTCAACATACTCTCATTTTCAAAACATAAATCTAGGAAACATTGTGTTTTATTAGCTTTTCTTTACCTGCTCTAAAGCAAAATGGAATGGGATTATCATCTTTAATAAAAGGTCACATATATAGAAGCACTTTAATCTTTAATAATAACTTTGAAACATAAAATGAAAGAAATGATGAATATAAGCTACTTTAGGCAAACCAGCAAAGCAATGGAAAGAGGTCCAACCACTGAATAAAGCTTCTCAAAATTGAATATTTATAAATATATAAAAATAAAGCACTATCTAGAAAGAAATCAAAAAAATAGTTAAATATGTGCAATATGCATAACCAAAAAAATACAGAATAGCCAAAATAAAAATTACTTCTTCAAATTATATGAATCATTCTCCATTACAATGTACTTATTGAATTGCATTGAACATGATTTTCTAATAAATAAATAAAACATTCTAAATTTATCTAAATATTAAAAATAAAACAACTTGCATGAAATATAAACTAAAGTTATTTCAAGCCTTTTTATGGATTTATTGTTCCAAAAATAGATTAAGTAAATATCAACTAATTATTAAATCAATTGCATGATTTAAGATATTGTAGAACTAGGACTCAAAAACAATTAACCAACATTCTCCTCCTTGATGTTGAGTGAACTAACAATTTGATCTCAGAGTTTCAAAATTTGAACTTTTGCAATAATTTTTGTGAAGATATTTGCAACATGTTCTTGTGTGTTTATATACTTCAATTCTACATATTTATTTTAAACTAAATCTCTAATAAAATGATACTTCAAATCAAAATTCTTTGACCTATTGTGATGCACTGGATACTTGACTAATTTGATAGCATTAACATTATCACAAAAAATCATGTTAGGTTGATGTTGTTTCTCTCCAATTTCTTCTAAAACCTTTCAAGGTCACGATGCTTATGTATTTGTTATAGATCTAGATTGCACCCTAACTGATTAAAGGATTGTTCATGTCTTGTACTCAAATCTAGTCCAACATGGGAATGACCCTAAGCTGTGGGTTACCTAATCTTGGGTCAAACCTCTAGAATATTTAATGAGACTAGCTCCTATGATGTATCACATAGCTCATTTTCACTAAAATCTACTAATTTCTAGGGTGAAAAGGGAGAGAAAGATAACTGGAAGGGAAATCTAAGTTAATGTTGGTGATACACCTAAGTAATTGTTCATCCAGTCTTACTTGAGCTTATAAAACACTAATGAGACAAAACAATTGAATGGATATACAAATCCTAAGCCTCTTATGCATTAATGTTTCATGTAGAGGTTTCATCAATTGATAAAAACCTAAGGGAAGTGATGGAAAGCCCTGATTCAAGGCACTAACTAGTCAATGTGATACACTTTATAACTTTAATCAAATAATAATGAACACTAAACATGACCAGCATAACAAGATAAACTAGTATCTAGGTGAGATCAAGGCTTGATAAGGGAGAAATTCCTAACACAAATGCTAATCAAATTGACATTAACACACTATACCAAAACAATGAAATCTAAAATAGTCATCTATTTATTTCAAGAGGTTACAAAGTTCAATCTTAGTAGAGTCTAGTCATGATGAAAAGATAAATGCAAATCTAGAGCTCAAAGCTTGAATTTATATCAGAATGGAATGAGAGAGATGGGAAGGGATAGATAACCATTAATAAATATGACCCAACCACCTTTGATCAATTGGCATCGATTCAAGAATGTTGATTTATAATCCATCAAATATAAACAAGTCCCTAAGGACCTTGAAACACTAAATTCCCCACTATCTTCCTCAATCATGTTTGATGTTCTTCATGTTATTAGAGAGTTGCTTGAGATTTCTCATTGATGTTCTTATTTAAATTCCTTTCACAACCTCCATTATGCCATTACTTTTAAATCTTGAATATGAATCTATTATGGATAAAAACCAATCACCCTATTGGCTTTTATATAGTCATGATTACAAATGAAGATACATAGGATAAGGTTCCTTGAATCTAAATGAGACATAAAACCTACATCTAGAAGCTCTTAAAAAGTTTTACAAAGCTTTACTAATGTTAGATAGATTTCTAAGGTCTGCTCCTAGTTATCTAGATCATATCTGACCTTGAATTTATGTGTTATACCTATTTAGGGTGGTAAAATCCTTTATCCAACATGTCTACCTTCATGGTATTCTCTCAAGCTACTTAGTTCATTTGAAAACTTGACCATAATCACCTAGGGCATATGCCCTCATCTTGTGTCGCCTGAAGATTTGATCAATCTTGTTCCATTAATTTCCTCAATAATCTTCTATCTTTGACCTTTGTTATTGACTATCGATTTATGATATGCCTCCCAGATTGTGCCACTTGATAGCCCCACATTGGTCTTTGATTTGGCATTTGATAATGTGACACTTGTTAGTCTTGTGTGCTTCCTTTGGACCCTACTATCAGTCCCCACCTAGCTCACATGCTTATGCCATATGGTGGCTTAACATTCAAATTGAGTTCCTTGACCTATGCACTTTTGGATCTTCATTGCATGATCAAACACGTGCCATTGATCCTAGGTTGTAGTTTTAAATGTGGATCATTGATCTTTATTGTATGACTCAACATGTGTTGTAGATCTTGATCTAGGTACCTTTTTAAAATTTGGACCCTATCGATAGCCCACATGTCATAGATATACTATTTGAGCTCTCAAAATCATTCCACTTGTCAACCCTATATTAATTTTTAAGATCCCTTTGATCTTTTGAAATCAAACAGCTATCTCTCAAGATTTTAAATTGATGTCTCCACACATGTCTCATTCTACTAGATTACCCCTACATGATGTTTTCATTATGATCTAGTTTGTCTAGGTTATGTTAGTTATTTTCCTCTTGAACAAAGACACTATGAGGCATCAGAGTAAGCCAAAGCAAAGGTCTTCAACATGTTTTGTGTTGTTCCCAAAATCAATTACGCTCATTTTTTGGGACAAGCCCTATGAAACTTGTTCATTTCACTCTAAGTTTATCATTCAAGACAAGCTTATTTTGATCTCAAGCGTAGTCGACTAACTCCTTGAAAAGCTCATGACTTTCTCTCATTACGATTTCTCAAGAAATGTGAAATTCGTTACAGTTTTGATGCAATTAGAATGTCAATTTTTGATGAAATTTTTAGGAGTTAGTGTTTTTTGTTTACATGTAAAGGCAGCAAAAAATGATGCCCTTACATGTTTTTTATTTACATTCAAGATCAGAATTTTTTGTCGTCCTTGCATTTTGTTGGTGCAAAGATGTAAAAGTGGTGAAAATCACCACCCTTACATGTTTCCATGCAAGAGTAGCAAAAATTGCCACCTTTGCACTCCTCATGCAGGAGTGATGATTTTTGCCACTCTTGCATCTTTCTTCCACCTTACATGTAGAGGTGGCAATTTTTGCCACCCCTACACATCTCAGTTTTCATGTGTGGCATTTATGGCCACTCACATCGAGTGGTTAGCATCAATTTTTTCCCTTTTAATGCCATTTTTGCCTCATTTGAATCATTACCTCTTCTCTACTCCTCCCTACATCCAGTCGACCTCGCGAATGAGTGGGATCATGATTTTTGTGGCTTTAAGCGTGGGATTTTGATTTTCTAGGTAGGATTTTATGTTCTTTTCTTTTATTTCTAGGTTTTTTTTGTTTTTTATTTTTCTCTTTCCTTCAATGTTGGGTTTCTCTCTTTTCTTGTTTAGGTTTTATTTCTCCTTTTTTTTCTCTCTCTCTCCTCCCTCTCCTCATTGAAAACTTGAAAGACCTAAAAATCCAAAAAAATCCATTGACTGGTGTAATGGCAGTGATTTTCGATGCCACTACACAAAACTGAATGAACCCATGTAATAGCAGCAAAAATTGTTGCCATTACACAATCCTTTGCATTCATGTAAGGGCAATGATTTTTGCCACCCTTACACAAGTTTTCCCCATGTGCTTAGGTGGCAATTTTTTCTACCCCTGCACAATGATCACATGCAATGACAGAAAAAATTGCCACCTATGCATAGAGAATTTCCCTCACATGCAAGGGTAGAAATTTTTGCTACCCCTGCATGCATTTTCTCAGATTTTCCTAACTCTAGGAAATTTCAAATTTTTGTTTTTCTGAGCTTGCTTCCCTTTGAATTCTACCCTGCTCATGCCTTAGCCCTTTCAGGCATGTTCCTATGGTCGTGATCACCAACATGCAATTTTTCCAAATTGCCCATTTTTCCCCTGATTGCATGATCATGATTCTTGTTGCAATTTCTCTCAAGGATCCTTCTTCATCAACATCCGTTTAACAAAAACCCTTCCAGATGACTGAGGTTTCTCTAAAAAAGTTGAAGATGATGAATTAAAAGTATTAAGATGTTTTTCCAATCACATCAGTTATTTCTAATGTCAATGACATTAGGGATACAAAGATTGGTCACATGGATATGGCTAAGTTTGTGGAAAGAACCAAATCAAGCAATCTCAGCCATGAAATGAAGAAGATAATTGAGAGCAATATTCATCTGGTTTCTTCTTTCCCTATAGCTACTCATAACACTGAGTTTGTTCTCTATTGCACTTAGTTCTATAATAGGGATACCAAGGTTGTGTTAGACACTAGTGGTGATGTAGTGATTAGACTGGACTCTGAATTCATCAATAAGGTGTTCATGTACACTCCCACTACTAAAGTATTAAAACTTGATTTTGTTGAAGCACAAAGGGAATATGACAAATATCCTGAAAGGGTGAAGAAAATAATCAATAATAGATGGCTCAAGGCTCTAAGGGTGAACTTGTCAAGATGGCAATGAAGCTTTCCAAGGAGTGATTTCATAGAAGAAGTCAGTGACCTAATCACCCTTCTGAGCAGGGTAAGAGGTTACCTTCTTCCTCTCAATTTCATAAATAGATGTACCCCTTCATTAAGATAATTCTCCAAGGTAAACAAGTCATTTTGTGGAGAGAACAAATCAGCAATGCTCTACATGAGCAATTGATGAAAGTATTCACTACCTCCAAATTCTACATGACTTCATACCTGGTGTATATTGCAGCATCAATGAGAACCTTCCCAGGTTTAATATCAGAGGGAGATAGGAGAGTAACCCCGATATATCAATATTACCCTCAGTTGACATTGAAGGGTTCTATCCATCATTGTATAAGGGTAAATGATGTTTTTTTCACAGTATTTTTGTCTCTTTGATCCCCAATTAGAATAGAACAGAGTGTCACATGAAGCTTGGACAGTTGTGAATGACTTCAGATGTATGTTTTTGTAGTTCCCTTCTTTTTCTTATTTGTGGGTTGGCTTTTTCCAAGGTCATCCTTATATGTTCCCAAGATTCCCTTCAAACAAATTGGTCTTGATGGAGTTATGTAGGCAAATAATAATTATACACAAAAAATAGATGGAACTCAAGAAACCCAGTTTTAGGTTCCCAATTGAAATTGGTAGGTTATCAGTATTGACTGCTGGAAAAGCTAGAACTATGAAGACTGAAATGCAACTCATAACCATGAAGCATTTCAAAAAGAGACCAAACTTTGACTATCGAGGTGTAAAAGATATAATCAGGAGGAAGATCCAATTTCATGAGCCTATGATCGAAGATGTTTGGGTTGACTTGAGGACTACAGAAGACCTCATAAAAATGGACTATAGTAGATTGTCTCTCAAACATATAGAATATCTGGGACTCACTAATATCCCTAAAAATCTAGTGGATGATAGGGATTTGATCAATAATAGATACCATGCTGAATAGATTGATAATATCCCTCTTCCCCCAATCCAATGGTCTCAGAAGGAGTTAACTTCTTTGAGAAAAAAGTTCGAACCAATATTGGCAAACACCAATGATTGGTTAGCAAATAAGGGAATCACCTTAAAAGAGTTCATCACAGGATCAGAAGTTGAATTTTAAGAGGAAATAAGGAGAAGGGCAGAAAATAGGATGAAAAATAAAAGTGATGTCCCTACTTCTTATATGCCACATAAGCCTAGGATCATCTTCGTGACAAAGAAGTCACAAGTTGTAGAAAAAGAACCAAAAACAACAGACATGGAGGTTGAAAATCAAAGCATTGAAGAACCAATAGTGGAGCAAATGGAGACTAATGATAGGCCCATAGATTAACAAGAAAAGGAAGCTCTATCTTTTCAAGTGGGTGTACAGCTAGAAGTGGGAATTTCTTCTTCCTCGCCTAACACACATGTTGTAACTCCTTCACCTATTTCTCAGATCAGTGTTGCCTCTTTTGGAGTTGCCTCTCCTTCCTTTTGATAACCCTCAAGGTGCTTTTGGAGATATTCTTTATTCCTAAGGATCAATCCCTAATTTATCATCTCTGTCTTTTGATATTAGCGATAGTTCTGCTTTCGATCATTTAGTAGTAGGTGTAATTCATACTGATACTCTGCCCATTGTTTCCACCACCGGTACAGGTGCAACTCCAGTAACGCCAACTACGGATATTGATACTAATGTAAGTACTTATGCCCTCCCACCTTGGTTGTTGACTTATACACCCAAAATAAAGAAATAGGCCATCTCTCCAAATGACTTTGATTTCACTAAAATGGTGCCAATAAAAGTCAAGACTCCTAAAAAGCCAAAAATTCTTTCAAAGATGATTGAGGATAAAGGGCACAAATTTATGGAAATAGTAAAACCTCCATAGGATGCAACTCTTGAAAATTTTGATGTAAATGATTACTCTATCTCTCAAATTGAGTTAGGAAAGATAACTCATGAAATTGCTAAGACTGATATGCAGTCAGCTATGGACATCTTGGTTCAGAAGTTTGACTGAGAAAGAGAGATGAAGGACCATTATAAAGAAATGGTGGAACAACTAACTGTGATAGTAAGGAGAATAAATTTCACTCTAGAAATAGTAACTCCATAGGCTATCTCCATCGATGACCCTGTGATTCAGAAATTAGAAAAGACCTATCTCAAGGGAAAAGTACTTGGACAAGACGCATACACAAGGAATTTCTTTGCTCATAGATTTGTCTGAGAAAATGGGTAAGATGAGGAAAGTGAGAGCAAAATTAGATGACCTTATCAATATCATTTCTCAAGATATTGAAAGCATAAAAAAATATATTGATAAGTGGATGGATATGAAGAAGTTTAAAATAAGCAACCTAGTATCAATTGGCATCATTACCGATAGAGACTCTTTTACTGAGACTAAAGAAGCATTTATATATAGGATTCGAGTGCTTAATGAATTGATTAGCAACCTTGAATCATCAAAAGACCTCAGTGAACAAAGTGACATCAATTTTTTGCATAAGTTATAGGAGCTACCTTACAAGTTTACATCGTAAGACAACCAATTCCTTTCAACAGAAGAAATGGTTCAAGAATTTAAAGATATGTTCGAAAAATAATTTTAAGATAAACCATTCTCAGTAGCCTCTATGGACAATATATTGGATAATCAGTTAACTCTAGATAATCTAAAAACTAGATTAACTAATCATGCCAAATTGGTCACAATAGTGAAAGATGCCATAGTCAGGGTGAAGATGATTTTCAAGAATACTGTTACTCTAGATAGTATCAGGATATAAGCAGCTATCACCATGTACAATGCTCATGTAAAGAATGATGGAGCTACAAATTGAATCAACTTTTCATTGATTTAATTTCCTTTTTTCCATATGCACTTTTGTAATCACTTTGGACATTTACACGTGTACTTTTGTCATGTGTAATTACATGCAAAAATATGGAAAGTCCAAAGTCAACAAAGACTTCTATCTTTGACTAGGTTAGAATATTTAAGTCTTTTCAAAATCTTCAAGGCTTCTCTATATAAATAAAGAGAGCCTCTTTTGTAAATATATCTTTTTGTGATCAGAAGCAAAAACTCTGCCAAAATTGAGATGCCTTTTGAGACTTTGAGCTCAGATTGTAAATCATGTTTTCTTGAATGAATGAGAAAGTGGGTTACTTTCCAAACTTTGTGTTGGAATGACTTGTGTTATTTAAGAAATTGTTTTTATGTTGTTTTTCCTAATAATATCTCATCTATTTGATTAAATAAGCAAAGTGTGTGGAAATTATCAGGAAGATGTTCTGAAGTTAATTATGAAGACTTTGTGCTGCTATAATTACCTTTAGTTTGTGTTTCTTATGTTTTGGTGAAAAGGGTATTAGAAAGGCTTTGTACTACTTTTTTCCTTTGTGATCTTATACTCTATTATGGTATTTGGTGGAGACTTTGAGCTGCACTTCATTCTACATTTTTATTAGTACTAAATCAGTAAGAGAAGCAATGAAAGACTTTATGCTTTCATGGGTTTCTTGTGGATCCAATTACTACCCAAAAAAAAATTCTACTGTTTATTGGATATCATTTCTAAAAGAAGAGGATTGCTTTAAGTTATTACACAAGAATTTTCCTTTACCTTGTGAACATCATCTCTGAAGAAAGAGAGATGGATGGTATGATCTCACCCCTGAGTCTATTTTCAATTTATATTAGTATATTATAGTTTATAGGGAGCCTCCCCTTGCTGAGAGGAGAGATTTATCTGATTATACTATGGTTGATATATTCATTTTGCCTTCATTTATTTGACAATAAAATATTCACCCAACGGCTTTTGGTGACTCCATCAAGGACACGAATGTGCACTTTGAAGCCTCAAGCTTCAAATTAAAGCATTTCTAGTCCTTTTTTATTTTTCACTCTGGCAGATCCACCGTACACGCAAAGCTAGAGAGCTCAAGGTATTGTTGATCCTATATTCAAGTTGGTATGATGAAATAATTTTGAGATTTCTCTTTCACTATCTTGCCTCCAACGTACTAAGAGTTTTCTTCCTACCAATGTTAAATCTCCAATACCAGACGAAAATTTTAGTCTTAGTGCTAGTAGAGTTTTGTCTGTACTTATCCCACCAAAAAAATTTATACCTCCCTTTAATCATCATATCATGGCAGCCCAAGGTCCTTAGGGAAATTATTTTGGTCCTCTCAATCTAGCCCCACCTTTAAATGAACTACCTCATAGTTTGAGAAAGAATTTCTCTAAATTCTATGGTGATGGGAAAGTCCATCCTAATGAGCTTATTATTACTTTCTGTATATCAGGTGGTGTGATAGGCATGGAATATGAAGATATAGTGGTGAGACTATTTTTAGAAACTTTGTAAGTCACTACTATGGATTGGTTTTATCACCTTCAGGTTCAAACTATAACTGATTGAAACACTCTCAAAGCCAAGTTTGAGGCTAGGTTCAAACCCACTGATGATGTACATGCCTTGTTGGCTCATCTTACACAAATGAAGAAGGAACCCCATGAGCCTATGCAATACTTTGTTGCTAAATTCAATAAGTTAAGGAACAAAATTCCTACAATCACTTAGCCAACACCAGAGAATCTTAAGTGCTTTTTCATCAACTCTCAACTTCCTACAGTAATTTTATGTTGAGGCGGCTGGTCCTATAGATCTTTATATAGCCTAAAATTTGGCTACCAAGGTTGAAGATGATCTTATCCTGGCAGGTAAGATCAAAAAAGATTCCAATAAAAATAAATTTTTCTCATCTGTTGAAAGTTCTTCCATGAGCACCACAGATCCTATGGTGCAAAATTTGACAAATGAATTGCTAGCCCTAAAAAGGCAAATGTCACAAGGTATGTCTGCTCCCCCTTATCAAAATATTCCAAGAAGGACATTTCCCAATCATTCATATCAAGGCATCACTGCTAAAAATCAAGGACAATCCAACCATCTTCCTTCCACACAGGGGAAGCTCACCATCGAAGTAGCACCTGTCAACTCAATAGTTAGTTATCATGAAACTAAACATGATCTCTCTTTTCAACCTGAGTTGGACCAAAAATATGAAGCTAATATCTTTATAGAAGGAGAAGAAGAATTAGCTAGCAACTTCAATATTACTTTTTTGCAATACCAAGATGAAGCTAAGAAAAGAAAAGTGTTTGATGGATCCTATGATGTCTTTATTAGGTCCCAAAATCAGTTGACTCAACACGCTGATAAAGGAAAGGTGGAAGAAGAACCTCAGCTAGTAGTCTCAATATCTAAATGGGGGACTTCATTGCCTTTCCAATTAAAGGACCCGGTGACCAATAAGAAAGTAAGTACCTCAAACCATTCTATATCTTTTGCTTTTATTCCTCATACCAATGCCACACCCAATAAAGATCAAGATGATGTACTTCTTTCCTCTATTTTCAGTTCATTCCAATTATTTGATATAATTGATCATGCTAGAAAGACCAAGATTCAAATGATGGAAGTTGAGTACTTGCGAGCCAATCTTGAGCAGTTTGATAGGTTAGTTGAATACATAAAAAATAAAACCATCCCTATAGGACAAGATTTTCTAAAGATGACTCTTTATTCCTCAAAGAACAAATCCACTAAGAATAATCTTATCGCTACTCCTCCTATTGCCCCTAGAAAAATAGAACCTTTCTATGTTTCCCTTTTGATAAATGGTCATAAATTGAGAAACTGTATAATAGACTATGGAGCCTCTAACAATGTTATGCCCACCAAGGTAGTAGATTCTCTTGGTCTTAACTTAAATAAGACTTTTGGTAGATGCTTTTCCATGGAGAACAAGCAAGTACCACTCCTGGGTCAAATCAAAGATTCCTAATTTATGTTCACGGCTTTTCTAGATAAAAGGATCAAAATGACAGTCTTGGTGGCTGATGTTCCAGCTTCTTATAGCATCCTACTCAGATGAAACTTTTTTAAAGATGTAAGAGGAGAGTTGAATATGGATCAGTTTGAAGCAAGGATACCTATTAAAGGCATCATGAAAAAATTACTTCCTGAGAAAGTCAAAATATATTGTCACCCAAAATTTAGACCCTGAAGCTCAAATTTTATTTGAATCATCAGGAATGGGTAACTATTTTTTGACCACTGAAGATGTGTTTAGCTCATCAAATGAAAGTTCTTTAAGTGACAATTCAAAAAAATTAGATAGAAAATCAGAAGAGTTGTTAGAGCAAAGTTCAGATAACAAAGGATGTTCCCTTAGTAACGAAGAGAAATCTTTGAAAAGACCAAATTCTAATGATGTTTGGATTCTAGAATTTGATGGTAGCTGCTCTTCTATCATTTCTAGAGCCAAAATTGTCTTGATATCCCCTCAAAAAGAAATTTTTCCTTATTCATATAAGTTACAGTTCAATAATACCAACAACACCACCGAGTATGAGTCTTTGTTGCTCAGATTAAAAGCTACTCATGCTAAAGGTATTAAGATTCTTCATGCTTGGGGAGATGTTAAACTGGTGATTTGTCAGGTAAGGAACCTGTACCAAACCAAAAATGAAAGATTGCAACATTATCGCAATCTAGTATGGGATTATATTAAAAGTTTTGATGCTTTCAATATTTATGATGTGATAAGAGAATTCAATGATCGTGTAGATTCATTGGTTGTCTCTGCAACCCTCATGGTTCCCCATAAGGATTTCAAAGGGGACAAGTACATATTGAGTTGGTCTTTCAACCAAGTGTATCTGATAATGCCAATCATTGGTAGGTGTTTAATGATGACAATCAAATCATTACTTTTTTGGAAAAGATGGACAGCTTTGAGAAGCTTTATTTTGAAGGTAGTGAAAGTTCACCATAGGAATCAGTTTCTGAAATAAATTCAAAAATTAGTGAAGAATTTCTTCAACTCAAAGGGAATAAAATTCCAAAAGGTTTAATTTCTCTTGAAAAGTTATTTGATAAGCATGACAGGTATGTTAAGCAGCAACAAATGGATTCAAATTCCTCCAAGGAATTTGATCAATTGAATTTGAGTACAATAGAAAATATCAAAATGGTCAACATTGAGAATTGTTGCACTTCTGATGAAAAGCTCTATTTCATTGCTCTTATTTGCCATTGCATTGATGTTTTGGTGTATTCTTATGATGATTTGAAGTCCCTCAGCCTTGAATAAATTTAGCATGAAATTCCTCTTAAAGTTGGGTCATTACCTCACAAGCAGAAGCAAAGGCAATACAACCCCAAAATATTAGGTACTATCCTTTCTAAGATCCATAAAATGCCGAATGCAAGAACTATTTTCCCAATCCACCATTCCACATGGATTGCTAACATAGTCCCGGTGAGGAAAAAGAATGGAGAAATTTGTATCTGTGTTGATTTTAGAAAATTAAATCAATCTTATTTAAAAGATAACTATCCCTTACCCATCATGGATCAAGTGTTGCAAACAATGACTAGTTCATAAATGTTATCAATGTTAGATGGTTTTTTTGGGTATAATCAAGTGGAAGTCAATGAAGAAGATTAACATAAAACTGCTTTCACTTCACTATGGGGCATTTTTGCATATCACCGAATGCCTTTTGGTCCGATCAATGCTAGCACCACCTTCCAGAGAGCAATGAATCTTTCCTTCAGAGATGTGATATGGAAGTTTATCATAATATATCTTGATGATGTGACCATTTTTTTAAACATCATCCTGATCATATGCATCATTTACAACAAGTGTTGGAATGCTGTCGGCAAAATGGTATTTCTCTTAATTCTAAAAAGTCAATTTTTGAGGTTACAAAAGGTAAACTTCTTAGTCACATTGTATCCTAAGAAGGCATAAAAATTGACTCAAAAAGAGTCAAATCTATCCAAAATCTTACTCTTCTCGTTAGTAAGACTGCAGTTCATTCTTTCTTTGGGAAGGTGAATTTTCTACGAAGATTCATTCTAGAATTTGTAGAGAAGACTCACCACATTGTCAATATGATGAAGGGTAAAGCCACTTTTCATTAGACTACAGAAGGCAAGTCAGCATTTGAAGATATCAAGAAAGTGATCACCCATGCCTCAATCTTGGTTTGCCCAGATTATACCAAAGATTTTGTAGTATATAGCTGCGCTTCTAAACATACACTTTCAGCTATTTTTGTCCAACAAAAAAAAGGTGTGGAATCTCCCATATCATTTATGATTTATCCTCTCAGAGCTCAAGAGTTGAAATATTCAAACATGGAGAAGCATGCTTATGTCGTGGTTAAGGTAGTAAAGCATTTTAGATTCTATATCTTGAATTCACATACTATTGTTCTGGTGCTTGATAGAACAATGAAGTCCATTCTAGCTCAATAAGAGTTTGGCACTAAAATGGGTAATTAGATTGATAAGATTCAAGAGTCTGATCTTGATATCAAACCTACTAAGCTCATATAGAGAAAAGGTCTCTGCCAACTAATTGCTGATAACATACCAAAGGAAACAGGACATGAAGGAACCGAGGTTGAAGACGTGCCTACAGTTCTCTTTGTCACCATTAGTGATGAGTGGTATTCCAATATCGCTCATTTTTTTATCTATGGTGAGTGTCCCACCCATCTGTCCTATAAAGAAAAATGGAATGTTAAATTAAAGGCTATTAACTATGTCTTATGGGGCAATGGTTTGTACAAAAGAAGCCTTTATGGGGTGTTTCTTCATTGCATCGATAAGGCACAACAAAGTAAATTATTGGAGTCCTTCCATAATTTAGCTTGTAGAGGACATTTTTATACACCAGTGATAGCTCACAAGATTCTATGAGCTAAATACTACTGGCCTACACTATTTCAAGATGCGTACACTTGGGTATGTAGGTGTGAGTTATGTCAACAGTTCATTGGAAACTTAAATTGGCTGCATTACCCCTCAAGCCAGTAGTAATTGAAGAACCATTTCAATAATGGGTTATTTATTTTATTGGCACCATGAACCCATCTTCAAGTTCTAGACATGACTATGTTCTTACCACGACAGACTATTTTACCAAATGGGTGGAAGCCATTCTAACTAAGCATGCTACTTCGAAAGTGGTATGTAATTTCCTTAAAGAAAATATCATCTCCTAATTAGAGGTCCCAACTAAGATTGTAATAGATAATGCTACTTGTTTCTCTTCTCATGAGGTTACTAAGTTTTGCTACCATTATGAGATTATTCTTTCCCACTCCTCTGACTATTATCTGCAAGTAAATGGTCAAGTAGAATCAAGCAACAAAAATCTGGTTACTATTATCCAAAAATTGGTAGATAATAATCAGAGAACATGGCATAAAGCATTATTCGATGCTTTGTGGGCAAAAATGATCACACCCAAGAGGGCAATAGGTATGTCACCATTTCAAATCCTGTATGGTTTGAATGTGGAAATACCAATCACCTTGGAACTACTAGCACTGAAGTTGGCACAGGCAATTGAAGATCAAACTTTCAAAAATTCTATTGACAAAAGGATCATGTGCCTAACCAAACTAAATGAGCAATGAACCATGGTAGTGGACCAGATTACTGCACATCAAAATCAGGTAAAGAAACTCTTCTACAAAAGAGTAAGGATTCATAATTTTTAAATTGGAGATCAAGTCTTGTTATGGGACAAGAGGAGAGAACCGAAAAGAATGCACGACAAATTTGATTCTTTATGGAGAGGTCTATTTTTTATTCATCAGGTCTATGTTAAAAATAGCTTCTTGCTAGGATATCAAGATGGAACACCATTCTCACTACCTCACAATGGGAAACATCTGAAACACTTCAATCCTTGAAGTATTAGATGAGTTCATTTGTACATTTGTATAGTCTTACGTTATTTTTTTTATTTGTTTGGTTTTTTGTATTTTTTTCTTTCTTAGCTTGACTCCATGGTCCAATGGCATGGAAGAAGGCACTTAGAGACTAGTTTCTACTCCCTTCGATCATTTCAAGGTTTGATCGATTCAAGTTCCCCAACAAGAGCCAGCTATTGTTCCCAAAATTAGCTACACTCATTTTTTGGGACAACCCCTATGAAACTTGTCTATTTCACTCTAAGTTCATAATTCAAGACAAGCTTCTTTTGATCTCGAGTGTAGTTGACTAACTCCCTAAAAATCTCATGACTTTCCCTCATTATGATTTCTCAAGAAATATGAAATTCATTGCGATTTTGATACAATTAGAACGTCAATTTTTTGATGAAATTTTCAAGAGTTAGTGTTTTTTGTTTACATGCAAAGGTGGTAAAAAAATGCCGCCCTTACATGTTTTTCATTTACATGCAAGATCAACATTTTTTGTTGCCCTTGTATTTTGTTGGTGCAAAGATGTAAAAGCCAAAAAAATTGCCGCCCTTGCATTTTGTTGGTGTAAAGATGTAAAAGTAGAAAAAATTACCGCCCTTACATGTTTCCATGCAAGAGTGGCAAAAATCACCACCCTTACACTCCTCATGCAGGTGCGGTAATTTTTTCTGCTCTTACATCTTTCTTCCACCTTACATGTAGAGGTGGCAATTTTTACTACCCTTGCATATCTTGATTTTTGCATGTGGCATTTATGGCCATGCACATAGATGGTTGGCATCAATTTTCACCCTTTTAATGCCATTTTTGCCTCATTTGAATCATTCCCACTTGTATGCTCCTCCTCCCTGCATCCAATCGACTGTGTGAATGAGTGGAATCACAGTTTTTCTAGCTTCAAGCATGGGGTTTCTATTTTCTAGGTAGGGTTTTACATTCTTGTCTTTTGTTTCTAGGTTTTTATTTTGTTTTTTGTTTTTCTCTTTCCTTCAATGTTGGGTTTCTCTCTTTTCTTATTTAAGTTTTATTTCTCCTTTTTTCTCTCTCCTCCCTCTCCCTATTGAAAACTTGAAAGACCTAAAAATCTTTAAAAAGCCATTGACAAGTGTAATGGCAGTGATTTTTGACACCACTATGCAAAATTGAATGAACCTATGTAATAGCAATGAAAATCATTGCCATTACACAATCCTTTACATTCATGTAAGGGCAGCAATTTTTGCCACCCTTACACAAGCTTCCCCCATGTACAGAGGTAGCAATTTTTTTCACCCCTACACGATGATCATATGCAACAGTGGCAAAAATTGTTTCCTATGCACATATAATTTCCCTCACATGCAAGGGTATAAATTTTTGCCACCCCTGCATGCATTTCCTCAAATTTTTCTAACTCTGGGTAATTTTGAATTTTTGTTTTTCTGAGCTCGCTTTCCTTTTAATTTATAACCTTCTTACACCTTATCCCTTTCAAGCACATTCCTATGGTTGTGATCACCAACATGCAGTTATCCTAGATTGCCCATTTTTCGCCTAGTTGCATGATCATGATTCTTGTTACAGTTTCTCTCAAGGATCCTTCATCAACATCTATTTGACAAAAGCCTTCCAAATGACTGAGGTTTCTCTAAAAAAGTTGAAGATGATGAAGTACAAGTATCAAGGTGTTTTTACAATCACCTTAGTTACTTCTAATGTCGACGACATTAGGGATACAGAGATTGGTCACGTAGATATGGCTGAGTTCATGGAAAGAACCAAATCAAGCAATCCCAGCCATGAAATGAAAAAGATAATTGAGAACAATATTCATTTGGTTTCTTTTTTCCCTATAGTTACTCATAACACTGAGTTTATTCTCCAGTGCATTTAGTTCTACAATAAGGATACTAGGGTTGTGTTAGATGCTAGTGGTAAATGGTGATTAGACTAGACTCTGAATTCATCGACAAGGTGTTCATGTGCCCTCCCGCTAATGACGTATTAAAACTTGATTTCATTGAAGCACAAAGAGAATATGATAAAGATCCTAAAAGGGATAAGAAAGTAATCAATAATAGATGGCTCAAGGCTCTAAGGGTGAACTTGTCAAGATGGCCACGAAGATTTCTAAGGAGTGATTTCATAGAAGAAGTCAGTGACCTAATCACCCTTCTGAACAAGGTAAGAGGTTTACCTTCTTCCTCTCAGATTCACGAATGGATGTACCCCTTCATTAAGATAATTATCCAAGGTAAACAAGTCATTTTTTAGGGAAAATAAATTAGCAATGCTCTACATGACCAATTTATGAAAGTATCCACTACCTCTAAATTCTACATGACTTCATACCTAGTGTATATTGTGGCGTCAATGAGAACTTTCCCAGGTTTAACATTAGAGGGAGATAGGAGAGTAACCCCAGTATATCAATTTTACCCTTAGTTGACATTAAAGGGTTCTATCCATCATTTTAGAAGGGTAAATGATGCTTTCTTCATAGTATTTTTGTGTCTCTTTGATCCCCAATTAAAATAGAAAAGAGTGTCAAATGAACCTTAGATAGTTGTGAACAACTTCAGATGTATGTTCTTGCAGTTCCCTTCTTTTTATTATCTACAGGTTAGCTTTTTCCAAGGTCATCCTTATATGCTCCCAAGATTCCCTTCAAAAAAATTGGTCTTGATGGAGCTATGTAGGCAAATAATTATCATACATAATAAGTAGATGGAACTCAAGAAACTCAGTTTCAAGTCCCTGATTGAAATTGGTAGGTTTTCAGTATTGACTGCTGGAAAAGCTAGAATTATGGAGACTAAAATGCAACTTGTAACCATGAAGCATTTCAAAATGAGACAAAACTTTGACTATAGAGGTGTAAAGGATATAATCAGGAGGAAGACCCAGTTTCACAAGCCTATGATCGAAGATGTTTGGGTTAACTTGAGGACTGTAGAAGACATCAGAAAAATGGACTATAGTAGATTGTCTCTTGAACAGATAAAATATCTAGGACTCATTGATATCCCTAAAAATCTAGTGGATGATGGGAATTTGATCAACAATAGATACCATGCTGAACAGATCGCTAATACCCCTCTTCTCCCAATCCAATGGTCTCAACAGGAATTGACTTTTTTGAGGAAAAGGTTCGAACCAATATTGGCAAACACCAATGATTGGTTAGCAAATAAGGGAATCTCCTTAAATGATTTCATCAAAATATCAAAAGCTGAATTTCAAGAGGAAACAAGGAGAAGGGTAGAAAATAGGATGAAGAATAAAAGTGATGTCCCTACTTCTGATAGGTCACATAATCTTAGGATCATCTTCGTGACAAAGAAGTCACAAGTTGTAGAAAAAGAACCAGGAACAATGGACATGGAGGTTGAAAAGCAAAGCATCAAAGAACTAGTAGTGGAGCAAATGGAGACTGATGATAGGCCCATAGATCAATAAGAAAAGGAAGCTCTGTCTCTGCAAGCAGGTGTACATCTAGAAGTGAGAATTTCTTCCCCACCTAGCACACCTATTTTAACTCCTTCACCTATTTCTCTGATCGGTGTTCCCTCTTCTAGAGCTGCCTCTCCTTCCAAAATCATATTTGACAGCCCTCAAGGCACTTATGGAGATATTCTTCATTCCTCAAGATCAATCCCCAGTTTGTCATCTTCATTTGTTGATATTAGAGATAGTTCTACTTCCAATCATTCAGTAGCAGGTGCAGATCTTACTAGTAATCTGCCCATTATTTCCACCACTAGTGCAGGTTCACCTCTAGTAACGCCAACTATAGATATTAATACTAATGTAAGTGCTTCTTCCCTCACACCTTGGTTGTTGACTTATATGCCCAAAAGGATGAAATAGGCCATCTCTCCAAATGACTTTGATTTCACTAAAATGGTGCCAATAAAAGTCAAGACTTATAAAAAGCCAAAAATTCTTTCAAAGATGATTGAGGATAAAGGGCACAAATTTTTGGAAATATCAAAACCTCCACAGGATGTAACTCTTGAAATTTTTGATTTAAATGATTACTTTATCTCTCCAATTGTGTTAGAAAAGATAACTCATGAAAGTGCTAAGAGCGATATGCAGTCAGTTATGGACATCTTGGTTTAGAAGTTTGACCCGAGAAAGAGAGATGAAGGACCATTATAAAGAAATGGTGGAACAACTGATTGAGGTAATAAGGAGAATAAATTTCACTCCATAAATAGTAACTCTAGAGGTTATCTCCATCGATGACCCCATGATTCAAAAAGTAGAAAAGACCTATCTCAAGGGAAAAGTACTTGAAGAGTACTTAGATAAGATGTATACACAAGGCAATTACCTTGCTCACAGAGTTGTCTGAGAAAATGGGTAAGATGAGGAAAGTGAGAGAAAAATTAGATGACCTTATCAATATCATTTCTCAAGATATTGAAACCATAAAAAAGTATCTTGATAAATGGATGGATATGAAGAAGTTGAAAATAAGCACCCTAATATCAATTGGCATCATTGTTGATAGAGACTCTTATACTGAGACTAAAGAAGCATTGATATATAGGAGTCGAGTGCTTAAGGAATTGATCAACAACCTTAAATCATCAAAGGACCTCAGTGAACAAAGTGACATCAATTTTTTTCATAAGTTAGAGTTTCCTTGCAAGCTTACATCGCAAGATAACCAATTCCTTTCAGTAGAAGAAATGGTTTAGGAATTTAAAGGTATGTTCCAAAAGAAATTTGAATATAAACCATTCTCGATAGCCCCCATGGATAATATACTGGATAATTAGTTAACTCTAGATAATCTAAAAACTAAATTAAATAATCATGCCAAATCGGTCATAGCAGTGAAAGATTCCATAGTCAGGGCGAAGATGATATTCAAGAATATTGTTACTCCAGATAGTATCAGGATACAAGAAGCTATCACCATATACGATGCTCATGTAAAGAATGATGGAGCTACAAATTGAATCAACTTTCCATTGATTTAATTTTCTTTTTTCCAAATTCACTTTTGTAATCACTTTGGACATTTGCACATGTACGTTTGTCATGTGTAATTACATGTAAAGATATGGAAAGTCCAAAGTCAACAAAGACTTCTATCTTTGACTAGGTCAGAATATTTAAGTCTTTTCAAAATCTTCAAGGCTTATCTATATAAATAAAGTGAGCCTCTTTTGTAAATATATCTTTTTGTGATCAGAAGCAAAAACTCTGCCAAAATTGAGATGCCTTTTGAGACTTTGAGCTCAGATTATAAATCATATTTTCTTGAATGAATGAGAAAGCGGGTTACTTTCCAAACTTTGTGTTGGAATGACTTGTGTTATTTATGGAATTATTCTTATGTAATTTTTCCTAATAATATCTCATCTATTTGATTAAATAAGCAGAGTGTGTGGAAATTATTGGGAAGATGTTTTGAAGTTAATTATGAAGACTTTGTGCTGTTATAATTACCTTTAGTTTGTGTTTCTTATGTTTTGGTGAAAAGGGTATTAGAAAGGCTTTATACTAATTTTATCCTTTGTGATCTTATACTTTGTTGTGGTTTTCGGTGGATACTTTGAGCTACACTTCATTCTATAGTTTTATTATTACTAAATTAGTAAGAGAAGCAATGAAAGACTTTGTGCTTTTGTGGGTTTCTTGTGGATCCAATTACTACCCAGGAAGTTTTCCTACTGTTTACTGGATATCATTTTTGAAAGAAGAGGATTACTTTCAATTGTTACATAGGAATTTTCCTTTGCATTGTGAACATCATCTTTGAAAAAAGGGGCATGGATGGTATGATCGCACTCTTAAGTCTATTTTCAGTTTATATTAGTATATTATAGTTTATAGAGAGCCTCCCCTTACTAAGAGGAGAGATTTATCTCATTATACTATGGTTGATATACCCATTTTGCCTTCAGTTAGTTGACGATAAAATATTCACCTAACACTTTGAATGACAAAAGTTGACATTTAACTTGTGAGTCCAAAATGTTAACATTTTTTATGACTCAGATGGGAAGCATGCCTGCTATGCTTGAGAACCCAGATACTTACATGAATTATTGGGCTCATGAGACAATGGAAAATTTAACCTTGATTTCTATCAAACCCTTAAAAAGGACAACACCCAAAAAATAAAGAAGAAAGAAAACAAATAGGAAAACTAACCTAAACAAAGCAAGAGTAAACAAACTAATGTGTTAGGACAGCACTTGGAGAAAAATAAACAACTAATTATGTATAAAGGAACCTAACTAACCAAAACAAATCATGATCCACCTGGATCAAAATAAAAAATTTGAGTTCACCTTCATGATGAGATGGAGAATGACATATCACATGTTCCCTTGCAAGCCTGGTGGTTGAGGAAACAAGTCTCTTCTTTGACAACTCCTTTGGCATACTTATATGTGGAATTGTAGTGGAAAAATAACCTCCAATGTAAACATACTCACTTAGTGTCTCTTCCTCTTTATCAATCTCCAACTGAAATTGATATCTCAAAGGACAGCCTCTTGTAATGGAAATCTTATTAAAAACCCTTAGTTTAGATTCAAGCTCAATTCTTTCAAAATCTAGTTGACTAAGTTGTACACAAAAAAGACTTGTATTACCTTTTAAAAGAATGCCCATGCCTATAGGCTCTCCAAGGGGTTGATATCCCATTCTAAATATATAAAACAAGTCCATGTCTATAATGAACTCTTGAAGTATTAGTATTGAAGGACTACCCACTCCGTGTTCTTTAATTTTCTTGACAAGGTTGCTCTCTTTGGCTTCAATTAGACCATAGTCCTCCTAGAGAAGAGTATATCCTACTCCCAAAACTTCAAATAAGTATCCAATGGGCCTTGTGACTAATTGATAACCTCTTTTTTCCCCACAAATTCATCAATTTGATCCACTATTACATCCATTTCCTCATCCTCTATGTAAGATGGAAAGGAGTTGATAGCCTCAACCTCTTCATTTTCAACATAAGATGGTAGCTTTGCTTCCTCATCCTTGAAGTTTTAAATGCCTCTTTCACATCCAAGAGGGGAACCAATAACAATCTCCTCTTCATAAACACGTGCATCCTCCTCAACACTTTCCTCTTGAAGCTTATTTGAATCAGCAATTTCTCTTTTAGTTCCCACATGACATGCTCCTTTACTTGAGTGTGAATGGTCTAAATGCAAGATGGATCCACTTCTGATATAATATGATTTTTTTAAGAAGCCCCTTCATAGAGAAAGCTCATAAATATTGTAACCATGAACTTCTTGACCCCTTCTACCTCCTTTGCTTGATCAGATGGACTAGACATAATAAGATCCTCATGACAAAGGCTAGGCATCACATAATTTTAGTGCATATCCCATCAAGGTTTCCAAGTTTGAGATGGATGGGTTTTATGAAGAATGGTAGGTGGATTGGGTGAAGGGACAAATATTTTTTGTGAAGGTAGGAATCTTGGGACTTTGAATGGAATAGGTGTAGGATTTAGTAGTATGGATGGGTCTTGAGGCATAAAAGGAATTAGTGTGAAACTTAGTACCTCTTTGGACTACTCTTTAGGGGAGGAAGCCATGAAAATGGGGACATTTGATGGAGTGGATTACTCTTGATGGGGGTAGGCAAGATTTTATGTCATTATAGCTTCATTTTCACTTCTTCATAGTGCTATCAAGCTCTCTAACTCTACATTTTGCTTCTTGACAATTTGTTGCTCCACAACTAGCTCTTTTTGCTCTTGATAGGTCTCTTAAACTAACTTCCAAGATGGGAAGTGTTGACCATTTTTTGCCCAATAGGCCAAAAATTGGTCCCCTTTTATTCCTGTTGTTCTAGGCTATTTCATTTTTCAATTTTGCATGAATCTATCCATTTCTACAAACTCTACAGGTCTAAATCTACAGACTCTATAGGTCTAAATCTATAGACTCTATAGGTCCATTTCTACAAACTCTGCAGGTCCATTTCTATGGTCTCTATAGGTTTTGGATTTCTATGGACTTAGTAGGTTAGTCCTTTTCAGTGCATGAAGGATTAGTTCAAAGAGTGCTAGGTTTTACAAAGCTTCTTCGAGCTCTGGTCTGAAGAAAATCATGAAGAAGGTTGGCATCATTGAACCACTAAACTAGTTCAATGCCTTGGTTCAATTCCTGGTTCAATCGGCCTTGGTTCAATTGGTGGGTTCATCGCCTAGTTCAAATAAAAGGTTCAGTGCAAGGTTCATCAGCAAGTTCATCGATGCACAGTGTTGAACCAACGAACCGGTTCAACGCGTTGGTTCAATCATTTAGTTCAATGCTAGGTTCAACCACTTAGCTCGGTGCACAGTATTGAACCAATGAACCAGTTCAATGAGTGGTTCAAGTGAATATTTCAATGGGTTGGTTCAACGAGGCATCCTAAAGCCGAAGGGTAGGCGCCCTTGCAAAGGGCAGTTTTTAAGTCAAAGAGCCCTTGTGGAGGGCAAGGAGCTTTATAAAGGTAGTCGAAGGGGTAATTTTTTTGGAATTTCATTTAAGTTAGAATTTCTTTAGACTTTTTGTTCGAAGGAATTTCTTTGGACAAAAAGTCCAAAGTAATTCATAGAAAGGCCGCCAGTTCAAAGTGAAAGACCCTGTTAGTTCAAAATGGCCAATTTCCATAGAAATTGGTCTGCAAGAAAAATCCCAAAGCAAAAAAGTGGCAAAAAAGACCTGACAAACTTTGCCAAGGATAGTGACATCCTAAAAACCATCAATTTTAAGTGGAAGAATTAGCTATTGTTTTTAAAGTGATGACAGGTGTGTGGACGTCAATTTTAAGGCAGTGAAGTAGCCATTTGTTTTCAATTGCCTGAGCACCAACCATGGAAAGAGCCCAAGGAATGTAGCGACCCACCAGAAGATCACCCCTAAGGGCTAAAAAATAGAAGGAGATAAAGTAGGAAGAAGACAAGGTGCAAAAAGAGACAAAGTAGGAGGCGAGTTATTGCCAGATGAGTGGCGTGACCTATTTTCTCTAGCTGGCATTTATGAGGAGACAAAGAGCAGTCTGGTTTCAAAAAAGAGGCATGGCCATGTTATTTAAATTAAGATCAAATGCCAAAGTCAAAGCAGAAGTTGACAATCAGACGGCTTCCTCTTCCCAAGGTTTAGAACGCACATGGCCAGATTGCAAAAAAGAGCACCAAAATCTTTCCCATGAAGTGCCAAGTTCTCTTCCTCTTTCTATATATTATAAAAAATTATCATTTCAGAAGGATCCACTCTTTTAGCCTTAAGGCAAAACTCTGCCCAAAAATCTTTTGGGCTTGTAAGGCAGAGCTGCCAAATTTTTACCTTGAATCAGGTTTTAGCATTTTTACCTCCATCTGGACTTGCACTTTAAAGTATATGTATGTTTTCTTATTTTGTGTTAAGTCATTGTCTTTCATGCTTTCACAGATCGATCACAACATGTCAAATTCATTGTGAAGTCTCCTTTCTATAGGTCTACCAGAAGTGTCTATAGAAAGGATATAGGTACCTATGAATACGCTGTCAAAGTGTGTCCCAAAACACCTTTGCTAGTTCCTTCCTCCCTATACTTCCATGAACCCCTAGCTAACTATTGCAGAAGAACTTCCCACTTTAGATGAAGTGTATGGGTGTTTATTTTTGGTGAAAAGTGTATGTTCAGGCTGGGTGGGTCACATTTTCTAGTATATCACCTTTTTTTTTCATTTCTAGGCTTAGGTTCTATTTTCAGCATCTCTCTCTCCCTTTTCATCCCCCCCCTTTTACATTTGTTTGTTAGCAATAGGAGAAACTAGGACCTAAAAGATATATCAGAGGGATCTAGCCCTCATCTAGAGACTCTCCCCTCTAGCTTCACCAGTCCCACAGGTGAGAGGGGAGTTTCCATTGTTGCGCGTGGAAAAGCAGGAGCTCGGACTCCTTGCCCTGAGTACAATCCACTGCATCAACAAGAAGGTTGGAGGAGGACAAAAATGACTTAAAAAATCTTGAGACATGATTTCTAAGGGAAGCATAGGTGTCATATATGAAGGTTGTGGTAGGACACATGCAGAGACATGAGACTGAGATTGCTTATTTAATAGCTTTTTTTTGTAGGTTGATATCTCTTCAGCAATCATTTAGCTTATTCTCTTCATTTCCTCTATCTAATCATAAAAATTTTGAGAGTTTTAGAAGGGTGGTTGATCTTGGAATGAGTAAGGCTCATATGAATGAGGATGAGATGCATACGGATCATGGTTATAGGACCGGCATTAGCTTTCATACTATTGATAAGGCTCTGCACACTCTTCATATGGTTGATATGGTCATGGGAGGGTTGATATGGATCATGAGGATCACACTAGAAATATTAAAAGGGAGAAGAATGATAATCTTTTTCTCTATAATTTTTCATAACCTAAAAAACATGAAGATAATTGAAACCAAAAATAAGACTATGCTTATAACCTTGAGATGAAGACCAAGGAATAGTTGCAACTACTTCTAAAGATATAATTTAGGAAAGCAGTTATACATTTATATGCACTACACTCATTTATTTATATATATAATAGTAAAAATTAGATATAATTATATAAATAAATATGAATATATTTATCTTAGATAAATTTATATAAACATTGTTATTACACTAGCAAGTTATATTTTTCAATTTTAAAGAGAATATTAGTTTTTCAATTTTTCACAGCAATCCTATTGGATGACATGGGGTTTGCACATGTTGTTTTCCTTCATGTAAAAATGCTCTTGACCATACCATTAAATAATACATAGGCCATTTTAATTTTTTTTGGGGGGGTTAAGATTCTGGACCACCTTAAATCTTGGACCTTATTTTTAAGATTTTTTAACTTATGGCCGATGCTCAAATGTACCCAAAATCATTTTTGAGCACTTTTGGTATGTATTCTACTATTTAGACTTGCCTTATTATAGTGAGTGGATTTGTACTTGGATCAAGTTCTTATGTTTGCCTCCAATTATTGATATAAGGCTATGCACACTCTTCATATGGTTGATATGGGTCATGGGAGGGTTGATATGGATCATGAGGATCACACTAGAAATATTGAAAGGGATAAGACTAATAAATGTTTTCTCTATAAGTTGTCATAGCCTAAAAAACATGTAGGTAACTAAAACCAAGAATAATACTATGCTTATTACCTTGAGATGAAGACCAAGGAATACTTACAACTGCTTATAAAGATAAATGCACAACAAACTTGCTCCAATATCTGAAATTGGGTCTCACTAGGTATGCTAGAACTATTGTAGACCTAAATTGCACCCTAGATGAGCAAAGGATTATTCAGGTCCTCTACTCAAATCTAGTCCAACATGGGAATGACCTTAGTTTTGGGTTACCTAATCTTGGGTCAAACCTTTAGGATTTTTAATGAGGCTAGATCCTTTGATGTATCACTTAGATCATTTCCACTAAAACCTACTAATTATTGGGGTGAAAAGGGAGAGAAAGATAACTGGAATAGAAATATAAGATAATATTAGTGATACACATAAATGATTTTTTATCCACTCTTACTTGAGCTTATAAAACACTAATGAAATAGAACAAATGATTGGCTCTATAAATCTTAAGCCTCTTATGCATCAATGTTTCATGCAGAGGTTTCATCAATTGATCAAAACCTTAATGAGGTGATGGAAAGGCTTAATTCAAGGCACTAACCACTCAATGTATCCATTTGATAGCTTCAATAAAATGACATTAAAAATTAAACATGACCAACATAATAATATAAACTACTTAACAAGGGAGAGATTTCTACCACATATGTAAATCAAATTAACATTAACATACTATACCAGAATAATGAAATCTAAAATAGTCATCTATTTATCTCAGGAGGTTATAAAGATCAATCTTGGTAAAGTCTAGTCATGCCAAATAGAGGGGTGCAAATCAAGAGCTCAAAGCTTTAATTTATAGTAGAATGGGGTGAGAGAGAGGGGAAGTGATAGATATCCATTAATAAATGTGACCCAACCACCTTTGGTCAATTAGCATTAATCCAAGGATGCTAAGTCATAATCCATCAATAGGAACAAGTCCCTAAGGACCTTGAAACACTAAATGCCCCACTATCTTCCTCAATCATGCTTTATGTTCTTCATGTTATCAAACAATTACTTGAGTTTGCTCGTTAATGTTCTTTCTGACATTCCTTATGTAGTTACCATTCTGCCATTGCTTCTAAATCCTAAATATAGATCTATTATGGATGAAAACCAATCACCGTATTGGTTTTCATATAGTCATGATTGCAAATGAAGATCCATAGGCTAGGGTTTCTTTAATTTAAATGAGACATAAAACCTACATCTAGAATCTCTTGAAAAGTTTTATAGGGCTTTAATGGCATTGGATAGCTTTGTAGGGTCTACTTATAGTTATCCAGATCATATCCAATCTTGTATTTATGTGTTCTACCTGATTGGGGTGGTGAAATAATTTGTACAATATGTTTGCCTTCATGGCATCTTCTTGGGCTACTTATTTCATTTAAAAACTTGATCATAGTCACCTAGGACATGTGTCCTCATCTTGTACCACCTAGAGATTTGATTAAGCCTGCTCTGTTTTTCTTTTCAAGAGTCTTCTAACTTTGACCTTTTTTATTGGCCATCGATCTATGATACTCCCTCTAGATCTTTCCTCTTGGTATCCTTGCATTGGTCTTTGATTAAACCTTTGAGAATGTGACACTTATCAGTCTTGCATGCTTCTTATGGACCCCAATTTTAGTCCCTACCTCACTCACACACTTATACCATGTAGTAGCTTCATGTTTAATCTAAGATCCTTGACCTATGAATCATTGGATCTTCATTTCATGATCAAATGCACATTTTTGATCTAGATCCTAGTGTTAAATGTGGATCATTGATCTTTAGTGCATGACTCAACACATGTTATATATCTTAATTTGGGAACTTTTTTGATTTTTTGACCCTATCGATAGCCTATGTGTCATAGATATGCTACTTGAGCTCCTAATATCATACCACTTGTTTACCCTAAGCTCATTTTCAAGATCCCTTTGATATTTTGAAATCAAACAATTATCTCTCGACTTTAAATTGGCATCTATGTGCACATCTCATTTTTCTAGATTATCCCTACATGATGTTTTCATGGCGGTCTAGTTTATTTAAGTTATGTTAGTCATTTTCATCTTGAATAAGGAAACTAGAAGGCATCAAATCAAGCCAAATAAAATTTCATCCATATGCTTCGAATGACAAAGGTTGACATTTGTCTTGTGGGGCCAAAAAGTTAACATTACCTATTGAAGTAACTATAATATATTCTGCTTTTGTAGATAAAAGAACAACTAAACTTTGCTTCTTTGAACTCCATGTAACCAAACTAGAATCAAGTGAAAAACAATTCTTAGATCTTAAATTTTAGTCATCCAAACTACCTCTCCAATCAGAATCACTAAAACCAAAAAGTTCAAAATTTTTAGTAGCATAATAGGGTATATGCATGGAGTTGGGGGGCAATTCCATGGACATTTCCCATAACATGATTGTGTTATTTAAATTATGGATCTATAATTACTAATACATAACATGATCATGTTATTTAAAATAATAACATGATCACATTAATTAAAATAAATAACGTGATTGTGTTCCCTATGTCATTAAAAAAAGAACCTGACCGTAAAATTTCCTCATTTTATGTTTGAGCATTATTTCTTTCCCCTCACTCTCCTCCACATTGCGATCACATTTTACCTTCATGAGGCTAAACCTTACCTCAATTCATCCCAAGAAGCTACTAATTGATGATGCCACCATGTAGAAAAGTTAAGTGCTAAAAATCTACACTTCTTAGCCTTAAATTTTAGTAATTTTTTTTATTTTCATTATTTAATTGGTAACATATTTGTTTTGAATAGCCCATCTTGATAACTCTCATAACCCTCCACCTAACCCTCTTTTTCCTCTTCCTAACCCTCCACATAACCCTCTTGTTCCTTAGTGTAACCTTCCTCCTAACCCTCCACCTAACCTTCCTCTTAACCCTCCATAGTTTCAACATGTCATAGAGATTGACACTTTACATACACTTAGTTCATTCACTGATACACTCATTCAACATATGAGTAAGCTCTCACAGATTGATGTTAGAGATACACCACCTAGTGTGCATACCCGACCCCACCCTTGTAGATCTTGTGGAGCTATATGAACTAGATCTTTTGATGATGATACTGGTGGTTCAGAGGGCTTGGATAATATACTTATGAGTGATGAGTTTTGGGCATGCATATTTGGTGTGCAAACATCAACCACTACATAGATGCAGGTATATTTTATAAAAATGTCAGTTGAAATTAATTTATATTTGCACATTTAATTTAACTAACAATTAATTTACATAGAAATTGAATTATATATATATATATATATGTACCATTAGGTGATGTTATCTTCATTATCACAATTCACATTTGCAGCATTTGATTTGACGTAGCCATTATTTACATTTTTGGATCCAGCTACTGGTCCATCCACTACTGCATATATCTCTTTTAGGATGACACCTTTTATTTATACAGAGGTAAAATTTTGAATTAATATTATGCTGTATGTATATTTAGTTTGTATATTTGTCTTGTAAGTTTAAGTTAAATTTATCTATCAAGGATCTCAAAATTCAATTATAGTACTATTAAATACACTCTTGATTTAATAAAGGAGAAAAACTTGCCATGTATATATTTGATAATTAATAGAGAAGTAAATGAGACTTTGTTCACATTTAGTTGATGGCTCAAGTAGACACTCCTCCATCACTATGAATCAAGATAGATATAGGTATTATTTCTACAATGTCATCCACACAGATGCTAATAGAGGTATATATTAACTTGTAATTTTGAATTGTAAAAATAGACTTATTTTAATAATTTTACTACATACTTGGGACAAATATAACTTATATAAATGTATTATGTATGTAGGGTTGTCCCATGACATCTGATAGTCCTAGTTAGATGATTAATAGGGCAAATTCTCATGTTTTTCCCCTATTTCACATGACTATTCAAATAATTGACCTTGCCACTAAATCGTTTGAGTATCAAAAATAGATTGAGTAAGACCGTAAACTTGTAGTAAGTGTATGTTTAAATGATTTTTATTATATTTTAAAATTAATTTTTTAAAAATTAGTTGAGTGTATTTTATATCAATTTTGTAATAATACTTGTATTTGAACATATTCAACGATAAGTGATGTATGAGCATAGGACATGTAGTCAGACCTTGGAGTAATCCAAAACATTAGAGGGAACCCCATCTACCAGTAGGTCATCCCAAAGAGAGTCTTCTTTGAGGAAGGAAAAGAGAGGGAGGTTATTTGATGACTATAATGTCTTATATGATCTGTGTTTTTTGTATGCCTATATGATAATGTACACATTTTTGGCATTGTATATGTGTATATGACATTCACCTGACATTAAATATTCTATTGTTAGATGTTGTAATTTTTTATGTCTTTCATGAAAATCTATTTATTATTAACATTGTACATGTGCCTATATGATTTTTTTAGAGTTATCATCTAAATTAGGTTAATCTATGTAATTTATATTCAGTTTTAATTTAAAAGTTATTGTATAGTGTTTTTTTGATCTTCCAAACTATTATCAATCAGATATTGTATTTAATGTTTTAAACAAATGAGGATTAAAAAATTATTCTTTTCAATGTTATAAATCTTTGATCTCCCATATTTTTTTTAAATCAAAGTTTTGATTTGATTATGTGTAGTGGAAATGACTAATGACACTCTTATTTATTATGCATTTATCATCACCCACTTACAACTTTTCAATTGATCATTAGTACAATTTGATTTCAATTAAGACCCACACCTAATCATGTTCATACTTAAAATGGAGAGACATAAAATCATTCATAAAGCCCTACAAATTTCTCGCTCAAATACCTATACCTGCAAGTTACCTGATCTTTCACCTTCAACTAGCTCTAATGCCTTTTTGATTAGATTTTCTTGAAACTAGTTCTACTACTTGTATGCCTTCTATTATTTTTGTTCCTTTGTATTTTCCCTCACCTCTCGACTAATATCTATCAATACTCTTTTGCACTCAACTCCTTTTGGAGACCATGTATATGGTCTACTTCTTCCTCTTTGTAGGTTATCTTTGTTAAACTTGAAAGATAAACTTATTACTAAACTTGACTATTATTTATTTATTCTTATAAAAGGTAATATTACTGAATTAAAACAAAATATTCACTCATGAGACAATGATCCATCTTTGGCCAAAACCCTTTATCATCCCCTAATACCACCTAATGCATAATTTGCTCTTATATGTTTAAGAAAGCTATGAAATTCCTATTCATATTCTCTAAGATCATGAATAATTCCAACCTCACTTATACACTCTTTTCCTCAACTTTATTTAAAATCCACTCTCAAATAATTTTCTTTTAAAATAGTCAATTACTCATTAGGTATGTTCTTAAATAGTCACTAATCTCTTAAATCTACTCTCCTTCCTTTGAAAAAATATTATTTAATAAAATTTGGATAGTTCTTAGGAAAACTCAAGGATTTATGTAGGTTTCAAAAATTACAAGAAATCAACCAACTATAGGTCTCTAAGAGATTGAGCTTTCATTCTCAAATTCTATCCTTTTAAGTTTCTACATCTCTAGACCTAGTTATTGCTCTAATAGGTCAATTTCTCAAAATGAATTTTGTATCTCTTAAAAATTATATTTATAGTAGTATTTTAGTAATTATAACATGTTCTAACCCTTACCCAAGTTTATAGAACTCAAATCAACCAAAAACTCATCTTACCTTATGCATACCTATCTCAAAATTGGTCTTCTACAGGTGTACATAAAAATAGTCTTTTGTACCTACAATTTCAAACCTCTTTTCAACCCAATGATACTTTTACTAAGTTATAAGATCCATTCCCCAAGTGCTCACAAATTTTTAGACTTTATTATTCAATCATTTTAGTTTTAGAGATGTTTTACTCATGAAACTATTAACATTTTGGCCTCGCAAGCCAAATGTCAACCTTTATCATTCAAAGCATGTTGATGACCATTGTTTTAGCTCATTCTTATGCCCACTGGTGTCCTTGTTTAAAATAAAAATGACTAACACAAGCCTTGGTAATCCATACCATCATATGCACATCAGGCAAGGATGAACATATGAGCTCAGTTTCACATTTAATAATTACACTTGAGGAGTCTACCAGAGCCAAAATAATGCATGAACATTATGATTTTAGTCCCATGATCATGATTTGAAAATTTCATAACTTGATGATCTTTCTATCTCAAGTTAAAAGTGTTTAAAATTGAACCAGTAGTTTGGGACAGGCGTACGAATGTTAAGTTCAAGCTTCAACAAATAATCATTTAAATTTAAATGTTCCCAAGATGAGCATGTATTTGACAAGTGTCAATATCATGTGAGCTTAGATCAAGATTTAATGGTGAGTGGTGATTGAAAATCTTAGTGGATCTTGAAGATCCAATGGTGCACATTCAATCATGTACCCAAAGAGCAATGGTGAGCGTCAAGTCAAAAGGTTAAAGGATCTTAAGATCAAACATGAAGCTAAAAATTGGCATGATCACAATGACCAAGCATATCAATGATGCATGTTTGATCAAGTACAATTATATTAATGGCATGCATTAAATCACCCCAATGAAATTGATGGTGCATGTAAAGTCAAGGGTCAACAAGCTTAGATTGAATGTGAGGCTACCACATGATACAAGCATGAAAGCAGATAGACTGAAAGTAGGATAGTATAAAATGAATGGGGAGATGTTAGGTGGCACATTTTTAGAAGCCCAAATCAAGATCAATGGTCAGCATTAAAGGTCGAAAGCTATGGGCTTCATAGAGGTCAAACATGTGACCTCAATCAAACTAGGGAAAGTTTTTCAAAGGAATATACCACCATTGGAGCTTGGTCAAACATCACTAAAGTAGACACAACCATGCAGTTAAGGTTATTAATAATGAGGCTCCATTGCCATTAAATCTTAGAGGTAGAATAGGTCTTTTTAGACCTAATAGAGATTAATAAGGAAGCTATGTGATCTATAGGTTTTCAACAATATTATAGCTATACAAAAATCAATATATTTCATTGGTTTTTGATCTATAGTAAGACCTATGCTTAGATATTAAAATAGGGGTAGATATGAATGGTTATGAATAAGTGTCTCATATTTGACATAGACAAATCTTTGATAAGTAGGTACTTGCAGCTGCCCAAATTAGACTTAGTCATGACTCTGTTAGATTTATGAATGGGAGGATTTTTTCCTTACAATAAAGGGCATTAATGTAGAGGAGATCAAGAAGGATTCATTCAATGGGGTAGTTGTTTCCTGTAGTGGTCTTGACCTTTATGATCCATCCTTCTATGCCAAATAAATTCCTAATGACATTAATACAATCAGGAGCTCGAGGAAGATATGCTCTTGATCATGATGATCCTTTTTCCATTCTCCCATGCATTTTCCCCATCTCTCTCATTCTCTTTTGTTATATATATAGGCTTCTAAGCCTTAAAATAGATCTCTCTCTTGGGCACGACTATACTCTACCAAGATTGAGCTTTGTAACCTCTTTAGATGAATAAAAGACTGTTTTAGATTTCATTATTATAGTATAGTGGTTTATGTCAGTTTGATTTGTATATGTGATAGAAATCTCTCCCTTTTCAAGTCTTGATCTCACCTAGCTACTAGTTGTCTTATTATGTAGGTCATGTTTAGTGTTTAATGTCATTTAATTGAATCTAACATGTGCATACTTTGATTGGTTAGTTCCATGAATCAAGCCTCTCCATCACTTCCCTTAGGTTTTGATCACTTAATGAACCTCTACATGAAATATCGATTCAAAATAAATATTTGGAGTTATAGATCCAATCCTTTGTTTGTCTTATAGTGTTTTTAGAAGCTCAAGTAAGAGTGGATGAATAATTAATTTGGGCACATCACTAACATTAGCTTATATTTCCCTTTTACTTATCTTTCTCTCTATTTTCCCTCAGTAATGAGTAGGTCTTAGTGTAAATGAGCTAAGTGATGCATCAGAGGAGCTGGCCTCATTAAAAATCCTAGAGGTCTGACCCAAGATTAGGTAACCCACATCCTAGGGTCATTCCTATGTTGGACTAGGTTTGAATACAGGACATAAACAATCCTTTTCTTAGCTAGGGTGCAACCTAGAACCTCCAATAGAAACCCTTACTTCAGATTTACTCAAAAAATTTATAGGCTAAGAGGTTAGCTAAGACTATTGTCAACATAGATTCTACATGTATTTAGTGATGCTCCTACATCACCTTTACTATCCTCCAACCTACCCATTTTTTCATTCACTCTTCACACTCATTATAAATTCCCTAGGCTTGGTTATGCCTAAATGCCTTCCTCTTTTTTAATACTTTCAATAACACTTCCTCTATCTCTTATATCTACCTATCCAACCTTCATTCAACCCTCTCAATATAATTTCAAAGGCCTCCACACTCCTTTATACTTTTTTTCACTTTTTTTCTTCAAGGTTTATTTTTCCTAATAGGCCTAATGCATGTTCTTGAGACTGGTTTCTGACCCTTCAACACCTCACTCATTCAACACCTTCAACCCCTCACTCTTGACATTCTATTACTTTCTAGACCTATCCATTAAGGTTATTAGGCCTCCTAAAACTGATCTTTGACAACTAATATTTGAATATATCATAAATCCATTATATTCTCCAAATCACTTTGAACACTTAAAATACACTTTCATACAAAAGTGGGTGAGAAAAGGGAGAGAAGAGTGCAAAAAACACTAATAACAAATATCATCAAAGTTTAAGTTGTGATTGTAAAACTTTGGTTCTTATGCTTCCTAACTTAAAATTGACACTAAAAACATGTTTGGGATGGTGAATAACATCTATGACCATGTTTTTGATCTCTTATCAGGTCTGATCAATAAATCCACCACCTATTTTAACCTCAATAATGCCCTTCCCAATAGAAGAAAAATGTAGTGTTTTAACCTAAGTTTAAACACACATAAAATAAAACTTGTGAGACATTTCCATGAACCATAAAATACATTTCATTTATATTTGAATACCTATAATCAAACTTTAGAGTACTTATTTGGAACCTCATAGAGAAATCTATTGGACAAGTTACAGTGATAGGTCCAAAAATGTAACGTTTTAGCATTAAATATGCAACTTATTGAGCTCCAACTGTCGTTTCTACCTATAAGACATTTAATTGAGAATATATCAATTTTATTGTGTTTCAATAGGCTAATTACACTTTATCACACTTCCAAAATGGTCAAATATACCCATAAGTGCATTTTCACTACCATTCAGGAGCATGGAAATATTGACAACAAATGTTGTCAAAGTTTAAGTTGTGGTTGCAGAACTCTAGTTCCAATGCTTATTGACTAAAAAATAACACTATAAACACATATGATGGGGAGGATAAAATTTAGGATTAGAGTTTTTTTTACCTCCCATCAGGCTCGATTAAAAAACCCACCACCCATTTTGGCTTCAAGAATGCCCTTCCCAATACAAGAAAAATGTAGGTTTTTAACCTAAGTTCAAACATGCATAAAACAAAAGTTATAAAACATTTTTATGAACCATAAAATACATACCTTACCTATTTAATCCATATAATCTCATCCTATATCAATCAAGTTTAACCTTCTAGAGCAATCCATTGGATAAGTTGCAGTGATAGGTCCAAAAATGCAACTTTTTAGCATTAAATAGGCAACTTCTTGAGCTTCAATTACCATTTCTACCTCTAGGACCTCCACTTGAAAATATATCACTTAGATCATGTTTATATAGGTAAATTACATGTTATCACATTGACACAATGTTAAAATCCATATATTAATGCATTTTCACTATCATTCAGGAGTGCAGAAATACTGACAAATGTTGTCAAAGTTTAAGTTATGGTTTTAGAACTATGATTCTGATGCTTCTTGATCAAAACCTGACACTAAAAACATGTCCAAGGGATATAATAACATTTATTACTAGGTTATTATCCTCCCATCAGGCTCCATCAACAAATCCACCACTCATTCTGGCCTAAGAAATGTTCTTTCTAATACAAGAAAAATATAGTTTTTTAGTCTAAGTTCAAACACATGTAAAACAAAACTTAGAATTCATTTCCATGAATTATAAAATCCTTCCCATACCTATTTAATCCCTCTAATTTGACCTCAGATCACTCAATTAGAATCACCTATATCAATCTATTGGATAAGTTGCAGTGATGGGTCCAAAAATATAATGTTTTGGCATTAAATAGGCAACTTCTTGAGCTCCAACTACCATTTTTGCTTTTGATACCTCCAGTTGAGAATATATTAATTCAATCACATATTTATAGGTAAATTACACATTATCACACTACCATTATTTTTAAATCGACCCATAAGTGAATTTTTAGTACCATTCAGGAATGTGGAAACACTGACAACAAATATTGTCAAAGTTTAAGTTGTGGTTGTAAAACTCTAGTTTTGATGCTTCCTGACCAAAAAATGAAAGTGCCAATACATCTAGGGGTGAATGAAGTATAGTACCATATTATTTTTCTTCCATTAGATCTGATCGATAAACCCACCACCCATTCCAACCTCGAGAACACACTTCTCAAAATAAGAAAAATATAATTTTTTAGCCTAAGTTCAAACATGCATAAAATGAAACTTATAAGTCATTTTTTTGAACCTTCAAATCCCTTACCTACCTATTTAATCCCTCTAATCACACCATATATCACTTATTTGAAACCTTCTAGAGCAATTTGTTGGATAAGTTGTAGTTATAGGTCCAAAAATGCAATTTTTTGCATTGAATATGTAACTTCTTAAACTCCAACTACCATTTCTAATTTTGGGACCTCCACTTGAGAATATATGACTTAGATCATGTCATTTTAGTAAAAATAAAAATTATGACACCACCATGATGTTTAAATCCACAAAAAAGTGCATTTTTAGTACCGTTTAGGAGCACAAAAACACTGATGACAAATTTGTCAAAGTCTAAGTTTTAGTTACAAAACTCTAGTTTCAATTATTATTGACCAAAAATTGACATTGAAAACATGTCCAAATAGTGGATAACATCTATGAATAGGTTCTTGGCTTCTCATTAGGCCTGATCAAAAAACTCACCACCCATTTTGGCCTCAAGAACACCCTTCCCAATATAATAAAAATGCAATTTTTAACCTAAGTTCAAACATGCATAAAACAAAACCTGCAAGTCATTTAAATTAACCATAAGATCCCTCCCTTGACTTGTTAATCCTTATAATCTCACCCGAGAGCACTCAGGTGGAAACTTCAAGAGAAATCCATTAGATAAGTTGTAATGATAGGTCTAAAAGTGCAACTTTTTGGCATTGAATAGGTAACTTCTTGAGTTTCAACTATCTTTTCTGCCTTTGGGACCTCCACTTGAGAATATATCACTTCAATCACATCTAGTTAGACAAATTACATGTTATTACACCACCACAATGTTCAAATCCATCTGGAAGTGCATTTTCACTACCATTCAGGAGCGTGTAAACATTGACAATAAATGTTATCTAAATTAAAGTTGTGGTTATAGAACTCTAGTTTTGATGCTTCCTAACCTAGAAGTGCATTTTTCACTACCATTCAGGGGCATGCAAACACTAAATACTTTAAAAATTAGCTTTTCTTATCTTTAAGAATATGAAATTCTCTATTGGCAGTGCCAACCATGTGAAGGTGAAAGCTTATTTGACACCACTGATCTATAAATAATTATTAGTAAGTAATTAAAAATAAAATTCATATGTACTACCTAGAAAATTTAAAAAAAAAAAATTGATAAAATTGATTACATATACATTTGAAAAGTCAACATACCCACATATTTCAATCCAACAAACCACTAGGATATGCTCTAACCTTGATAGTGTCAAGAATAGCTTCATGGTCTGACTTTTGAACTTTTCATAGTTTCTTATTTAATGACCTCCCATGATATTTTTGTAATTGAATATTCATTTCAAGAATAAAATTTGAATAGTGTAGTATCTACCTATGCATTTTAAAATCTTTAAAAAATAATTAACCTAAATTTTTTATAGGATATCATTGAAACCAAGTTCGAGTGACTACCATTGACCCAGTGGGATAGTCAATGTTTTTTCCATCTCTAGCTATGAAAGTCAATTTTTATTTCTTTCTCTTCATTGTCCTCATCTGAAATAATTTCAAAAACATGCCTTGTATCATAAAAAACCATTTTTAGTGACACTATAAAGATATATAATAAGAATAAATTGTACATAATGAAAAATATTCTATCTAGTTGCACTAGATCAAATACATGGTCAAAGTCATTTGATAATGTCATATTTATAAGTTGTACTGTTGTTGGAACCTAATATGTGTTGATTATAATTATAATTTTGTAACTCGAATCACCCACCCACTCTTGTGACTTATACTCATTCTAAATAGAGTTCATGCATGAAAAATAGAAACATGTCAAGTGTCTCATATGAATAGTCTAAGAACTTAAATTTGAGTTATAAATGTTAGAGTCATACAATCTTCATACTTTACCAAGTGTTCTTCCTCCATTAACCATAAATGTATATGAATAGTAGAATTTGGTTGAGCATTATGACACATGTTCTCATTACATAATACTAATGTTCAGCTACCCTTCCACATCTCTACATAGGATTATTTATACTTATTTTCCTTGACCAAGTTATTACATTGTTTACGACACTTAAGTGACTAGCCAATGATTTTCAGTAGACTGAGAGTCATGGTAGTCATTTACTTATTTTCTCATAAAAACCTAGGCCTTTGTGTCCCTTATATTCTCATTTGATGCTAGATCCTTGTTTCCAAATTTTCTTCTTTATGTGATCTGGTGTGAAAATAGTGTGATGATTAAAGTCTAATTTATCCTTGAGAATATCTCCTCAACCATTTCTCACTTCCATCGCACTCCCCAAATCTTTCTTTGATATACCAAGTCCTTTTCTCTTGATTCCTCCATTTTTTATGCTTCTTCTTTAACTGAGTCTTCTCATGCCATGATATTTTGCATTGTTATCTTTATGTGCCAAGATAGTTCTACGCCATAGTCTTCCTAAACCATGTTCCTCTCATATTGAGTTGGTTCCACACCAAAAATCCAAAATAATTAGTCAAAATTTGGAGTCCAACACATTTGTATCTCTTGGTTTGAGTTCTAATTCCAACATTGAGGTTGGACATTCTTCCTTTATTTCCATTAAGGAAAAGGGTGATATAATTAGATGGTGGCTACATCAATGATGTATTATATATTTCAGACATCACTGCCAATCTGATTTTAGTTTATCAAATTTTTCATTTTGGTATGGTCAAGACAATGATTTTCACACTATAGGGTGCTAAATTTTAAACTTTGTTAGAGTCACACACACTTATTGCACAAGGTGTTGTTGTTCATAGTTATCGATTCTATTATTTTGAGGGTTTTGATGATACTCCTCTAAGAATGTGTTTGGTTTTTCATACAAATTTTGAGAGTAGGATTTGGAATGAGAGATTTAGACATCTCAATTATAGATATTTGAAGGAGTTGAGCACTCATAATATGGTAGAGGGTCTTCCTACAATTTCATGTATTGATGGAGTTTGCCCTAATTATGCATTAGGTAAATAACACCAACATCTATTTACTAAGGGTATGTCCACAAAAACTTCACCACTTGAGCTTGAGCATAATGATTTGATGGTCTTTCCTACTCTTTTCAATAGAGCTAAGTATGAACTTACCTTTATTGATAATTTCTCAAGGTGTACTTGGGTTTATTTTCTCAAGTACAAAAATGATGTCTTTTCTCACTTCAAAGCCTTTAAGTATTTGGTCAATAAATAGTCTTATAGTTGAATCAAGAAGCTTCACATAGATAATGGGGGGATTACTTCAGTTGAGAGTTCTCTAATTTTTTGGTAGCTCATGATATTATTCACTAGCATTCTATTACACATACTCCACAATATAATGAATTATTAGAATGGAAGAACTGAACTTTGAAGGAGATGGCTAACTACATGATGTATTCATAGTATTTACCTCCTATCTATCGGGTAGAGGAAGTTAATTATGTAAACTACATTTAGTACTACACACCACATAGAGCATTTGACTTTGAGGGGGGCTTGGTCTAGAACCAAGCCTAATGTCTCATTTTTCTGAGTCTTTGGGAACCTTGTTTGGTAATTTGTACAAAAGAAGAAAAAGAAAGCATTAGATATGAAATCCAAAGAGAAAACCTTTGATTTTTATATGGTATTGGGAGGATATGAGAGCTTATCATCATTTAGATCTTGATACTCATGATGTTCATTTTTGAACACATGTATAGTTTGATGAGCACTTCACATCTCATGACTCCTCATTTCTTTCATGCATTCTTATTATTCTTTTGATGATTTATCACCTCTTCTTGAGGATTCATTCTTTTAGGAGCAAGTTCAGGATATTCTTGAGAAGGTTATAGAGGCTGAATATCCTATTCACATCGATGTTGCTATTATACCTAAGTGGGATCGTACTACAATTTTTGAGGTAGCACCTTTCATACATGATCTTCCACCTACTCGACATCATCATACACATTTTATAGGTAATAAACTTTTAAGTCAGGCATTCTCTGGGGATACAATATTTTTCATAAGCTCATGGGATACATGAGTGGGATGATGTGATGATAGATGAGTGTTCTTCATTACTAAAGAATCACACTTGGGATTTGGTCACTCTTTTTAAAGGAATAAAGTTGGTTAGATAAAAATGGATTTACCACACCAGGTATTTAGTTGATGGATCTATTGATAAGTATAAGGCATGTCTTATAGCAAAGGGGTTCTCACATGTTAAAGGTATTGACTACTTTGAGACTTTTACATTTGTTACCAAGATGGATTTTGTTTGCCTTGTACCTTCTCTTGTTGCATCGTAGGGTTGGCTAGTGTATCAGATGGATGTTAAGAGTGACTTCTTACATAGAGATTTATATGAATAAATCTATATGGAGCAGTCTATTGGGTTTGTTCATGATTCTTATCTTGTTTGTCAACTTAGGAGATCTCTTTACGGTCTTAAACAAGCCCCCTGAGCTTGATATGAGAAGATGGATTCATTTCTTCTCTCTAATAGTTTTGTTTATTATCACTTTGACCCCATAATGTATATTCAGTTTATTGGGAACAGAAATGATTATACTAGTCTTGTATGTTGATGCTCTAATTCTCACAAGTAGCTCCTCTTCTCAGAATTAGGCTATTCAGTAGGCACTTTCAACATAGTTTGACTTAATATATCTTGGTCTTTTTCACTTCTTCCTTGGTTTACTATTACACTCCTAACTTTTGGCATGTCTAGAGATATGTGTGGTTGACTTGTGGATTACATACCTCTTTTATATTCTTGTTACATTTTTTTTATGTTCTTAGTTAGGTCAGACTATGGAATAACCATGGATAAGTAGACTATATAGAGGAGGTAGTGGTTAGTCTTTGATCATTATATCAAGTATTATTCTCTTATTATTATGTTATGGAGGTTTCCCCCTTGAAGTGGCTCTATTATATTATCTATTATTCTACTCTGCTATTAATTATTGATGTGTCATCTCTCATCTTTTCTTATTCTATGCGATATATAATTATTATATACGAACATAAAAGTAATTCAATTACAAGTGGTATCAGATATTTGAACTTGGCAAGTTACCTACAACATTTTCTTTGGATCTGACAAGGTGTGACTTCTGTGAATGGAAGGAGCAAAAAAACATAACTTGCAATCTAAGAAGAATTATTTTTTTATGTCAGTGTAATATTGTTTGAAACACCTTTTTGAAAAAATTATTAAAAAAAAGTCTATAAAATTTTTTCCCTTTACACATTTGTAGTCATTGTATTCATCTCAGTGAGATGATCGCAATGGTGTATTCTGATGGTACAATTTTTTGGTGCCAAAAGTTTTCACCCTAGTATGCAAAAGCAATCATTAGATTCATCTTTGTGAGTCAATTGTAACTATACCATCTCCTAGTACACTTTTTTAGGGAAAAACCCCTCCTAGGGTTTGTGCATGGTGGGTCTTACTACTCAGGGAAAAAATAGGGGAAAGAAACTCTTAAGACTCCTTTTAGGGATAACATAGAATCTGGAACTTTAGATCTGATGATTTCTTAACTTTAGAGTGACATAAAGGGCTTGGTGCAATACAATAAATTTTTTATAGTTCAAACTAATGTTTTAGGGATGCATAAAGATATTAATGGAGTGCACACTCAATTGCATCAGATCACTGCACAATTGGATACCATTTCATCTCAATTACATTAAAACAATCCTTCATCATTTGGGTCCTCCTCCTCTTAACACTAATAGCTCCAATCTTGGTGTGAAACTAATGTTACCAAAAGTGGACATGCGTAAGTTTGATATTAAGTATCCTCTCATTTGGATTATCCAATTTGAGAATTTATTTGATCTACACCAAACTCCTAGCTCTCAGAAGGTGATAGTGGCATATCTATATCTGGAACCTGAGCAGTTTATTTAGTATCATTGGTTGTGTGCTCAAAAGAAAAATAATGGTGTTCCCATTACATGGTTTGTTTTCATTGATGAGTTATTGGCTCATTATTAGAATTATGTTTTTGAGAACTACTTCAGTTAGTAGCCAAATTTTGTCAAACAAGAACTATGCAAGATTATATTCATCAATTTTAGAATCTCTCCTAACAGGTGGAAGACATCACTGAGGCAAATTTGATTGATCTTTTTTTGGGTGGAATAAAAGATAGCATCCAATTGGATGTTTTGATGTTTAATCCATCATCTATATCAAAATATATCCCAAGGGCACACATGGCAGAAGAAAAAGAGATGGTCAAATAGAAAACTTGCACTACTAATCATGATTGCACATTTCTAGCACCGTCATTTCCTAAACCCGCCAGATTGACACCTTAAAAAATTGAGGAAAAGCAAGCCAAAGGGTTTTGTTATAGGTGAAAAAAAATGGAGTAAAGGACATTGTTGTGTTGAAAATAAGTTGTTTTACATCAAAGGTGCCAATGAGGATGCAGATTATGAGGAGGAAATTGGTTAGGATGCAGAAGAACCTAAGGAGAAATCTGAAGACTCTTAGCCTATTATTTCCTATCATGCCCTTTCAGGTAGTAGTACTACCCAAACACTTAATGTGGTGGGTTTCCTTAAGAAATATAAGGTACAATATTGATTGATTCTAGGAGCACACACAACTTCATCAACAGTAAGTTGGCTTCTCGTTTGAATTGTTTCATTTATCCTACTCCAAAATTTTAAGTCATGATTTTAGATGGTGGTGCTATCAATTATTCAAGAAAATGCAATAGTATTAAGTTGGCCATAAGAGACTCCATGTTATATTCTCTTATGTTTACTATTCCCATGGGTGGAGCTGACATTGTTCTGGGAGTACAGTGGCTCACCACTTTGGGCACTATTGAGATGAATTTCCAAGAATTATTCATGTGATTTCATTTTGAGGGAATAACATTTGAGTTAAGGGGATTAAGGGATAAATATCCAAAAATTGTTAGCTCCCATCAAATGACCAAGATTCTCTAAAAGGGTCATGAATATTTTGTGACTCTCTTATTTTCCATTGAAGTCCAGCCAACTCAGCCATCTACACCTCCTGATCTACAAGAAGTGATTGACACCCATTATGTTGTTTTTGGTGACATGTCAAAAGGACTTCCACCCAACTGCATGAATGATCATGCCATCAAACTTATTCCTAGTAGTACACAACCCAACATCATGGCATACATGTATCCCTATGCCCAAAAAATAAAAATTGGAAAGATGGTAGATGAGATGTTAGATGTAGGAATCATTCATCATAGCCAAAGTGAATATTATTTACCAATTTTCATGGTCATAAATAAAGATGACACTTAGAGGATGTGCCCCAACTACAGAGAGCTCAACAAGTACACTATCAAAGATAAGTTTCCTATTATTGTCATTGATGATTTTCTAGATAAATTGAATGGTGCTCTTTATTTTAACAAGTTAGATATGCATTTTGGGTATCATCAAATCTATATATGTGATGAAGACATACCCAAAATAGCTTTTAGAAATTATGAGGGCCATTATGAGTTTATGATTATGCCTTTTGGTCTAATAAATGCACAATCCACCTTTTAGAGTTTGATGAATACTATTTTTAGGCCATTTTTGAGGAAATTTGTTCTCGTATTTTTTGATGATATCCTCATTTACAATAAAAATTGGGAAGACCATTTGTAGTATGTGAATTAGGTATTCTCAATTATGAAACAACATCCGTTATATGCTAAACATTCTGAATGTACTTTTTGAAATCATGAGGTTGAGTATTTTGGTCATATGGTTTCACACGAAGGAGTGAAAGTAGATCCTAAAAAAATCCAAGCAATGGTGGAGTGTCCAATTTCTAAGATACTTAAGCAACTAAATGGATTTCTGGGGCTAACAAGTACTATCATAGGTTTATCAAAAATTATGGTAGCATTACAACCCCACTCACCTCTTTGTTGAATAAAGACTCCTTCCAGTGGACTGATACAGCTACCAAGGCATTTGAAAAATTAAAAATAGCTATGTGCACCACTGATGTAGAGCATCAAACAAATTTTTCTTCTACATACACTTCTCTTGCAATCTTACCAATCCTTCTTGACCAACACTAGGTCTATCTTGTATAAATGGACCAAAACTCAAATTATTTATTATAAAAGTTTCAAAACACATAAAGCATTCAAATACTTTGTTTCAAGTCAACTCAAGCCACTTCCATCACTCATCACCTTGCATTTCACTCAATAGTCCACTTCTTGTCTTTTAAGCCTACAAGCCCTATTTCTAAGTAAATCTCCTTGTTGGGAGTAGTTGAACACCTTTATAAAGAAACAAAATAAATTTTAAAGGACTCTTTATGGCCTTCCTACTATTACAAACTCTCACCCTCTGACTCTTCCTCAACCACACTTTTCTAGTCTTTTTTTTAACTCTGTCTAAGCCTATTAGGCCTTCTTTACACCTTTTTATACATAGTTATCAAAAATAGTACGGAAATGAATCAAAAACTTTTAAATCTCTTAAATCACATGCCAAGATATCAAATGATAAAATTTAATTAAATTCTACTAGTTCAAACTCTAGATATTCAACTTTTTTCACTTTAACCCTATATTGGGGTTTCTTGAACTGTCACAGGCTCGAGAGGGCTCAAAATGTTTTTATTTTCTCTTGTGAAGTTTTCAAAACATGAATAATTTTGTTTAGGGTATGCAAGACATATCTCAACCTTCTTAAATCTTTATTTCATCCTATTCAATGCACAAACATGTTCTAAACATGAATTTCCAAGGGCTCTGTTTACACAATCTACTTGTGTTGACTGATAACAAGGTTTGCATGCAAAAAGAGACTCATATAACACCTCTTAAGACTTATTAAAAGGTATGTAGAGCATAAATTCACCTTCTTAATTCATTATTTACCCTTATTTGTATTTTTTTAGTGTTCTCTTCCTCTTTTAATTGTATTTTATACCTATAGTCAACTTGTGTAAACTTAAACAAGGGGATAAGAAAGTACCTCAACTTACCATAAGTTTTAGAGTCTCTCCTCCAAGGTTTTATCACATTATTTATATCTTTATGACCATATTCATATCATATCCAACCTAATTTCTTCACTACTCAGTCATTCAAATGAAATTTCATTGATTGTGTTGCTTAAACATAGTAATCAAGGTATGCTTACCTTGAATCATTATTTTTATTGGAAACAACTAGTTTTATGAGAAAAAATGATACCTTCACATTATCATCTTGACAAGACATCTCCTATAGCTACTTTATAATACTTAGCACATTGCTTTGCTATTTTCCTTCACCATTTGTTTGCAGATGGATTGAATACAAATAAGGTTCCTATCATTGTCATACTTATCACTATTTCTTGCAATGCTTATCACAACCTACTACTCCTACAAGTTTTAAGGATATTAACATCGGAAACATACATCCATGAAACACTATCAAACCAGAGAATTAGTAATAGTCTTTTAAGATTTTCAATTTTATTTGATTATATGTAAATACATAGTCATCACTGTCATAGTGCACAGGGTACAAAGTTATTTAATTTCATTTTCTTCTCTCTTCCATACTTCTACCCTGTATCAACCTATTCACTAACCCCAAAACTTCCTACCTTGAACCACACACTCTATATATCCTTCTACCCACACACTTAGACTCTTAAATAAAACAAACAACTATTTTTTTATTTGAACTAACTCCTTTTTCTTATCCACATAGGGTGGTGGACTTATACTTCCCATTATCATTGCCACCTCACACCTATCCTTATAGTATAACCTCTAGGAGTCCCTTACACAACCTTGTCCCTTACATGTCCTTGTTGACCCAAAAACACTCCTAAACTCTCATTATAAATTTGAAAATTCAAATTAGACAAAAGGTGGAAAACTTGTTTTACACTCAAATTCAAATTTGTTTTACAATCATGACTTATTATAAACTTGGCACAACCCTTGAGACATTTAACCATCCTTATGCATCAAAATTGAGATAGTTTGAGGATGCCCCTACATCATACTCCCAAGGGGAGAAAATTTTTAGTCCTATTCATTCAAATTATCATATAAGTGTGTGTGATCTTGACTTCTTTTTCCTCTTTTCCATCCACTTCATGCTTTGATCTTCCTATCTCTACTTGTCACTCCTCTATTTGTATCTTTGTTTTCTCTTTATTCCTTGTCTTCTTTCAAAATCATCTTCCATCTTAGGCCCAGTTAGTCTATGTTAATATTCAAACAAGATCTTGTGAGAAAACTTGAATAGAGGTATCAAAGAAGGTGTTTAGTGAAGCTAAGAGGTGTATTAATTTTGAATAGGGTGTAAGAACCCTTCACAAAGGTTTGAAAACCATGTTAGGACCTTAGAAAAATACATTGTTTTCTCTCGGATATATGTGGCAAGATGGTAACTAATGTGTTATATTGAAGGATCAAGAAGTAAAAATAGAACCTGATTGCAAGAAGATTGAAAGCAGAGATAAGGATTTGAAATCAAAGATTGATAACCTCACATCAAGTAATTCAAAACAAAATAAAAGATCAGAGCCAATTGGAAATTTACAAATGTAAGAGTTAATGAACAAGTTTTTTGATTTCATGCATGAATGACAAGTTGAATTAAGCCCTCTGCATCAACCACTATAGTGTTGGCCACTCGTAATTTTTCTAAGACTTTTGTGGTTGAATGTAATACATCTAGATATGGTATGGGTGTTGTGCTCATCCAAAAAGACATACCACTTACATTTAGAAGTCTTCGACTAAAGGGTAAAATTTGGCTCAACCCCATCTATAAGAAGGAAATGATGGTCATTCTACATGCAGTCAAACAATGGGGACCTTATTTAATGGGTCATCATTTTTAGGTAAAGACTGATCATGATAGTCTCAAATATTTTTGGAAACAATGGTTGTCATCACAAGAACAACAAAAATGGATAACTAATATGTTAGGCTATGATTTTGAAATAGTTTACAAAAAAGACAAGGAAAATGTCGTGCCAAATGTACTATCTAAGAGGGATGAATCAGTTGAGGCATTACTATGTGCCATGACCATTTGGTAGGTAGATCAGCTAGATGAAGCAAGATCAAAATGTGAAACTGATAATGCTACCCATGATTTGATTCAAAATATTCAACAAGGTTTAGGTGGATTTGAAAAATTCACCTGGAAGTGTAATGCATTATGGTATAAAGACATATTATACCTATGTAATAATTCTCTTCTTAAACAAAAAATCCTTCAATAACTTCATGTAATTCCACTTGGGGGTCATTCATAATTTTTGAAAACCTATCATAGAATCAAGCAAGATTTTTTTGGAAAGGACTTAAGGGGGATGTCTAGAAATATGTGGATGAATGAATGATTTGTTAACAAAATAAAGGTGAAACCATCAAAACCCTAGGTCTTTTGTAGCTTTTATCCACCCATAGCCAGTATTAGGAAGAGGTGTCTATGGATTTCATTACAGGGTTATCGAGATCTAATGGTCAAAATGTTATCATGGTTGTTGTGGATCATCTCATTAAGTATGCTTATTTTTGTTTTTTATCATAGCCCTTTATTTCTAGTATGTCAAAAATTGCATGGTACTCCTAAGATCATTGTCAGTAATAGATATCCCATTTTCACTAGTAATTTTTGCACTAAATTATTTACATGTTTAGGCACCAAGTTAGCTCATAGCTTATCCTATCATCTTCAATCAGATGGACAAATTGAGATAGTGAAAAAATGTTCGGAAGGATATCTCTATTTTTTTTGTTTTTGATAAACAAGATAAATAGGTTCATTGGTTGCCACTTGTTGAATGGTGGTATAATACTTCTATTCATTGTTCTTCTAAATGTCTCCCTTTTTGGCCTTGTATGGATACCACACTCCATCTATCACTTCAACCTTAATTCCATCCTAAGGTTTGTGAAGTTGAGGAACATATTCACCATCAACAAGATGTCTTTGCAAGTTTACGTAAAAATTTAGCCATGGCCTAGAATCACATGTAACAACAGGTAGATTAACACACGAGTGAGAGGCATTTTGACATTGGTGATTAGTTTTTTGTTCACTTGCATCCATATAAGTAGATGTCCTTGAAACAATAGAAATAGTATAACAAGTTGTCCCCTAATTATTATGAACCTTATCAGATCTTGTAAAAAATAGGTAATATGGCTTAAAATTTAGAGTTTCCTTTATCCATTTTCATACATCCAGTATTTCATATATCATGCCTAAAAAAAGTCATTGGACATAGAGTTTCTAATCAAACTGAGTTACCAAAATTGGATGAAGAAGGGAGAGTTATTCTTGACCCTGAGGTGATCTTTCAAATGCACACTAAGTAGCTACAATCTAGAGCGATTAAGGATTACTTGATCAAATGGAAGAATCTGCCATGTGAATATGCCACTTGGGAGGATGAATCCTTTATGTAGTAATATCTAAAATTGATTTAAAATTGAAAAAAAATTGTTTTGAAGGGGAAGGCCATGCTACACCCTTAACCTTTGGCATGTCTAAGGATATGTGTGGCCGACTTATGGCTTACATGCCTCTTTTATATTTTTTTTATATTTCTCTATGTTCTTAGTTAGATCAGCCTATGGAATAACCATGGATAAGTAGACTATATATAGGAGGTAATGGCTAGTCTTTGATCATCATATCAAGTATTCTGCTCTTATTACATTGTTGTAGAGGTTTCCCCCTCAAAGTGGTTTTGTTATATTATCTAGTATCATACTCTGTTATTAATTATTGTTGTGTGATCTCTCATATTTGCTTATTCTATGTGATATATAATTATGTGTGAAAACATCTTAGTAATTCCATTACATTTATAGATTTCATAGTCAGATAAAGATATTTATTTGAATCAACAGAAGTACACCCTTGATCTTCTTCAGCATTTTGGTATTGTTAATTGCAAGCCGAGTCTTTCTCTTTTTTAGTCTAGAGTGACTCTCACTACCACTTGTACTACTCTACTTTGTGATCGTACTTTGTATAGGTAGATGGTTGAGAGTCATGTATTTCACCCATACATATCCTGACATTTCATTTGTAGTTTGGTTTGTATCTATGTTTGCACACGCTTCTTGTGACAATCATTGGTAGGCTACCAAGATGATTTTACGACATCTACAAGACACTACTCATTTTGGATTACACTACATCAGAGGTTCTACTCAGTTGGTTGGGTATAGTGATTCAGATTAGGTAGGTTCTCTTGATGATAGGCATTTTACTTCTAGATACATCTTTTGTCTTGGTTTTTCACCTATTACTTGGATATGTAAAAAGAATTAGGTTATTTCCCTTTCATCTACAGAGACCGAGTATAGGGTAGCAGTTACAATGAGTCAACTGGTTCTTTGGCTTCGTTAGTTATTTATAGAGTTTGGATTCATGCAGGATTTATGCGCTATACTTTGGTGTGACAACAGAATGCAATTCACATATGTCGCAACCCAGTTGAGCACCAATGGACCAAGCACATTGAGGTACATATGCACTTCATTCGTCAACACATTCAGGGTGGAGTTATTAACTTGGAGTACATTCCAACTCAACGGTAGGTTGCAGACATTTTCATGAAGCCTTTTGCATCACCTCATTTCCCTAAGTTGTATGGCATATTTAGGGTTTTAGAAGTTGTCCTTGGGGGTATTCATGAGGACATCTTCATTTTTCATTTTATGGATACATATTGTACATGAGTACCTTATCAGGTCTAGTTATCATAACTCATACTGTGGATATGCCATTATTTTATTTTTTTAGCTATTATTATCCCCTAGCTTCACTTGAGAGGGGGTGCTAGAGTATGTATTTTTCATGTCTGTTAGTCTATTAGCTATGTATTTCATCATTTTGCTAGTTTCTCTTATGTAAAGATTTATCTCACATTGCTTAGTTAGGCTAGTTCTTTGTTTTTCCTTGCCTACTTATGTAAGGGTTTCTTAGTGTACTAGCATCTCATTCTGAATAACATTTGACTTACCTTGTTTTACATCTGATTTGTCCACAGCTTCCTTATGTGATGTTTTTTGTTGTTAACACTTCAGAATCTTGGATTGGAATGCCTTTACCATTCCTAACATGCTCCAAATATCCTTGACGTACAACCACCTGCTTGGTCATCGCTTCTTAAAGATGATCCTTTACCTCTACCTTTTAGGGCAGTGTCTTATGCTTAATTATTTGGTTGGTTATTTATAATTGCTCTCGCCATCCTTTGACTGACTATTTTTTGATGTTGTAAGCCGATTTCATCCTCCGACATTTGGTCCGTGATTTATCCAATTATATTACTTGGTAACCTTCTATAATTATATTTTGTTATTTAATATAATGTGAAGAGTTCTAATAGTAAGAATTATTCTTGAAACATTTATATCATTTTGAATTTTTTATGCAAGTGAAACAAAAAAATAGAAAATGATATTTCTCAACATATTTTATATAAATTTATATAAAATAAATATACTTATATTTATTTATATAATTATTTCTAATTTTTATTATTATATCAATTTAAATTTAAAATTATTTATATATATATATATATATAAATAAAAATACAAAATCACTTTCCCATAAAACACAAGTTCAATTCCCCATCTAATTCTTATTTCACGAACAAATTGATTAAATTCAAAGAATTAAAAAATAAAACAAGTTCCCCATCTAATTCTTATTTCACCAACAAATGGATAAAATTCAAAGAATTAAAAAGTAAAACAAGTTAAGCTTAAATACATGAAGACTTCTAGCTGTTTATTCTCTATTTCAATTAGACAATTTTTTAACTTTGCGATATTGATCATAACTAAAATTTATTCTTATTATGTATAAGTTTGAATTTAAGTTTTCTAAAAAATTTATAAAGTATTTATTTTAGTTTGGTAATTAGTAAGTTATTTTTATGTTTTATTTTTGTTACAATCAAGTTTTTGAATCAGGTTAGTATTTAATATAATGTATTTTTATTTTGATAATGTTTAATTGTAATGAAAGACTTTAGGATGTAGGGTTTGAATTGTTGATTTCAAATTTGAAAGTATTTAGTGGTATGTTAAATGTATTATTTTTCATGTTAAAAATAAATAAATAAATAAATCAACAAGAAAATAAAAATAAACTATAATTTTTTTAAGTGAACAAAAATTAAAGGATTATAGTCCAATTGATAAGAATGATGGTTGCTTATATTTATCTATCAGGTTACAAATCTTTCTAGATATTTACATGGAAAATTAAGCAATTAAGATCAGGATCGTGTCTTAAATGATTTTGACGACATGAATATCTTTCACTCATGACTACTTAATTAAAAAAGCTCACTAATTTAAATGTATACTTATTCAACATTATAAATCTATTATATATTTATTCCTAAAATATAAACAAAAATACTAAAAATTTATATAATACCTTCTAACATATAATTTAAAAAATCAATTCTTTAATCCAAAAAAATTGATACAAACTCCTACAATATAGAAGCAAACCTCTAATTTTTTATACATCAGCGTGACCTTGTTGCACCTGCATACAAACGATTGCAATAGGCAATATATAAAATATATAGTCAAATCAATGCTATTCCATATAGAAATTCATAAAAATAATCTAACCTCGTTATTTGTACCAGTTTCTTGAATCTTCTAAAATCTTCCTCAACTTTTTTTTGGAAAATTATTTTTTAATCTTGTTCGTGCATGGGAGTGGTAGTTATGAAATATGCTTGGTTAGGAAATTTCTAACTTATTTGTAGCAGTTTCTTGAATTTTTTAGTAATTTTTTTTTAACTTTTTTTCGAAAATTATTTCTGAATTTTGCTTGTGTATGGGAATGGCAATTATGAAGTATGTTTTGTTAAAATTTTGTTTTTTTCCGTTATTAATGAAAATGAAATATTGTTTTTAGGTAAGATGATGGGTAATTGATGATTTAAGTTTTGATATTTGAAAGTAAAAATGAAAGGATGAAAATATTTTAAAATAGATTTTAAAAAATTAATTATATTTGTTCGTGAATAGTTATTAATTTAATTGATAAAATTTGGTTCACAAAAAGTTTATTAGAAATCAATTTTTATTGATAACAAAACTTAACACAAGAAAAAGAATAGATACCTTTAATCTTTAATTTTTAATTTAAAATCATTACATAAAATAATAACTAAAAATAAATAAATAAATAAAATATATATATATATATATTCATTTTTATTAGGCGAAGTAAACATCACCAAAATATTCAATGATAAAATTTTAAAATACAAACATTTTTAAGGTTTATTAAATTGTTTAAAAAAAACTTTAAAGTTATTCACTGTTCAGAATCCTTATTTCAAATGTCTGTTGAGGAAGGTGTCAGAATCTGGTAAACATTCCCAAATTTTGAATGAGGATGAGGTGGAGACACTCACTTTAGGATAGGTATATTTATTTTCATGATGGTAAGTAATGATCAGTTTCTCTATGTAAAAAAAATCAGTCTATGATGCATCGTGTCTTTAAGAGAGTTATCTATAGAAATAGTTCTTATATGTAATTTTTATATATAAGAGATGATTGATCGAATAATTCAGTAATTTGGAACGCTGTGTTATATGAACAAATAAAATCTATAAATATTTTTTGAAAAAAAAAAAATCTGAAGTTTATAAGATATTAAATATTTCATAAAAACATTTATAAGAAAATATTAAAAAAATTAAAATTGTATATTATTTTTACAATTTTTTTTTTCAAAATTGATATATTGATGGAATGAATATCCGTTACTTTTTAACTCTTAGTTTTAGATTATTGCCTAAAACAATAGTCAATCAAAAAAATTGATAGATATTTGATATTTCTTTTTTTTTTATTTAATATAAATAAATAAATAATTTCAAAATATTAAATATTGTTTTTTTTAAAATATTAATATAAATATTTAGATACTTTAATGAAAATGGTATTAAATATTAATGAAAATATATACTCTTCTGCATAAAGCCATTTTATATAAAAATTGTTAATATTAATAATATATTTTTTATTTATTTTTTAATTAAAAAATTAAATAGTTTATAATATATAACTTTTTTAATGGAAGAAAGTCACACTTTAAAATTAATTTAATTTATTTTTATTAAAAATATATATATTCTAAGTATTGACACTTTCCATGTAAAATGGCTTTATGCATAAGAGTGTCTATTAATATTTTATGCCATTTGTAAAAGAGTGTAAATATATATATATATATATATATATATATATATATATATATTTATGTTTTTAGATCATGAAATTATTTTGAGGAAAAAATATCAATGTGATATAATTTTTTTTTAAATGATTGTTCCATATTTTATAGTGTTAATTATATTAAAAATTTTATTGTTAAATGTGTTATAGCTATTAAACTTAAGATAATATGTGAAATATGAAATAAATTTCTACATATATGTTTGAATTGTAATATTATAAATTGATATAGAAAAAAAAGAAAAATTATGGAAACTAATTGTTATCTTTATTTATTAAATTGTGTTAATGGGTAAATTGTATTTATGCATTTTGCAAAATGTTCAAGCATAAAGAAAATACAAAAATTATGTTGTTAAAACTTTAACATATTTGTAGGATACAATGATAGTACGCTGTGCACAAATTTTAGTTATCAATATAACCTTGAATATTTTATAACAAATACAAATTTCCAATATATATTACAACATATACATAATATAAAGTCAAGTATATAAATAATTGATATTATTTTATAATGTTTTTATCAATGTATTAAATTGTTAAAAGAAGCACATTTCATTCAAAAATAAATATGATATAATTAAATTTGAAAGAAAATTAGATATGATGGAAGTTTTTTGGTATCAAGATATGGCTAAAAGTAAAGTGAATATATAATCATATATTATAAATTAAAATATCTAAAAAATATTATTAATTAAAAATAGATTTGAGGAAATTAATATTATAATTTATAAAAAAAACTTGTTATAAAAAAATAGTATAACTACTTGCATTTGAGAACATACAATTATATATCTTAATATTATTACCAAAAAAAATTAAAAATATTAATTAAAAATATATATTAAAAATAAATATTATTAATTATAATTAAAACCTATAATATATAAAAATATATATATTATTACTACTTACATTTAAAAGTGAACAATTATACGAATATTGGTATGTAAAATTACATTTAAAAATAATAATAACCGACCTTGTAAACACTTTTCAAAAAAAACTTTTAAGAACCTGCCTTCACAAACATTCCCCACATCAAATGTGGTTTTCATAGTTTACAGACTGATTTCCTTGAGTGTCTAAATATTCATAGTTTTTAAAATATTTTATGTTTTTAGATTATAAATTTATTTCGAGGGAAAAATCTTAATGTGATATAATATTTATAAAAAAGAGGCCCCTTTTGTTTTTATTATATTAAAATTATAATAACAATTATATTATAATTATCATATATGAACTATTTTTATGTATATATTTGAATTATAATATTATAAATTAATATAGAAAAGAAAGATTTGTTCATGTTAATTATTTGTTTTGTATTTTAAATTAAATTAGCAAGTAAATTATATGTATATTTTATGTAAAATATTCAAATATAAATAAATTATGCAAATTATTTTATTAAAATTTTAACAATTTCGGTAGAATGTAATGATAGTAGGATATACACTAAATTTAATTATCAATATAAACACAAATATTTTATAACAAGTGTAAATTTTCAACATATATTATAATATATATAGTATAAAGTCAAATATATAAATAGTTGGTATTATCTTATAATATAATAAAATATTATATTAATTGGTACTATATTTTATAGTAAAACAAATATAATTAGATTTGAAGATATATTAGATGGTGATAGTAAAAAATAAGAATATGATTTTCTTTGGGTACTAAGATATAGTTAAAGGTATAAATGAATATATATATATGAAAAATACCAAAAATTAATGAGAAATTTATTAAAAAATAATAAAAAATAAATATATTAAATTATAGAAAAATTTGTTGTATATAATAAAAAGATAACATAACTACTTATGTGAACAAATATATATATTAATATTATTACCAAAAAATAATTATAAAATAATTATGAATCTTAAAAATTAAAGAAAGATATATAAAAAATAAATATCGTTAATCATGAAAAAATATGTAATATAGAATAGAAAGGTGATATCATTACTTACATTTTAGAATGGATAATTATATATAATATTATTATTAAAAAATAATTATAAATATTAATAATAAATGATAATTATATATTCGAAATATTTATAATATAAAATAAAGAGGTAATATTACTCCTTAAGATCACACCCTGTAGAAAATACGTTAGTACACTGTCTTGGCAGACACTTTTCCACATAAAATCAGACTTTATGTAGAGAATACGAATGCGAGCGACATTAAAAAATCGGTTAAAAATATTTAATGATATCGAAATAATCACTTTCAGTACAAATCGGCAGGCGATATGGAATGGTGTGCTCTGACTTTGATACAAAGCATTTCACACAGCTTTCTTGCTCGTCAATGGTTTTGAGAAAAGAGCGGAAGATTCATATGCTGAACAGTACCCGCTTTGACCCAATATCAATTGTTGTTTTTCACACAGCTTATTAGAAATTATGTCCACAGACTTGTCTGCCTCGACTGCTCTCTATAAAACTCCTCTTCCAAACTTCATTCATCTTCACGGATAAACTCTCCTCTCTTCTTCTTCTTCTGCTGCTTCTTGTTTGTTAACAATGGTGAACGCCTCTCTTAAAAAAAATATATTTAAAAAACACCAACTTCAAAAAAAAAAAATTTAAGTCTCAAAAATTTATTTTAAGATGTTTGATTGTAAGTCACACAAGATAAAATATAAAATATCTAAGGATATTAATATTTTAATTGGTTCACTTATATTTTACTATATTCTATCTTATTCAAAATTCAAACATTTGATTTCAATATGTGACTCCACCTACCTCATTAATATATTTTACTTGAAAAAATGAATGAAAATACAATATTGAAGCCTCACCATTCATAGACCATTTAAACTTTAAAATTCAAATTATGTTGTTGACATACATCTCTCTATAAATGACAAAAAACTGAAGACCAACAAAGTTCTTGAGTATTACGCATTACACAGAGGAGTTTCAATTGGGAAAATGGAGGGATGAAGGGTTATGTGCAGGTGTGTTACCTATAACTGAACTCAAAACTATATTTTTTATGTTGTCACATGGTTGTTATTGTTATTGTGCTTTCTATGTTCATGTTTTTTGTTGTGTGCCTTCTATGTTCCTCGGTTTTTTTGCATGCCTTCTTTGTTCATGAATTTTATTATGTCTATTCAAATTTCAGTAAATATTTACTAGTATGTTAATAGACTGACATAGCAGTTGTTCATATGTTTTCCATTCACTTCATTGTGTTATTTATATCTGTGAAACATTTCTATCAAGTTGAACTCAGATGAAAAACATGTAGCTCATAAATATGGAAGTCACCGCCATTTTCCACATGGCTAGACGGGTTTTTCTCCATTATTGTGGCAAGTTAATATCGAACTACATGCCACCAAAAAACATCCATGGTTATTTATATTTTCACATGACTATTATGGTTATTGTGCCTTATTTATCCCTGCTTTCTGTTGTATGCCTTATATGTTCATAATTTTTTTTTTGTACCTTCACATCTAAGTAAACATTTACTGATATGTTAATGGATTGATGGAACATGACACAAAAAAACATCTCTATCTTCCTTTTCATAGATCTCCTCCTCTCAAATGACCATGGATCCTACTTGAAAGTTATCAAGAATGCAACATTTCATAAAGGATTTTTTGTCGATAGATACGAGAGATGAAAATTATTATTACAAAGTAGTAAATGTTATTATTTTTGTATCGACCAATATAATTTTTTGAATTCTATGGCTATGTTGGAAGACACTTGTCTCATCAATATGCAAGGAAGTTCTATGTTGGAGGGATAAAATGTTATCCACAACTGAACCCACATTGGTGGCCTTTTTTCATTCTCATCTGACTCTAAATTTGTTGGTATTTTAATAGAAACACATAAGGTTTTCAAAAATCATGTCACTGTGTGCTTCATATTTGTGTTGTATTTTTATTTCTCTGCACAACATTAGTTAAAACATTGAACAACCACCATTATGTTGATGGAAGCCCTGAAAGTTTTCATTCACTACCAGGAACATTCAAATTCACCCTATAATAGTGGATATTATTTATAAACTCCTTAAATATAGGGTGACTTTGATTGTTCCTTCTAGTTAACAAGTAAATGTTCTCACTAGTACATTCGACAAATCCAAAAAATAATTGCTAGCCATTTTTTTCATTAATGTGACATGTTAATACAACCATGTGTACCATATTCAACCCATTCAGCGTGTTGGAGGGATGAAACATTGTCCACACCTGAACCCATGTTTTCATTCACATCTGATTCAACATTTGTTACTATTCTAATGGAAGCATTGGAGAGTTTCATTCAATACAACTAAATGTTATTGTCTTTTTATTAAACTAAATTATTATATGAAAGGAAGAATTAACATTTAATGGTACATGGATGGAATCCGTAAAGGCTTTCATTCACCTAGTAGTAAAATTTAATGTTTTCATATCAAAATTAAGATTTTCATTCACATATCAAAGAATGTAATTATTTTTGTATCAAACCAAACTGCTTAATGATTTCATGTTGTGTTATTTTTATGAGTCATACATAATGATTGGAGAAGTAAGGTCAAAGTTTGTTTCTACCTCCTTCAACCAATCTAGTATGCACACCTACAAATGCAGACTTAAACCACCTGGTTTAAAATTTTGCCAAATAATATTTTTTAACCGAACATATTATTGAATCATTAGCTTATAATTTTGACTAGTAAGGCACAAAATGAAATTAATATGGGTTCTTAATATAAAATGAAGGGCCATGTTGAAAGATAAGTGTGTTTACACGACTAAATATTTACTAGTATGTGGATGGAAGCCATGAATGTTTCTATTCACATACTAGTAAATGTTATTATCTTTCTATCAAAATTAATAATTTCATTAACATACCAATAAATGTATACTCAAATGTACATCAAATAAAATCCTTCTATGAAATCATGTTGTTTTACTTTACATACATGGTTGTGATATCATGTTGTTGTCTTATTTATTCACATTTTCAGCATTACAAATATTTTTTCATGTACCTGGTGTTGATATATTTTCTATTTTATTGTCAATTATTTATATAATTTGTTAACTATTATAGTTCAAAATGAGGCATGCAAAAAAGAAGTCACAATTTGTTAGAAGACAACCACATGCAAAAATGAGGAATAGAGAAGTGAAATTTCATGAAGTCATTGATGAAGAGGTAAATGAAGAAGAGCAACACATTGAAATAATAATAATAAATTGAGTAAAACGATTGAGGGAGGGAACACCAAATCTTGGCCTCAATCAATAGGGGACATTAAAATATTATTTGCAAAATAAAAAATGAAAATATGGTGCTGGAGAAGATACAACCAAGGCAAATAAAAGGAGTAAAATAAAATGCATGATAGAAGGGATAGGAATTTCATGATTGGTATGAGAGTGAAGGGCACATATCAATTTTACTACCTTTTATGCAATAATGAGGAATAAAGGAGTCAATTTTTCTGAAGTTGTTGACTAAGATGTTAACAAAGAAGAGCAAGCAAAAAATGCAAATCCCAATTGATTTATCTTTTTTAGGATTATGGAATGTTATCCTAGGTTGATAAAGAACCGGGTAATAAATTTGGGAATAAAATAAAGCAATATCAATATCCACTAATTTGCATAATGATTGATTAATTTAAACATTCTATAAATAGTAATGAATTAGAAAAGGTGTACTTAGCTAGAAAATATGACTGAGATAGACAAGTACTAGGTTGGAAAGTGATGCAAAAGTAGAGTAGAGTGTCATCAATAGAGAACATGTGTCAAAACCTTCTTTGAACAATAGCATGACCCTCTTTTCTAATAGTGCATTGTGCTTAGACATTCTGTGCAACACTAATGACCCTATGTAGGTGAAACAGTGAAATTATGGGTAGACTTTCACTTTATTTTGTAAATCATGTATCTTCATGATCAATATCTAGATCATCATCTATTCTATGTTTTAACTGATTTCATTATGAAACCCTTATCCTCCATGATTTTTAGTATTTTGATGAACACAAGTGGAAGAAGAGTGACATTAGTAGGTAAGTTAGGCATGACCTCAACACCCCATGTGATGAGCGCTTCATACATACCAATACCTTGAAAGGAGATCAAGATCGATGTAGTTATCCCATTTTAAGTACGGGTGCAAATGAGAGTGACACTAGTATGCCTAAGTATGAGTGTCTATTTGAATGCTTTGAGTGTGAGATTGGAAACTTGAGCAAAATTGAGCTCTGGACTACTGTAGATCGATATATGTAGAAATAGGGGTAAATAGGAATAAATAATTGTTGGTGTAGGATATTATTTTCTTACTCTTTATCTTACTTAGGTGTTATTTTATTTAGATATTTTTATCTTACATGCATGGGAGGATTAGGATTCTCCTATCCTCTACCTATTTATACATCTCTATTGTAATCTATTTGATATAAAGCATAAAATAGAATACAATTATATTTTCTTTATTCTTGGTGTGCAATGTTGAAGCTTTCATGTCTGTAGTAATGGTCTCTTAGAGAGCTCTTCGATGAAGAGTTTTGTTAACTCTTTCATGGTTTAGAGCCTCCTTCAACCTATCATTACTCAACACAAGTCGTACTCTTCTTAGAAAGGATTTGTGGATATTTGTTATGCAGACTTTTTTGGTAAGATTTTTCATTTATTTACAATCTCTAATCCTTTCCCACGTATTTGTTGGGTTTTGGATCAACATACATGACGGTTGTAACCCCAAGTTCTGATCAGCATATGCTTTGTTTATTTTCATGGTTCATGCTAATAAGCACGTTAAAGGGATATTCCATTTTTGGTGTGCCTTTTCTTTCGAATGGTTTAAGTTTGGGTTGATCTGAGTTTGAATTCTGCCCTAGCCATATGAGTTTGAAAGATTTATGTGTGGTTTGTAATTTTTTGGGGATTTTCCATCGATTCATCCTTGGATTTATCTAATTTTGTTCCTATAGCTTTGTATGACCTTAATTGGATTTCCTAAAGCTCATATTTGCATTAGAGTCATATTAACTTTGCCTCGTTGCTCCTTATCATGCATACCATCCAGTGTTATTCCTATCACCAATTAGTGGTATTGCATTATTATACTCTCCAAGCAACTCTATCTACTCGACCTGATCTTGTTCGCCTTGGATCACCTCTCTTAATTATGATCAATGTAGAGATTTTCATAGGGATTCCTTGGATTTAGAGGCTATTGAAAAGGCCAAGCCTAAAATTGGCCTACTGTAGCCACCCATTGATTTTTATATGGATCCCCTTTCAAGTGTTTTAGTTGTCTTATGGAGATTTCAATACCCATTGGTAGTACTGAGGAAGGATCCACGAGAGTCAAGAGAGGAACTCTAGTTATCGGTGTTAGTTTTGTGTTGGCCATAGCCTCTACTTCTAGATCTTGTGAGTTATGCCTAGACTGCATGAAGAAGCTGGCCAACAACTGCACCAACCTTTAGGGTTTCCTTAGCATTGCATTAGGAGTGGAATCGGGTCCAGCCTCAACTCCCTCCTCATTGAATGCCTCTTTGTGGATTATGGTAAGAATTCAAATATAGGGTTCACAGTGTATCCTTCACTGCAAGTGTTCACATCAGTGGTGGAGCCCTAAACATGGAAGTGATGGAGTTTTAGATGAATCTGGTGCAAAACCAATCTATGTACCATTGTTTGAGGTGGAAATAAACCTGGTTTCCACCTGATAACCCCTTCTCCACATCCACATCCTGGATAAGTTCATCCTTGCCATTTTGTAAGGAAAAAAAGTATTTTTTTAGTTTCATACAACTTTTATTTAAAATTCATGGTATTCTGAAAATAACCATGATTTTTTTAGAGGTTTGCACTTTTTCAATTATATGGTGGGGTTTAAATTTTTTTAGGCAAGATTATTAATTAGAGGACTACTAAATTTTTTTTTGTGTCAACGATTTATGTTGGCCATTTTATAAAGTGGAGGGGCCATTTTGTTTGGTGACCTTTAATGGGGTTTATTTTTTTTAATTATTTTTTATAAAAACAATATTATAGTGTGGGACAATTTTAATGGTGGGGTTATTATTGTAAAAGGAGAGTATTTTTTAATTTTTTTCATAAAAACAATATTGTAAAGGAGTTTTTAATGGTTTCTTATCCATTTTTTGATCTTGAGTGTCGAAGACCAGAGGATGAAGCCCAATCTGGTAGGAGGCCAAACCCCCTCACGAACAAATAAAACTATTTTTCTCTCTTTCTTTGATTTTGCTCTCATTGTTATCTTGGATGCATTTTTGACTGAGTTCGACATCTTATTTTCATGAGATTTGGCCCACAATTCTCTTTTATGGCTCATACTGTACCATTTATACCACTATTACACTTTACATTATCTCATATTCATTTTTGACTGAGTCTGACATCCTTTCCATGTGTTTTGTAGCTTGTCAATTTTTGGTAGTTGATCCTTTCAAGTGTGTTTTTGCATACATGATGATTTTTTTGCCATTTTCCACACTCTTTCATCAACCCACGATATGCTCTATTCTAGTTTATGTATTATCACTTTGACATACTTGTAGTTTGTGTCATGTCTCCATCAAGGCCCCTTTCTTAGTGCCTTGCTTTCTTCTTTGGAGACACTTTTCTCTCTCTTATTTTTGGAACATCTCTCATGATTTGTGATGGCTTTTTCAATAGGTCGACAATCTCCTTGTTTGGAGATATTCTAGTGAAGCCCAGTGTCTTCCTTATTTTCATTTAGTGTTTTTTTTATGTATGAATTTTATTTTACTCGCAGTGATTTATAATATACCATGGGAGGTTTGTTGATTCAACCTTGTTTACCTTAATGTGTTTGTGTGATCTATTTTGGGCACCTTTTTTGCTACTTTAGTTGCTTATCTCTTCCATCACTATCAAAGCCATCCACTTTGAGAGACCTTATTTGTATTTTTGACACCACTTTCTTGATAGTTGACAATCTCCCACATCTTAAAGTGTAATTATTTTGGTGAATCCCAGTGTCATCTTGTCTTCTTTGATAATTTGACGGTCTCTTTCAATGTGATATAGAGCTATTTAGTTTCATATAGCATTTATTTAAAATTCATGGTATTCTAGAAATAACCATGATTTTTTAGAGGTTTGCACTTTTTCCATTATATGGTGGGGTTTAACTTTTTTTAGGTAGGATTATTAATTAGAGGACTACTACAATTTTTTTTTGTCGAGGCTTTATATTGGCCATTTTGTAAAGCAGAGGGGCCATTTTTTTTTGTGACCTTTAATGGGGTTTATTTTTTTAATTATTTTTTTTATAAAAACAAAATTGTAGTGCCAGACAATTTTAATGGTGGGGTTATTATTGTAAAAGGAGAGTAATTTTTAATTGTTTTTCATAAAAACAATATTGTAAAGGAGTTTTTAAATGGTTGTTTATCTTTTTTTTTTTCAATCTTGAGTGTTGAAGACCAGAGGGTGATGCCCAATCTAGTAGGAGGCCAGACCCCCTCATGAACAAATAAAACTCTTTTTCTCTCCTTTGATTTTTCTCTCATTGTTATCTTGGATGCATTTTCGACTGAGTTTGATGTCCTATTTGCATGAGATTTGGCCCACATTACTCTTTTATGGCCCACATTATACCACTTATGCCACTATTACACTTTGCATTATCTCATATGAATTTTTGACTGAGTCCAACGTCCTTTTCATGTGCTTTATAGATTGTCATTTTTTGGTAGTTGATCTTTTCAAATGTATTTTTGCATACATGATAGTTTTTTTGTCATTTGCCACACTCTTTCATCAACTCATAACATGATCTATTTCAATTTATGCATTATCACTTTGACATACTTGTATTTTATGTCATGTCTCCATCAAGGCCCCTTTTTTAGTGCCTTACCTTCTTCTATGGAGGCACTTTTTGGCTCTCTTATTTTTGATGCATCTCTCATGATTTATAATGGATTTTTTGATAGGTCAACAATCTCCTTGTCCGGATCTATTCTGATGAAGCTTAGTGTCTTCCTTGTTTTCATTTAGTTTTTTTTATGTATGAATTTTATGTTACTCGCAGTGATTTATAAAGTGCCATAGGGGTTTGTTGATTCAGCCTTATTTACCTTCATGTGTTTGTGTGCTCTATTTTAGGCACTTTTTTCACTTCTTAAGTTGCTTATATTTTCTATCATTGCTAGATCCATCCACTTTGAGAGACCTTATATGTATTTTTGACATCACTTTCTTGATAGTTGACAAGCTCCCACATCTTGAAGTATAATTATTTTGGTGAATCCTAATGTCATCTTATCTTCTTCAATAATTTGACAGTCTATTTTAGCATGATATGGAGCTATTCTAGTATATATAGTGTCAGCTTATTCATTGTTCGATTAGTGGATTCAGACCACTCATACAAAACTTTTTCATCCACTCCACCCATTATGGGGGGTGTACATACAAAAAATTTATCATCACTCCACCTAGTTAGTAGTATGGAGAGGATGTAGATTCTACTTCTTAGGTGTTGAGTCTTCCTTACAATACTTTTTTGTAATTTCATCACCACTAACAATATTCTTGATTGAAGATATTCTGGTGAATCCTAGTGTCAGTTTTTTTTGTGATTGAGTGGTGGATTTAGACCACTCATGCATATTGAGTTCATTTATGAATTCTGAGTACTTGGCATGCAAACTACTTTAGCATCATATTTGGAGGGATTTCTATCTCTCTTTTCTTCTTTTCTCTCTTTTGAAAGGGAGTTTTTCCTATGAGTCTTCTCTATTTTCTCCACTTTGTATATGTTATACTTTTTTAGTGTTTTATAGATTCCTCCTTTGTACATGGGTATCTTATTTAGGCACTTTGTTTGTCAAAACCAATATGAGAATTTTTTACTTGAATCCATGGCCTTCTTGGTAATTCTTACAGTGACATCAGTGTGGCAGCCCCACTGATCTTTGTTCTCACCTCTCACCATCTTGTTAGAGGGTGTTTAAGTAATGCTTCTTTGGGTTTATCATTCTACCCAGTATTTTAGAGTGCAATTTTATGTTTAGTGATCCTCATATTTAGAAACATTCTTACTTTCACATAGTAGTTATAGTGACTCGACATGTATGTACTTTTGTAAAATGGATTGGCATCCATAAAGACATGTGAATTCACATTGTGTCCTCTATTGTTATCCCCTAACTTCATTTGAGGGGGGGGGGGGGGGGGGGGTGTTAGAGTATATTTCTCATGTTTACTAGGTTCTAGCTAGGTTTTTCATCTTTTTCTTAGTTTTGTCTTTTGTGTATTTATCCCACATTACTTAGTTAAGCTAGCTTTTTATTTTGCCTTGCCTAATTAAGTAAGGGCTATCCATTGTATTTGATATGGTAATGTAAAGGAATAACTCTTGGTTTATTCTTGGTGTTCAAAGGTTGAAGTATTCATGGCTATGGTAATGAGATCTTGGAGAGATATTGGATGAAGAGTGTTAATAACTCTTTCATGATATCTTTTATCATACCCACCTAAGCTACGATTAAGGAGGGGTGTTGGTGTAGGATATTATTTTCTTACTCTTTATCTTACTTAGGTGTTATTCACTTTGAAGATGTTTATCTCACATGCATGAGAGGGTTAGGATTCTCCTATCCTCTACATACTTATACATCTCTATTTTAATCTATTTGATATAGAGCATAGAATATAATATAATGATATTTGCTTTATTCTTAGTGTGCAATGTTGAAGCTTTCATGGCTATAGTAATGGTCTCTTAGAGAGATCTTGGCTAAAGAGTTTTGTTAACTCTTTCAATAACCTTAATTTGCATAATTGTTTATGATCTTATTCATTATAATTTCTTTCTATATGATAAATGAATGAGAGTGGTCTTTATATAGTGTTTTGATGTTTATCGAGACATGAAATGAGTCTAGGGCAACCCTGAGATGCTTTGAGAAGTGTAAATATATCCATTAGGGGTAAGGGAAACTAAGCATTAATAATGATGCCCTCTTTACCAGTAGTACATTGCACTATAGACTAATGGGGCCATGCTATTGTCCAAGTGGATGACACAACTGAAAAATGATTGGGGAGGCCTAGGTGATAGCTTAATGTGGCTCTTGGTATATCTAGGCATAAGATAGATGTGCATAAAGGTTCAAAAAGGATCAAAAGAGGCCCTAAGATAGGTCAAGGATTAAGCTAAGGATATGGTTGTCTCAATTTATACTCATTATATTAAAATAACATTTTATATGACTACATTCCCCCCACCTTTATTCTATAAATGCAACAAAGCAAAATGACTAGGATAAATGATAGAAAAGGATACCTAGACTTATCTATGAGGTGAAGCCCATGAATGTGGGTTTGATTCTATGAACTATGCTCCATTGCAAGACTTACAAATGAAACATATATTGTCTTTCCTTAATAAATATCAAAATCAATGACAAACCTGAGTGAAGAGATGTGAGAGTGAGGAAAGGAATGAATACACCTCTCTAGGTACATGAACCAATGCAAAAACCTTGTGAAATATTATGTGTGCATGTAAATGATGATCAAATGATGAATAGATTGGATTGAGCTGATGGCTTGCCCAATCCCCATGTGTGGGTGACTCAATAAATCAATCTAGCCTTGACTCCATCATTTTCCACCCATATTCAGTGGATCATAATCTATGAATAAGTTAGATTGGACTGATGAGTTATCCAAACATCTTATGTAGGTGTCTCAAGAAATCAATTAGGTCATGAATCCATCATTGCTTACCCATGTGTATTAGAAGAAGCTGAAACTAAAACTATGTGGTGTTATGAAGATGTCAAAGATGGCTTTGAACCACTTGGGAACTTTGAAATATAAAATGAATCAGGGGCCACTCAGGAACTTTGAAATGTAAAATATCTTAGAGGCCACTAAATAAGTCAAGAACTTAGGAATGCCAACCATTTTAGATAGAATGAGGAATAATTGGTGTAATCTTGGTGCATATAGTGTCTCAAGTACACCACATAGAGAATGGTATGGATTTATCATTCTATCTGAGAGAACTGGTGCAAAACTGAGCATATAGAAATTATGTGTCATGCACATGCCCCTATTTTTGATATCTATGCATATGGATTTTAGATTGAGATATAATAATCTATGTTTGTGCACATTTAAAAATAAAATGGGAGTGATCATGTCTCACATGATGCCCCCAATCTGAGCAAACTTATGTAATTTTATGTATAAACTGAGTATATTTGATAATCTATGATTGAGACTATGTAAGTCTAAATTGTACCTTATTTATCTTTATGATAATTCTAAAATTTTCTATTTTTGAGGTTATTAGGTAATAGCATGGTAGGTTGACTATAGCACACCACACTTCTAGCAGTGTATTGCATTATTATTCAAAAGTGTTATTTTTGAGAAACATTGAGATTGATCTATGTATGACTATATTTCACAATATTTTCCTGAGTCGAAGCTCTATAATCTATGTTTATGTGATGAAAACTATGTTTTGAGTGTGTTAGAATGCCCTGATCTTTGTGATAAACCCCTGTGACTCTTTTGAGGTGAGTTGTTTAACCTCTACAATAATTGTACTCAAAATAAAAGCTATGCATCATGTGTGTTAGAGTGAAAATATATGATATTTTCATGATAAACCAATATAATTTTAATACATGACATTAGAATGTAAAAGAGATTGAGCATAAGTTGGCAATATATAATGTATATTAGATCTAACATTCACAAGGTTTTCAAGATAGATATAACAATGTAAACATTATGAATAATAAGTCTGAATATAATTTGAGTAAACTACTTGGGGGGATGGGGCATGATGTCCATCAAGGCACCCAAGAAGGAAGGGGAGATGCATGAGGTCCCTCATGACATTTCAAATTATATGTGAAAACAACAAGACATAAGTGTCATGGCCATGATGCATACATGAAAGCAAACATATAAACATAGGAGGTACATAAAGTAGGCCAAGGGGACACAATACAAGGGACATGGGCACATGTCACTAAGTCTGAGAAAAGGAACACATACAAGGACATGTTCAAATTTCCACATGAAAAAGAGCATGCAAGTTTGGATTAAAACCACATGAAAAGACATGTTAAAATGTTCACATACATGATCAAGAAACATACACAAGGGTATGGGCACATATCCAAAGCATAAATGCAATGAAAGGACAATAACATATTCAAATTCCCTTGAGTAGATGTAGAATCAAAGAGATACAATCATATCTAGACTAGTAAAGCTAGAAATGAAAGTATGCATAATCATGTGTTATGAATCTGTATAAGAGTGAAGATGTATATAAACTAAGTTTATAGTAGTAGTAGTAGTAGTAGTAGTAGTAGTAGTAGTAGTAGTAGTAGTAGTAGTAGTAGTAGTAGTAGTAGTAGTAGTAGTAGTATAGTAGTAGTAGTAGTAGTAGTAGTAGTAGTAGTAGTAGTAGACACAAAATTAGTGTAATATAGGATAATCAATATCAAGATATACTCAATGTTAAATATGTGATATGGATTATAGAAAGATATAACCTAGAAAATCAAAATCTATCTATATAATGTCCCTAATGGGATAATATATCAATGTTGAATTGGTTTATATGTGTATGTACCCCCAATGGGTGGATAGTAGCAAATTTGAATTTATGTAGAGGACCAGAGTCCTGTAGTTGTGAACACTCAAAGGGAACAAGTGAAACATGTATGCATGATAAAAATGACTATACTAACATAGATAGTATATGTAGTGCCTAGAAAATAGAAGGAATATAAACATGGAAATGCATACAATCTAAAATTTGTATTTTATGATCAATATTTGAATGTTTTTATATTTTTTAACATATTATATTTTTTTGTGTTTTTCGAGTATAAGCTCCGTACAAGCAACATGAAAATGAAACTATGTATATAGAGAAAGATAAAAGAAACTATGTACAAGTAAATTATGCGTTGTTTATATATATAATATCTATATATGCAAGATGTGTATTGGATTCTTCATTGTCTTACTATCAAGTGAAGTTAAACTATATACCTTGGGGCTAAACTTTTTGATTATTAAGTACAGGCCAAGCCAATTTGGTTTAAACTTTCCTTTTATCTCTTCTTTGGCATTGATAACTATGAGGTTACATTTTAGAATGAGATCATTGACTTTGAATTCTCTACTATGAACATGGATATTATGTGTCTATTGGATTTGTTTATGGTATGTTATGATGTATTCTGCAACTTGAATGTGTGTGTAATCTAACAGTTCTAAATCATGAAGATGTCTCTCTCTGTATTGGTCATCTATGATAAGACCTTTGAAGGATATCATAATAATAAAATTTATAATTATAGTGGGATAACTACTTTAGTTCCATATAATAGTGAATAAGGAGTAGCTCTTGTCAATGTGTAAATACTAGTGTGATAAACCCATAGTGCATAAATGAGATGATTATGCCAATAATCACTAAATTTGGTAACTATTTTGTTCATGATACTATTAATTATCTTATTTGTATATTATACTTATCCATCACCCTATCTGTAGTATGGAGTAGAGAACATGTATCAGATCTTATATTTAACATAAATAAAAAATTAGTATTTTATTTCTTAAAAGAGGTTTCATTATCTGTAACGATGGTCGTTGATAGGTTGAATCAAGAAATGATGTCCATCATGAGAAAGCAATATATATCTTATCCTTTTGTGGATTATAATGGAATGGCTTCCATTGATCCAAAACTCAAAAGTTTTGGTTGAAAGATATTTCAATAACACAAAACTAACATAGTAAAAATGATTTCTCTGAGAAGAGATGTTTTATTACTCATAAGATTGCAAATACAAACATATGCTTATCTCTGGGAAGAGATATCTAATTTCCTTCTCAAGTTACATCTACATTTATACATACTTTGAAGGTAGAAATATGATGTGGAAGGTCACCAATATTGAGGGAGATGAAGTGGTTCAACTTCCATGATTTACAACAATACAAAAATTGATAAATCACTATTTTTAGAAACTTACTATTTTTAGACAACACTATTAAAATTAAAATTTAGGTCACTTTCATTGAGTTTTTAGAGGTCAAAACTCACTAAGCATATCTCCATGCTATTTCATCACATTCTCCTCATTCTTAGCTTTCCAATGGTTCAAATGGGGAGTCAATCAGAGCTATGGTCTAAAAGTTATGGCTCCTAAAAGTTTTACCACCAATTGGGGTAGGACCATCACCTGAATTGTCACCTAAAGTGTTTCCCAAATCATTCCTCCCTCCTTGAGAAGTAATGGTATCCATTGCATTAAGATTCATCATCAAGTGTATAATTTTTGTCTTAATTTGATTCTATGTGAGCCACTCACCTTGGTGGCTAAGCTTGTCCCTTTTTACCACCCAGTAAAGAGGAATAGAGTGCCCTCTTGTTATCTTCATCCAAGTGTCCACAATCTGATCTTCTTCTACTAGAGCAAAAATCTACAAATTAAGGTCATCAATGTCTAGTTGTTTTGATATGACTGAAGTGTCAAATAGAGGTGGATGATATGGTTTGAGGATTTCCATGTTGAATGTTGGATGTAGACCAAAGTAGGTTGGCAGGTTCAACTCAAAAGCATTTTCTCCAACTTGTTTGATGATGATGTAGGGACCATATCATAGAGGTTGAATTTTTCTATGTGGGCCCATGAGTCATTCCTTTTGAATCTACAACCAAACCTTGTCACTTACAACAAAATAGTGTGCCACCCTATGTTTATAATAGCATTTCTTATACTTATGATTCATACTTTCCAAGATGTCATGAAATTACTATTAGATGTGTTGGATTTGTTCAATAAACTTTGTTGCTTTCACTGCCTTAGATCTCCCATGAGGTGTATATTCCATGGTGGAGAATAGAATGGCTATATCTATTGGTGTCATGGGTTGGAACCCAAAGCATACTTGGAATAGACTATGCTTGGTGGAGTTATGTAAGGTCTGATTGTATCCATGTTGTATGAAAAGAAGCCCCTCACTCCATATGCATGGATGTTTAGAGTGATACATCCAAAGCATGTGGACAATCAGGTGGTTTAACACTTATATTTGAACATCAGTTTATGGATGAAAGGCCATGGATTTCATCAACTTGGTATCCATAATTTTCCACATAGTGGACTAGAAGATACTCAAGAACCTGCAATCTCTATCTGAAATAATGGACTTGGGGAGACCAAAATGGAGCCATACATGACTAAAATATAGTTGAGCAGTTTCCTCAGTAGACATAGGTTTCTTACAAGCAATCATGATAGTCATTTTAAAAAAATGATCAACTAAAAAAAAAATACAGTCCTTGCCATGTTTTGAAGTGGGCAAACCAAAGAGAAAATCCATTGAGACAAATTCCTAAGGCTTGATTGGTTTTGGAAATGGTGTGTCTAATCCTTGCTTCTTATTTGTTGGCTTGGATATCATATATAGGGTGAAATATTTGAGGTACCTTTCCACATCCTTTCACATATGAGGCTAGTAGAAGTGTTTTTGAATAAATACCAATGTCTTCTCTACACCAAAGTGCCTCGTTGTCTTCCTAAAATGTGCTTCCCATATCATCTTCTAATGTTTTACAGCTGGAACACAGATGTGCCCCATGTGACAAAGGACATTATCTTTCAAATAGAAATTAGAGACATGTTTACCTTCTTAAAGTGCCTAATATTTATTAACAAATGTATGATCTACTTCTTATAGAGCACCCCAGGTGGTAGTTTCATGTCTGCACAGATCCGGAACTGTTGTGAGTGCAAAAATTAGTGTGTAGCTAAGACAATTTATAGATATATTTGAACTCCTCTTTTTGTGTTTGATTATTAGATGAAATTATTGCAAGTATGTATCCCACTTTTGGTGCCTCTCATTTCATAGTTTGCTCTGCATTTGGATGAAGTCTAATGGTTTGTGGTTAGTGTGGATGATTGTCTCTTTCCCCAAGATGTAGTGTTTCCATTATTTTCAAGCTTGCACAATGGCATAGAGCTCCTATCATATGTCAGGTATTTTCTGACTGTATCATTAAAATTTTCACTGTTATATGTAACAAGATGGCCATGTTGCATGATGATAGCTTCCATGGCATATTTAGATGCATCTGTCATCAACTCAAAAGGTTGATGCAAGACTGAGAAGACAAGAATAGGAGCTAAATATTCTCAAATGCTCTTTGTTGTATTTCATCCCAATGAAATGTATCTTTAGATCCTCCTTTAGTCACTTGGTTTAGTGGCCAAGCAACATGTGATAATCTAAGAACAAACCTGTGATAGAAATTTATAAGACCCAAGAAGATATGAAGTTTTGTGAGGGTCCTTGGTGTAGGCCATTATTGAATAACCCAAATCTTTTCTAAATCAACATGGACCCCTTCCTCATTCACAATATACCCTAGGTACTAAATTGTTTTCATCCTAAATGTGCATTTGTCAAGATTTGCATACAACTTGTGCTCCTGAAGAGTTTGAAGCACCTTATGAACATGTTGTAAATGTTCCTCCCATGTTCTATTGTAGATGAGTATGTCATCCAAGTAGAAAACCATGAATGAGTTGGTGAAGGGTCATAAGATGTCATACATCATCCTCATGAAGGTTGAAAGTGTGTTAATCAAACCAAAAGGCATAACCAACCATTCATAGAGACCCTTCTTGGATTTGAATGTAGTCTTCCTGACATTGGTGGGATCGATAAGAATTTGGTGATAGCCAAATTTGAGATCAATTTTGTTGAATAACTTCACACGATGGAGTTGGTCTAGTAGGTCATCAATCATGGGGAGGGGGTAACAATTCTTCATAATGATTTTATTCAGGGATTGATAGTCAATGAAAATACTCCATATTCCATCCTTTTTTAGTGATAGGATAATTGGGTTTCCATAGGGTGAAGAGCTTGGCTTGGTGTGACCCTTTTGGATCATTTCTTGAATCTACCTTTTTATCTCATCATTCTCCAGAACTAATTTGTGATACATAGGACTGTTAGGCAAAGGTGAACCTAGAATCAAATTGATAGAATGTTTTACCTGAAAGTGAAGTAGAAATCCCATGTTTTACCTATCTGCTTCTATTATTATGTTGATTATGTAGTTAGGAATGCAACATCAGCCCTCTTGAATCTGTGTGGCTTAACCACCATGAGAATGAATTGTTTTGTCTTCTACACCAATATCTTGCATTGCTTGGCACTAATCAAGGAGACAAATGTGGGAGGTGGTACCTCTAGTACCCTATAGCACCACATTATAAGAGTGAGGATGATTCTTTAAGTTCATGATTCATAGATGCCATGTCGATCATACATGAATGGCTGACCAAAGATTACATCACAAACATCCAGATTGATCACATCACACAAGACCTCATTTTGGAAAGGTTTTATTGCATATGATAGAAGACACTGGTGGGTGACACAGAGGTCTCTCCTTGGGCTCAACCATACAATACTATATGGATTTGGGTAAGGCTTCATGGATAGATTTGGAATTTTTATAACTTTAGCAGAGATTAAATTCTTTTGACTTCCTCTATCAATAATGAAATGTAGAGGCTTACCTTTCACCCACAACTTAGCATGAAACAACCTTTCCTTGTCATCTAGGTTTTCCTCATGCATCTGTGATGAAGCAATGATGGTATCAAGCTCAACATCTAAAATCTCTTCTTCATCTTATTTAAATATAAGGTGTGTATGAGGTAGAGTAGTAGATGTCAAGCATTGTGACTTAGAAAGCATGGGCTTGATGGCTCAACATTCTTCTTTGGAGTGACTTCCAGTTTTGTGGTAATCACACCATTTCCTAGTCTTTTCATTTTGGAGTTTCTTATCTTTGAACTCCTTTTGCTTCCAATTTTTGCCTTGTGTTTGACTTTTTTTGTCACTTTTCCATTTCAAAGTCTGACTCTTCGTATTCTTTCTTCCATGCTTTTGCTTCATCTTCACCGTGAACTTATATGCCTCATCGAGGGTTTCCAAATTGAAGAGTTCCATTTCCCCTATATGTACCATTATATTCCACCATGATATTTGAGATTCTTATGTTTCTCACTTTCTTGGATGCCTAATCTTGTAGATAGAGAATGAAAAATGTCAATGTAATCTTGAACAGACTGTTCCTTACCTTGGCAAAGTTGTTGCCACTATATGTATAGATCATTATATGCTCCAATGGGGTAGTATTCTTCTTTTATAGCTTCCATGAAATCATCCCAAGTAGGTTTCACCTCAAGGCCAATGTTATCTATACTAAACCTCTTCTTGTATACTTCTCACCAATTTTTGAAGGGCAATGATGCTTTCAAAAGAGCAAAAGTGATCTTCTCTCCATCAGTGAATTTATTTACAAAAAAGTAGGAAGATAAATGATCCAACCAATTTTCTACTACATCAGCATTGATTTTGCCTTCAAATTTAGGGATATCAAAATTCACCTAAACCTTAAAGAGTGTCAAGGAATAGAAAGGATGTTCCATGGATGAGGAGCTAGGGAGTGCAGATGAGGAGCTAGAATTCCCCATCAAGATTTGTTGGAGAATTTGGCCAAATTATTGCTGCATCTACACTTGTTACCACTAGAGGGCTTCATTCACCATTTCCTTGAAGGGATCAAATGTCTTTACATCATATACCATTTTATTTTTTTTGGAATGAATAGGTGGATAGTTTGTAAGCTCTATTATTTTCCACCCAAGCTTCTTATAGCCTAACCTCATCTTTGGGATCATACACTCTCAAGACAAATTACTCTGATACCACTGATCCAAAACTCAAAATTTTTGGTTGAAATATATTTCAAGAACATGAAAATAACACAATAACAATGATTTCTCTGAGAAGAGATGTTTTATTACTCATAATATTGTAAATACAAACATATGCTTATCTATGGGAAGAGATGTCTGATTTCCTTCTCAGGTTACATCTACATTTATACATACTTTGAAGGTAGGATGAGGATGTGTAAGGTCACCAATCTCAAGGGAGATGAAGTGGTTTGACTACCATGATTTACAACAATACAAAATTTGAGAAATTATTATTTTTAAAAACTTACTATTTTTAGACAACACTATTAAAATTAAAATTTAGGTCACTTCCATTAGTTTTTAGGTTTAAAACCCCATTGAGCATATATTTATCCATTTCATAATTTTATCCTCATTCTTATCTTTTCAATGGTTCAAATGGGGAGTCAATCATAGCTATGGTGCAAAAGTTATGGCTCTCAGAAGTTCTACCACCAATTGGGGTAGGACTGTCACCTGAATTGTCACATGAAGTGTTGCCCAAATCATCCACCCACTTAATAAAGTATTTTTTAGCTATAATTATGAATTTATGACCCCCTATTGATTCAAGGTTGATTTTACCAATTATATTAAAGCCCCATAGTATGAATGGCCATGGGGAGACAATAGGTTATAATTACTATGAGGCAAAATCATGTAGATTCCATGTTGATAACATTTGTCACATAATTTAACATATTCTTAAAATTTTGGTTCCCTGGTGGGCTAATAATACCCTTTTTGAATTAATTTATATGGCATTGTTTTTCTACTAAAATGGCCACCACATTCATTGTCATGTACTTGGATAACGGCCAACTTAGCTTCTTTAGATGTCAAATATTGGAGTAAGTGTCCATCAAAAGATCACTCAAATAATTCCTTGCTAATGATGATGTAATGGAGGGAATTTATTTATAATCTATGCTTATCATTCCTAGTGAAAGTATCTGGCATGATAGATTTGTGTAGAAAATTGTAAATATTAGAAAATAATTCTAATGCTTTCATACTACATGTGGTGGCCAAAAATGATAAAGATATGAGTTTGACATGGGATATCAATGGTGACTATAATAATTTGATAGTGAATATGGATTTCTCATCACTTTATGTCAATATGTATCAATAATATCGCACTTACCATTATATTGGCATGATGATTATCTTTTCGAGGAATATTTTCAATAGATAAGTATTCAAATTGAGCACTTAGACATTGAACTATATTATTATATGGAATTAAGAATTATTTATTGGTTTGGTAGACATACATGACTTGATTAATGACCAACTATGAATCCCCATAGACCTTAATAGATTTAACTCGGAGATCCTAAGCTGCATAGAGGCCAAGGATAAGTGCCTCATATTCTGCAATATTGTTTGTGTATGAGAAACTTAATCGATATAAAAGTGGCATTATTTACCCAAGTGGAGTGATAAAGATAGTTTTAGATCTATCACCTGATGCACATATAAAAATCTTAAATAACATCATCCATGTGTCATAAGTAATGTTGTAAACTATGAAATCATATCAAAAATTATCATTGATAGGATCCGTATTTAATAGTGGTGTTGTTGCCAAATGGTCTATAATTATTTGGCCCTTTATAAATTTTTGTAACATGATTTTAGATCAAATTATATGAGTATCATTACCCATTTGGCTATATGTCTAGAGAGATGCAGTTTTGACATAAGAAATTTTAAAGGATTTACTTTTTTAATAACATGTGTCTCATTATTGATCATATGGTGCCAGAGATCTTGTGTAGCAAATATGAGTTCCAAATAGATTTTTTCCATTAAGGAATAATTTTTTTCATAATAAACAAGTGTGTAACTGATGTATGAAATATCTCTCTCTTTATGTTGGTCATCATGTTGTGCCAAGAGTGCACCAAGTGTGTGATCAATTACAAAAATGTATAGGAGAAGTGGCCTATTAGGTATGGGTAGTACCAAGACAAGTGGATTCAACAAGTATTATTTGAGTGCATTAAAGCTTTCTTGACTTGTAATATCCCATTCAAAGTTTATATCTTTCTTAAATAATATTGTGAATGACTGAGCCTTATCTGCTAATTGTGCCACAAAGTGACATATTACCTAAATTTTACCCTATAAAGATCAATTGTAGAAGGAGACATATCCATTATAGATTTGAATTTATTTGGATCTAACTCAATGCCATGTTAGTATATTATAAATCCTAATAATTTATTATATGTGACACTAAATACGCATTTATTGCGATTTAGTCATACATTGTATTGTCTCAACCTTTCAAAAATTTGTCGTAAATCTACTACATGGCATTGTCACTATTTTGATTTAGCTAGCAAGTCGTCACATAATATTTAATTATTTTATGAATTAGAGAATGAAAAATATGGGTCATAGTTTTTTGGTATGTTTTTATAGCATTATTTAATCTAAAAGGCATGACTATATAACAAAAGGTACCCCATGCTGTGATAAAATAAGTTTTTTCTTGATCCTCTTCAGCTAATTTGATTTTATTATAACCAGTGAAATCATCCATGAAAGATAGAATCTCCTATCCTAAAGTGGAGTCTACTATCATATCAATGTTAGGTAGGGGAAATTCATCCTTAGGACATGCTTTATTTAAATTTTTATAATCAAAGCAACACCAAATTTAGCCATTAGTCTTAACAAATGGTACAATGTTGGATACCCATTTAGGGTGAGAAACTAGTCAAACGAAGCCTAGATTAAGGAGATGTTGGATCTCATATTTGACTAAAAGAACCACCTTAGGATGCATTTTTTTAATTTCTCATATAACTATCCTTGAATTTGGATAGAGTGTAATCTTGTGTACTGTAAATGAAGTATTTATGCCTGGTATAACTGAATAGGACCAAGTAAAAAATTTAGGGAAGTCCTTTAAAGTCTATCAAATATTTATATCCTCTTCTTTATGCAAGGTGACAACTAATAATATTATGTGAGGATTAATTTATATTCCATAATTGAATTCAACTATCCCTTCATTAAATAATGTAGATCGATCGGTGGTGTAAAATGATATAGGTAGGGTGTCATCTATGTCAATTGAGATATCATCTATAATGTTTGAACTCTCACCAAAGTATACCTGGGCATTTATGGAATGAGGAAACCTATTCTTATGATAAAAGGAATGGATATCCTCATATGACCCTAAGAATTATAAGAGAGCTTCATCATTAGTAAATTCATCAAAAGTGAGTAGATCTGGAGAAATAGTATCATCAGTAAGGTTGGGATACACAACTAAGAGTGTAAAGATATGATTCACTATATTATCTATCCATGGAATGGGTATAAAAACACTATATGCTAAGAAGCATGGTGAGAATACTTAACATTAGATGTGTTATCCTTATATCCAAGTCTCTACCTACCTTTTTTATCAGATGCCTCAACAGGATTAGGAATTCCTTGTTTATGTTTTTTGAGGCCTTATCCCGTGTAGCACATTTTTTTGAAATATTTTATTTCAAATAGATAATTAAATATATTATCATGTATGCCTAAGATGTCTATGGGAGACATATGTGAACTCTGAATAGTATATTGTATAGGTGCTATAGTAAAATACATGTGAGGAATATATTTATGTGTAGTCTCTGTATTATGACAATATTTGAATGGTTTGTGATACATATGGAATGTGTATATATAACCTTGGTAAAGAAAATTTAAACATGCATGTAAATTTGAGGGGACAAGATGCATATCATGAATCCAAGGTCTCTTAAGAAAAATATTGCAATTAAGATCATTGAGCATAACTTTACATGTTGTAGGTAGTGTTTTAGGTCCCAATATAAAATTTAATGTTATCCAACCCAAAAATTTGCATGAAATATTATCAAATCCTCAGATGTTCATATCATAATGATCCAAATCCTTAACATTTATACTAATAATTTTAATAAAAGAGATATTACAATCTACATTTTTTTATAGTTGGTGAGACACCTCTTGTTCTACAAGCTTGTCTAGAATATAGTGTGGTAAAAATAGAGGGGGTGCCCTTATTCTATTTAGATTATGGTACAATGTAGATAGTACCAATAATCCCCCATTTTACCTATGTTTCTTTTTAGATTCTTAAATATATTGGGCATATAAATTCCATGAATGTCTTGGTAAACTTGAGGATAAATTTCCTCACATAACCTTCTAATCTCATTTTTGTACGTATAGATAAACATAAAAGAATCATCCTCACAAATTCTATTATCTACATACTCTACAGATGGCTACCATAGTTCTCCATTGGCCCTGTGTATTGTCCAAGGATGACATCCAATAGACTTGGCATTATATAAAATTTTCCATTAGCAGACCTTTGCTCATTGGGACTTTTATCTAATACTTATTATCTCTCCTAGGGCCACAATTTTATCATAAGTCAAGAAAATGTCTAGTCATGGGGCCCATTCTACTTGTACATAAGTGATTCTAGTAAAATGATATAAAATGTTCAAAAGGGCCATGGCTATAATGATACTAGGCCTAAATTTGATGATACTATTGGAGTAAATGGCCCCCACGGGGTTCAATCTTTGACCCTTCACCAACCACTATTTCAATTTTCCATCTACAATGTTTTACTTGAGCCATAAGACTTGATTATAGGCTTACTCAATTGTTTTGAGCCTGAGGTATCTCTCAAATTCCCTTCTTGAAATATATGCAATTGATTTTTTCCCTTTTAGAAGGTGTAAACAATCCTTATAATAATTACCATTAAAGAATAAATCATTGAACAAATCAATACAAGGCATTACCTTTAGTTTCACTATCACTTGATGAGTCCCATTGTCTTGATTCGTAATAGGTCACCAAAATAATGTTTCTCCTCTTGAGATAGTCAATCTTATGAACATTATGGTGCTATAGACTCCACTACATTCTAAAGGGTTGAGTGATATGAAAACTTAAAATCTAATGTACTCTTGTCAATACATTGTTTGTGTATTCAATGTTTATAAAAATGGAGTATACAGAAGGGGCTTGGACACATGATATTTTTAGAGAAGCTATTTTGATGATCTAAGCTATGCAATTTATTTAAAAACTATCTAGATGTTCTTGTTCACTGAAGGAAGCTATGGATTTTGGTCGATTGAGAGCTTAGGTTTGCAATGTTTGATTAATGGTGAATTGATCTTCTTTGGATTAGATGTTTCATATATCACCCAAATTCTATGCCTTGAATACATAATCCATGGAAATTCAATGCAATTAATAGCTTTTGATTTTATTCTTGTTTTAAATTTAAATGTGTCAGTTAGCTTTGATGGGTTTATTTTTACCATATGGTAAATTTTTGTTAACTTTGTATGTCTAGTCACTTTTTCAATATAAGTGTCAATTTATCACTCACCATCTTGTGATTTGTTGTCAAATTCATTTATTCATATTTTATCCATGCATCTCTTGGATCATGACACTTGTATGTTTCTCACTTACCCAAGTATTTAGATTAACAATCCTACTTTATATGCTTTGGGGATAAGAGTTAACAAAATTAAACCATGTGGAATGATCTCAAGGTTATAGGAATTTGAAGACTTGGTGCCACAACTATTTGAAATTTGCATTATGTATGTCCCTATTAAGACTTTGGGTGGATGGAATGTTGATGTGTGGCATGAGCTAGGCACTACAGAGACTTAGTGCCTCATATCTATAGAACCATTGGGCTATTAACTTGATAATTCTCCTTTAAAGCTTTGGGTTGATGAAATTATTCCAATTTTCAAGCCTTCAAAGCTTAGAACCTCAAGGCCATTAGATTGTGGGGACTTGTAACCATTAGAATTTGTTTTGACCTTTTGGATTCTTGGTTCATAGAATTATACCACTTGTCAAACCCTTATAAATATGGGAACTCAAAGACTTGGGACAATTAGAATATTAACTTGATTTTGAACTTCCATGGTTGCAGGTAATGTGGTTATGCCACATGGCAAGTTTTTGAGGCTTGAATACTATGAAATTTTAAAATTTTCTTTGGAGTGAACTTTATCCTGGTTAAATGTGGTTCTACCATGTAGATGTCCTATGGTGACCCAGTTATTGATAAAGTACATAACTTTTGTCAAAATGTGGTATGTTTTGAGTAACACGGTAATGCCATCTATCCATGTCTCAAATCTTGAAAATTTTGAAGAATTAGAATATTTTATAAAGGCTGAAGGGCTCTGAGTAATGTAATATTTCCACTTGTGCTAATCTTGGATGGTAAAGATAGGGCCCATACATGAATACTTTGTAAGTCCCTATAATAGTCATGTGGGCACATAATAAAATCAAAGAGACATTAGGTCATGACATATTAGTTCTTAGTCTATAAATCATAAAGTCAATTAAGAAGAACTATGAAAACCCAAGGTTTAAAATAAATTAAAATCAATGTCAAAACTTTTATTTTCATAATTTTAACATCTGTAAATGTAGACATTGATGACAACCTTAGCCTTATGCATATTAAAACCAATGTCATGGATCTCTAAGGTTTATATAACCTTGAAATAAATATATTCAAACTATAGAAAGTCCTTATTTGATTTCAAAAAATGGGGTGTGAGCATTAGGGAACAACACACCTTTTGTGGAGAATTTATTATTCTATTATGAGGGTCTATTGACCACCTTTTGTGGAGGAGTTACTCAACACTCTCTTATATGTATATCTCACTTGGTGAGATTTTTTAGTTAATGGATTATTGTTATTTTTAGTTCTTATTTGTCTAATGCAATATTCTCATATTAATTTCATCTATCTTGTAGTTATGTGTTGTGTGCTTGTTTGTTTTACACCTATCACAAACATGTGCATCTGCATGATCTAGTGATCCTGACCATAACTTGATAATAACTCCCAGGAGTAGGGAATTCTAGTTTGGAACATGTCATAGATAATCATTGAAAAAATGTAGTGATTAAAGTTCTTGGAGGTACTACTATAATTATGACTATAGTTGGTCCTAACTGAGCCTGTGAAGGAATGGTAGTAGAAGATAGGGTCACCATTACATGCCCTGTAGGGGTATAGATTGTGGTATACTTATGGGAGGAATACATGGTCATCAAATCTCAATCTCATGAATATGAAGCTCCCACATAATCAGCCAACCATTCTTGTTCCTTTATTTTCATATTCAATCATACATGTGAAGAGTCTAGTTCAATAGCTTCAAAGTTGATGATAAGAAGTTGAAACAAAATTGATATTTATTTCATTAATTTCCTAAGTATATTCAGGCTATAAAAAGTTATTCAAATATTTTGATTGTACCACCTTATCCATGTAAAAAGTGAGCAACTGAATCACTTGATCACTACTTTCAAAAATTATGCTTTTAACCTCTATTTTGAAGCTACTGGCAATAGTCTATAATAAGCTGTCAAAATGTTTTGGTTATAATTTTCCCTAGTGGTGTGTATATACCATTAGTGTACATATCTCATAGACTTTTTATGGTTTTTTTTCTTGGTTTGTCACTTGTTTAACCAACTCCTACTTATATTTATGTCATTTCATCAACTAAATTCTCTTGCTAGTTATGTAATTTTAAACTAAAGCAATATCTAGAAGCTGTAGAAAATTGAGATGCTAATACTACTTTTGGCTTACTGCATTGTCAATAAAACAAAAAATTTAATCCAATCTCTTAAAATATTCATAAAAATTGACCACATTGTTCCACTATGGTTGTGATTCTCCCCTTGACTATCAGATTGAACATGTTATATTATAGAGGTTTTTGGTTGAACTATGTACATTGTCCACTATATATTTTATAGGTTATATTATGCCTTATGCCTCCAGTCTATTATTAGTTTATTGGATCCCACAAAACATCTTCTTTAAAACTCCTCTAGTAAAATCTACCATGGAAATGGGGTCTTTATACATCTCAGATTCATCCTCAAGTCTAGTTTTTCTTTTATTTGTTAATGCGAAGAGTTATTCTTCTCTCAAAAACTTTATAGGCTTCCCTCTAGTGATTATTATCCTTAATATTACCCTTTGGAGTTTGTTCAAAGTCTCATAAAACTCAATGGTCAATCTAGGCTCCTCAATGATCACCAATTCTTACCTAGATAAATTCTCTAATTGTATTTTCTATATCCATTTTAGATTCACTAGTATGTCTTAGAGAGAGATCTGAGAGGCAAGGTGTAAAGATATTTGTGGTGGATGCATGATATTGAATGGAGATGAGTAATTGTAATGGGGAGGTGTAGATAATGAAGGAAAAGGTGGTATGAACAACCTCTCCTTAGAGATCTCTTTCTAAGGATGGGTTTTGAAAACATATTTAGTGAGGCCAAGAAACTCCTTGATTGAAACATTTATTGAATCCATTAGGAGAACTTGTGTAATAGTCACACCCAATTGGGTAAGGATATGGGTTTATAGGGCCTACATGGAAAAAACATCTTGGGATATTTGATCCTCAAAATGTGGACTAGGGATTACAGTACCCAAGTCAGGTGTGGAAACAACTGGACATGTAATGGAAAATTAGGTTATACTAATTGATGTATGTACCATACTCATGGGATTAGTGATAAGAATATTTTCAGTCAAATAATCTATATTTTTAGTATGTGCCATACCAGTTGAATCTAAATAAGTTATGGAAATTGGAAGGATTAATGTTTAAGTAGGGGACATCTTAACCCATGTCAAGCCTTGTGGAGAAGTTATTGAAGTGACCATATATGGGATAACTAAAGTAGTTGATATGACCACCATAGTGTTGATTGTCATACTTGTTCTACTTCTTCAACTTATTCTTATGGTGTTTCTTTAGTGTGAGGAAGACTGGGACTTGAAATTTCAAAATTTATCTATAAGGGCACCTTATAAAAAAATCTAATGATGCTTCTTCATATGGGTTGCATCCATATATTATTTTTAATCCATATTATTTAGGCTCATCTAGAAGTTATTTTGTCTCTCCTTGGTAGGAAGAGACCTTATCACAAAAGTTATTATAGAAGGGGTGGTTATCACCTATAATGGAGGAGAAGAGAAATTACTTGTTATTAGTTCCCTCAGTTGCTCATCAACATATTCTTTTGTTTCTTCCTTTGATTGAGGTTGCCTAACTGGTTCACAGTTCTTTTCCTTTTGTTCTATCCTAATTGCAACTTCTCTTAATATAGATGAATCATATTGGATCATTTGAGCGATCCTCATATACATTTGTGCCTTTTTCATTCTCATATAAACATCTGAATCATCCTCATGGTTAAGAAAGATTAATTCATGCTCATACTCTTGATGGCCATAATATTTCTTAAATTTTCAATAGAATTTTTAAATGAGCCCATGTGTTTTTAAGTTTTATCCAATTTCTCCTAGTTATGGAACTATTACCTCCCAATGTTGAGAGGTGTCTTTTGATATTTGGAAAATTTGGCCCTCCTCATATTTTCATCTACACTTTTAAATAGTTGGTAAGCTATCTATTACTCAAAAAATTTATATGGTACAAGTACTGGTAGTAATAGGGGAACTACTAATGTACCCTCAACTCTAATGACAATGTGATCTAGACAGAACTAGTAGTCAAGTTATGATCTGAGTGATATTTTAATTTGATCATAAAAACTAGGCATAGGTTGCCCATTTATTGCTCTATATACCATTGGGTAGAAGGTGTCTGCTATTTTCTACATATGCCCCTTATATTTGTGTATATGAAGATGGTCAAAGTCATCACAAATCTATTTTATCCCCTTTAGTTTCCAAGGTAAAAAATTGGCTGGAATAATTTTACAAATAAAATTTACCAAATATGAAAGCATTTATAAGTTGGATTCTACTTGTTCATACATATGGTCTATTTAGGATTTTAGGTTGAAGCTTTTAATTTCCCCCAATGGGGGTGTTTTCAATTAGACCTGCACTCTTGTGAAGGTAATTTTAGGCCTTCACAATTTGCTAAAACATGGAAACAATCCTAGGTTATGGGTGACCTAATCAGTGAATTGAATCTCTAGATCTAAGGGCTAGCTCCCTTTGGTGTATCAATTAGGATCTTACTACTCTACGCTATAATCTTCCTATAAAAATGGAGAAAGAAAGCTTGAAAGAAAATCCTACCTAATGATGGTAATACACCTGAATGATTGGTTGATCTACTCAATTAGAGATCCTAAAAAAACACTAATTTAGACAATAGAAAGGCTAAATTTTCAACTCCAATTGACCAATATGCATAAGTATTTCATGAAAAGGTTTGATCTAGTAACTAAAACTTGAGGGAAATAAAAGAATAGGCCTAATTGAAGGCACTAATCATCCACTTACATCAACTAAAATTCCAACCAAAAGAAACTTAAACACAGAGCATGACCTGCATAATTTGACCAGATAGTAATTAGGTAATAATCAAGACTTTAAAAATAAGAAAACTCTATCACTTATTCAAATCAATGAGAAAATACACTATACCAACTTGCTAGAAATTGAAAACAACAATCCTTCTATTAATATGAAAAAGGTTACAACTCAGTCTTTTGTAGTATTTTTGTCTTACTAAAAGAAGGATGCAATTCAAATCTAAAAAACTAACTTGTATAGAAAAATACACAACAACCAAGAGGCTGGTGTTGAAAATAGAAGAAGATAACTCTTTCATTAGCCCATGTCTAATTTTTGTTATGCCAAGATAACAAAGCCTTCTAAATTTCTCTTTTCTTGTCTTTTATCTTGCATCAAAACTCATGGGAATTGAAAATGGATGGTGGGCCTATTTTGGACTAATATGTTCCATACATGGAAAGCTACACCAATCTCCAAATAAAGAACTCAACTTAAATTGCTTGAAATAAGAGAACAATCGCCTTTGCATGAAATCAATGCTAATGCTAAACTTAGAATTCCATTTAAACTGTTGGAATGTTGAAAGCTTTGGATTGCATGGAAACCAAGGAGAAGCATGATCTTGAAAAATATTCAACTAAATCTTTGACCAACTAAAAATAACCTTTCACTATTAAGTTCCTCGAGCCTTTTATGAATTTGAGTCTTTATTCTAGAACCAAAAGAGTCGTGCATGTCTTGGAATGATTTGATTATTTAATTTATTATTTGGCATTCCTTTTGTTTTAGTATTGGATTGTAGATCCTCCTATATATATATAAATGATATCTTTATTGGTCTTCGCATGCTTCTGCATGTACCCTTCAGCATTCATTTTTTGGTTTATTTGCTTTGTTTATTCCTGTAAACTTTTCCTCTATCTATTTATCTCAGGCTCCTATTGGATTTTATTTCTTTCTATCTATTTCCTTAGATAAAATTTTTAAAGGAATTCTATTTCCATGAGCTTTTAGTTCATCCTTTTCTTTGACTTATCTCCTTGTCCAAGTCTCTCGAAGGAATTCTTTCAGACAATTTGTTTGAAGGAATTACTTTGGACTTTTGTCCATGACCTTTCTCAAAGGAAAAAATCCCTTCAATATTTATAAAGTGCCCCTATTGCTCCAAATGACCCTTCATAAATCTTTGATTACCCCTCATATTTTTTGAAATTGACTTTTTCAAAGGGAAAGTGCCCTTCAGACTTTTTTTTATTGGTTCATTTCTCACAGATAATTATTCCATAGGAATTCATGCCTTTGGGCCTTTCAAAATGGTCCCTCAGATTTTCTACTTGGAACCTCCTTGAAGGGTAGATACCCTTCAATATTTTTGTAATGGACCTTTGCATTTTAAATAGTCCTTCACTTTGTAAAGTGCCCTTCAGGATTTTTAGAAATGGTATGTGCATCCCTTCCAAAGGGCAGATACCCCTCAAAATTTTTGAAAGCATCCTTTTCCTTTGATAAATGCCATTTAGGATTCATGAAAAGAACCATTCAGCATCTAAAATAGCCTTTTAGGCTTTTATAAATGGTCTTCTTTTGAAAGACAACCCTTCGACATATTTGTGATGAACTTTCCCGAAGGGTTGGTACACTTCAGGATTCTTGTAATGTCCCTTGAAACTATGCCTTTGAGATTTCTTGAAGGGTATATACCCTTCAAGATTTTTGTAATGCACCTTCCCAAAGGGGAAGTACCCTTTGATTTTCTTGAATGGACCATTTCCTTTCTTTTGAAAAAAATGTCTGAAAGATTTGAACCTTTCTTTCTCATAAGCGTTCTTTTGAAAGAATTCTTTCAGATAATTGTCTAAAAGAATTCCTTCAAACTTTTATAAAGTTATTTTCCATTCTGACAAGCCCTTCGAGCCTTCTATATAGTCCTTTTCTGAATGGAAGAGCCCTTCAAAAAATTTGTTTTGAACTTTCCCAAAGGGCATAAACTCTTCAAGATTTTTTCAATGGTCTTTTTTTGAAGGGCAAGTGCCCTTCCGCCTTTCTATAATGGACCATTCCTCTTGTATTTTTTTGGGACAAAAGTTTGAAAGAATTCTATCTTAAGCCTTTTCAAAGTATCCCCTCAGCCTAGTCCTCTTCCTCTTCTTTGAAAGGCATGCTTAAGCAAATTTCTAAATGATAGAGGTTGTAATTTTGACCTGTAGGGTCAAAAATTATCAACATTTTTGGTGATTCTTATAGAAATAATGCCTACTATGCTTAAAAACTTGGCCATATACATGGTATTGAACTCACAAAAATAATGTTAAACATGGTCCATGACTACAAATCTCCTTTGACTAGAAAAGAAGTAACCTTCATCCTTCAAAAGAGAAGGAAAACACAAAACAAGAAAGATAACTAAGAAACAAATGTGCACACAAGCACTTATTGGAACAAAATAGAATGAAACTAATGTGCATGAACAACACTTGGAGAAAATCAAAACAACTAAATATGTACAACGAGCTTTGCTCTTTAATAACAATGTTTCAGATGTATCCCATTGACTAGGATTGGAAGCTCCTGACCATCCAACTTTATAAGTTGGAAAGCATTGTGGGATTTACAGCTAGAAATTATGTATGGGCCACACCAAAGAGAATAAAACTTGGTGTGCCTTCCTATTTTAGCCCTATCCTCATCCCACTTGAGTACCAAATATCCTTCCTTGAAATTTCATGAAGAAACTCCTTTGTCAAAAGTTTTATTCCCCTGTGCTTGATGAATCTCCATGGCTAGCATGGACTGATTTCTTGTCTCTTCTAACTCCATAAGCTAGTATACCTGATTTCCATAGGATCATTCTCCAACAACTCAAGCTGATGCATTAGTTACAAAGTGGGAAATTTAAGAGAAATAGGCAACCTTGCTTCCTTACCATATACTAGCTTTTATAGAGAGTTGGATATTGATCTTTTGTAGATGGTCTTATTAGTCCATAGAGATGACTTCTATTTGAGATGCCATGACCTTTGATTATCTTCAATAGTCCTTCTTATGATCCTTAATAGGTTCTCATTCATAGATTCAGCAAGGCCATTGCCTTGTAAATAATAGTTCGATAAATTGATAAGATAAACTCCATGTTGGACAACCCATTGGCTCATCTTAGATCTCACAAAAGCTATTGGATTATCAGAAATAATAGTTGAAGGAACTCCAAACCTAGTAAGCAAACCTTCATAGAAATCAAGAACATTTGCTTCATTTGCTTCTTTCAATGCTATTTCTTCTATCCAATGTTTGAAGTAATCCATAGCTATTAGAATCCATTTATGCCCTAAACTTAAAAGAGGATTAATGAGGCCAATAGAGTCCAATCCCCATTGAACAAAGGGCTGATCCACTATAATGGGTTGAAGAAGTAAGGCTACAAGCTTAACTTTTCCTACAAACATAGCACACCGTTTCTAATTTCTAACCCATGTATGGCAATCACCAAATATACTAGGCCAATATTACCCACCTCTCATGATCTTAAGTGTTGTAGTTCTTGTAGAAAAATTTTCTACACCATGCACATCATGGAATTATTCAAGAAATCTCTGATTTTGGCTTGGTTCTACACATCTTAGCAACATTCCATTGATATATTTTTTGAACAAAACACCATCAACAAGCAAAAATGGAATTGATTGCAATCTAAAATATCTTCTCTTTGAAGCATTGAGATGAGAGGGATAAATACCATATTGGAGATAACTTACCGAGTCATGAAACTAGCTAGAAGGTGAGGTATGACCAGCTGTAACCTCTTCATCATTTAACACCAAAATAAGCTCATTAGCCTCTTGCAAGTCTTGTGCCATATGCTCACACAATCCTTTGCCTCTAACCAAATTTGTGACTTTAATTTCCACATCATATTCTATTACCTTGGTTATCTAACCAACTCTCTTCTCATTTATATCCTTGTTCAAAAGAATCTCTTTGATGCTTGGATGGGCAACCATTAGGTGTATCTTATTGTTAGACAATAAGTATCTAAACTTCTTAAGAGACCTTATGACTAAAAGTACATGATTTTCAACAAAATAATACCTTGTTTCATACTCTTCCAAGCCTTGGCTATAGAAATATATTGGTTGCTTTAAAGCCTCATGATTTTGCTGCATAAGAATGCCTGAAATGGTGTCCATGTTAGCATAAGTGTAAAAAATGAAATCTTTCATGAAATCTGAATTTATAAGTGTAGGAGCACTAGCTATGACCTTCTTAATATCCTCAAACCCTTTTATTCCTTATTTGGACCCGTTGAAGTTCTAATTTTTATTTAACATGGTTGTACGTGGCTTAGCTAAAATGGCAAAATCTAAAATATATCTCCTTATGAAATTGATTTTTTCAAAGAAACTTTGCAAAGCCTTTTTGTGCTTAGGCAAGGAGAGTGCAAGAATGGACTAGATTTTTTTAGCATCTATGCTTAAACCATGATTTGAAATAACATGCCCAAGAAGCTTACCTTCATGAACTAAAAAAACACACTTTTTGGGATTAGCAACACCCCAAATTGCCTAGACCTTTCAAACACTTGATTGAGATGAACCATGTGATATTTTACAATCTTTGAAAACATTGTTATATAATCCAAATAAATAAGTTCAAACTTGTTAAGAAGGCCTTGGAATTCCATATCCATGGCTCTTTGAAAGGTTTCTCTAGCATTAGATAAATTGAATGGCATATTTATTTATGAAAATGTCTTCTTCCTTGACCAAAATCTAATTGTAGCCACTGTATCCATCCAACAAAGAAAACCTCTCTAAACCTACAATAAGCGGTAAAATTTATTATATTGATGGAAATAGATAGTGATATTTAAGTGAAGACCTATTCAAATCATGAAATTTAACACAAATGAATCTCACCATTCTTCTTTCTTACTAGAACAAAATTTTCCACCCAAGTTGAGTGCTTGATTGGAAATATAATAGCTGATTATATGAGCTTGTGAAGCTTAGCTTTCATCAAAGGCTTAAGGTTTGGATTGATTGGCCTTTATCTTTATCTCCCTGGTTTAGTTTCCTCCTCTAACTCAATGGTGTGTTGAGATAAACTTGGATCAAAACCTTTGAGATCACTATACTATCATGAAAATATATCAACAAAACTTGTGCATAACTCAATGAAAGCTTTATTTTGGGAAGGAGTGCATACCTTATGTCAGGTAAATACCTACAATAATCAATATGCTCTGATACTAACTGTTAGGTGACCCCTTATCCAACGGAAGCATAATTGATTACTTTCTTATAAGCAATTAAACACGAAATTATACCAGAATGATAAAGTAACTAGAAACTTGAGACAGCAAAGAATTTGAGAGACAATACACATTCTTGTATTAAATATTACTAGAAGAAAATACAATAAGGAAGATGCCACTTCTTCCTCCACCTCAAAGGCTCGCCATACCTCAAGACCTTCTTCCCTCTCTCTCTTTCTCAACACAAAACCAACTCCACAACCTGAGTTGCTATCCCTCCTTGAATGCTTTAGCTGATCTCCTTGACCTTACACCTATAGATCTCCTTGACCTTGCTTGCTTCAATGCTTTTACTTGCCTTCTTGATAATTACAATACATGCCTTATGGGTCTTTAAATAGGATCCCATGCTTACAAAAAATAAAACTCTAGTTACAATAATTAGACACGCAGCTCGTGACTATAATTAGTCATTTGACATGCAAACACTCGCTTCACTTAACTGACTGTTCATCAACAACAGTTTGGGAAATACACAGGCGACCGATGCCAGTCCCTGCTTGTCTAGTGCTGTCGATGTCGACTGACTCCCTACCGTCGCCGGTTTCCTTCTGCACTGCATCTAACTGACGTCGATCATGTTGCCGATGCTGGTGCTTCTGGTTCTTCAGCATCCTCTTCTTTGTGTCTGCAAACAGTTGAAGCTTTTAGCTCCACACTTTAACAATCTCCCACTTAGAGATAAATAGCTGCAACTTGTACCTGTACCTGTACACCATCTATTTTGTTCTTTAGGCTCTATATCCCTCTTCAATGTCACTCTTGAAGACCAACCACCACGCAAACTTGTGATGTTATACCTGTCTCTTATGCCACAAGAATTTTGTTGCTCCTAAATTCTCCATGACACACTTCTGAACCAACTCTACCCTTAGCTCAAAAAACTCCCTGTATATGAAACCCTACAACAAGTAACACAATACAGGAATAAGATAATGTAGCTAATATTATCCAACCTGGTAAAGATAAAATACAATGGTCAAACCTCCATTGTTCTGCAACCTAATCAAGACCATATACCATAGCCTTCTGTCTCATGTGTCCATCCACTCTCTTCTCTAAAATGGGAATCCATCCCTCTATATAGTGCTTTCTTCCAGCTGACAACACTACCAACAAATACCTATTTGGTTCTACTCCAAGGACTCACACTCCTCATCCATGCCAAGCTCCCACTGTTTATAGATTCTACCTGCATTGCTTCTTCCATCTTCCTAGTTCATGACTATCAGTAAGCAATATAAAGAAGGTGAACAATGAATATGAGGTTCACATACCTTTTTTGACCTCCACATGGGTGTTTTGAGACTTATAGATCCACCCAACATTTGTTCCAGTGATCGATATCGGCCATCTCCCAGTCTGCTCCCGACCAATGTTGGTTCCCTGCACTAACCCTGACTGCCAACGTCATTTCCCTGGTTGACGCCAGTGTCCATTCTGCCGACGTCAGTCCTTATGACCGATGTCAGACTTCTCCTACTTGACCTACCGACCTTGCTGGTCTGCACATGACCGATATTGGTATCTGGATGACCGACGTCAGTCCCAAGTGATCGACATCGGTGTCTGTGTGTTCCTGTAAGTGATGAAATTTTCATCTGTGAGCTCTTCTTGGATTAAACCTCTATCCATGCTGCCCTGCTTAGATTTATTCAGCCCCTGTGACTGATCTCTATCCTTCATCTCCTCCATAAACACCAAGGCTTCTTTGTTCCTATCAAAAGCATCAAATGTCCTTTTTCTGCAATGAACTCTATTTATGCTTTCTAAATTTGAACACATACCTTTTGAATCAATAACTTCCATTCCCTTCTTATTCATGTGACCAAGCCTATTAGACCACATCTTTGAATCTACACCAGAAGTAGAATCAGTAATACAAGTAGATAGATAAAGAGTATCTACTTTCTTACCTCTTGTTAGAACACGTGCTCCCTTGGTAACCTTCCAAGAATCTACTGTGAGGGTTATTGTGCACCCCTCATCTCCCAACCTTCCTACAGAAATCAGACTCTGCTTCAGAATTGGAACATGCATGACCTCTTTCAACACCCATGTGTTGTCAATCTACAATCTCAGCTGCACTTTCCCTTTGCCAACTATCTGACAAGGTGTACCATCCTCTAAATAGAGAACTCCAAAGTCTCCCTGTTCATACTCATAGAAAAAATCTCTATTTGGAGATGCATGAAAAGATGAACCAGAATCTAAAATCCATGATCCTACCTAACTATCCAAAGAAAGTATGAGAGCATCCTGTATCACAATATTTGCATCCTTTGCTTCTTCAATACCTGCATGTTGATTCTCTTTATCTCTCAACCAACACTCCTTTGTATGTCTTTTCTTTCCACAAAACTAGCAGGTAATACCTTTGGACTCGGATCTCCTTCCCGACCTTGATTTCCCTTGCTCAACCTTCTCCCTTTGCCTTCCCCTACTTTCTGCACTTAGAGCATTCCCTGATGATTCACCTGTGCTTCTCCTGCGTATTTCTTCATTCAAGATCACACTCACAACATCATCAACTTTTAAGATTTTAGAAGCAGATGCAAAATTACTTACTGCCATAACCAAATCGTCCCAACTTTCAGGCAAAGAACATAAAATCAAGAGAGCCTTTACCTCATCATCAAAAACAATATTGACTGAAGCTAGTTGGTTTACCAAACCATGGAAATCACTGAGATGAGTATGTACCGATCCATCTTCCTACATTTGCAAAGTAAATAGCTGCTTCATAAGATATACCTTATTAGAAGCCGAGGGCTTTTTGTATAAATTTGCCAAGGACTTTATCAACTCTTCCGCTGTCTTACACTGTGATAAGTTGGAAATCACAGACGATGCAAGGCTCAACCTTATGGAATCGAGAGCCTTCTAATCAAGAACACTCCATTCTTCATCCTTCATATCTGTGGGCTTGCATGCAACCCCACCCAACGATAAGTACAAATCTTTTTGATACAAATAGTCCTCAATCTGCATCCTCCAATGTTGATAATTCTTGCCGTTAAACTTCTCCATTCATAGCTTACTTTCTTCTACCATTGTTGAACTCCCACTCAATCAAAAAACCCTGTGAATGACCTGTAATCAAAAAACAATACCCTGCTCCTACAAATCGTAGCTCTGATACCACTTGTCACCTTATCCAACTTCAAAATATTACTAGCTACAATATCTACATTGGCATAGTGTTCTTACTTTATTGACAAGGATGACTTCTCTTTCCTTATCTCATCATCACCACTAAAAATATTCTCTAGTGTAACCAATCCCTTGGGTATCCTATTCATTTTTAGTTACATAATCTGATCACCATATTGTTGTAAGTGTTTTGATTGGTTTCTTGAAGAAAAATTAGCCTCTTGTTGCAAGAATCTAAAAAATTTATTTTTATCTTCAAACACATACCAATTCTCATGATTATCTAGAATATAAGGCCTTACAACCACCTTTATATGTGACTAATTTTTTTCATTTTTTATATCATCTAAATTGCTAAATTGAGACCCAGCAACAACTAGCCTATTAGCATGTTTATTCTTATCTCTTGGTATTCCTTGAATGTTAAAAGCCTAAAAATCTTCAAGTAAATCCCATATCTATGCTTGTAAGATTTAAGCAACAAATTTTTGCATATATTCAAACCTCTTACTTGGTGGACTACAAGTTCACTATCTCCAAACACTTGAAAATAATTGACTTTCATCTTCCAAACCCACTGTAAACTGTGGAGAAATGAACATCATTCTAGCTCTAGTTCCATGCTTATTCCTTGATCCATCAAAGTACAATTGCCAAAAACTTTCATTAAACTCATCTTGTTTGACTATAGCTAGAATTGGTGCATCATTATCATGAAGGCAATACACACCAAGACCCTCTTATTCAATTATTTTATAAGGATCATGCTCATGAAAATTAGAATAACACTCATCAAGAAACAATTTTTTAGCTCCATCCAAAGGTGATTTCTTTTCTACATCACTAATTTCTAGCACATCATCTGAGATGATACAGTTAGTATTCATAACACTTGGTGTATATGGCTCCATATAAAAATATGAAATAGGCTTAAAATGAATTGTTATCTTGGTACCATACCTAGTTTTAAACAACAAATAATTCTAATCAGTTGATAAATATCCCCCAATCTTGTAGGTAAAATCTCTTTAAAGGCATATAACAAAGTAAGGAGGCAAGTCTACCACAACAACATTCTACTAAATAGTAACATTGGGACATGCATGTAATGTCAATTTTAGATCCTTGATGATGCCTACCATCTTAGTTGGTGACCCATCTAATTGTAATAATCCTTTATCATTTAGCTTATAAACAAGTCCAAGCTTGTCTACAATCTATTTAGGCATGACTGTACTACTAGCTCTACTATCCACCATATAATTATGAATCAAAGTATCACCTACTATCAAAGAAAGGTAAAAAGTAGTTTTCTTTGATTTTCACTCAAATTTTTCCACTTTTTCCATCTTATTTTCTTATTGTACATATTGCTAGTTGGCTGATCCAAATTAGCCAAGACAACACCTTCTTTCTCAACCAATTTTAGAGATAATTCAAGAGCTGAAAGATATTAAATGAGCTTATATTTTTGTCCTAGGATGGAAAGAGAATACCACATGCTAATGATAATATTAAATTTCTTAATTTGATCTACTATACTGAAATGAGACCCACTAACCTTTGAATGTGCTTTCTGAAGCATTGGTTGTTCACGAACTAGAGGTAGTTGATGGACTTTACTAACCTCTATATTCTAATTTTTCTTAGTTCTAGGGACAAGAAGTTTATCTTTTTTACTCTTATAAATAACCCTAGGATTAATTAAATCATTTATCACCTCTTGAGCATGTTTAATGGGTGTTATTTTAACTCTAGTTACAACTATGATTGGACCACTTAATTTCTTAGTTTCAACACCTTGAGTAAAAGCAACATGATCATATACTTGCCAATTTATATTAATGGCATCAGACTACCCTTGAACTTGATAAGTCTCTCCTTGTGATACCAAACCTGTATCTTGGTACTGACCTCCTTGAAAAGAACACTCTTTTTGTGTCATTTATGGCATAGTGATGTTTTGTAATACCAAGGCTTGGTTTTGAGCATCATTGAGATTTAAGGGATACCAACATAAATACTACATCATGTTGATTTGAAGTGGGTTGGGAAAAATAACCTTTGAAGTGGAAGGAATATTAGGATAAAGGTTAGCATATGGCTTAGCTAGATTTATGGCTCTGTGTGCTTGATAAGGTGGTTTATTCTCTCTGAAACCCTGATAAGGAGACCTTTTGTCAGGGATAAGGGAGCACAATTGATTACCTTTTATAAGAAACTAAACATGGAATTAAACCAAAATTAACAAGTAACTAGAATTTAGAAATAGCATAGAATATGAGAGACAATACACAATCTTGTATTAATACTCATGCTAGAAGAAAATACAATGAAGAAGTCACACTCTTCTTCCACACCTCTCAGATGTATAGATCTCTTTCCCTCAAGAGTTCACTCTCTACCAAAAATGGTCACAACAAACAACTCAAACACAGAGTTGTTCACCTCCACCAGCTAGTAATAACACTGCCAGTATACAAGTACTCAAAGTACTTCGAGTAGATCTCCCATGAACCTGCAACAACCTACAACTCAAATGATCTTACTTACCATGTAGATCTACCATGAACTTGCAACAACTTGCAACTCAAATGATCTTACAATTAGAAGGATCTCTTCCTTGCCTTAATTACAATATATGCCAATGAGTCTATAAATAGATCCCATACTAAATAGTAACTTAGACTTCCTAATTTACAATAATTAGACACGCAGCTCAAGACTCAAAATAGTCTTTTTTTTCATGCAAACAACTGGTTCATTAAACAAATTGTTCATGAAACTAAAAGTTTTGGAACTGCACAGACAACTGACGTCGAACGTTGTCTGACTGGAGGTGACTGACGTCGGCTGACTCTTGCCGATGTCAGTTACCCTGTGCACTAAAGATGGCTGACGTTGGTTGTGTTGCTAATGCTGGTTTCTCTATAACTCAGAAACCTCCTCCATGTTTGCATCAGTGAAGCTTTTAGCTCCATAACCTAACAATCTCCCACTTGGAGATAAACATTTGTAACTGTACCTGTACCTATACATCATCTAGTTTGTTTCCTAGCTTGTATCCCTCTTCAAGATCACTCTTGAAGACCAACCACCACAGCAAACCCTATAGTGCAACTCATGTCATCCAAGTCCCTTGCCACATCTGATTCTACATACCCATGTAGAGAAGTGCTTAACCCTGCATCGCATGTATACCTACTACTGGTCCCTCTTAGATACCTGAGAATCCACTGAACTGCCCTCTAGTGCTTCTTTCCTAGATTAACCCCAAACTCACTGAAAACACCCACTACTTGGGCAAACTTAGGTCTAGTACACATGTACTTAACCTCATCATGTGAATCAAGATACTATTCATAAAACTGTCCAACCATCAGCATGCTAACCGGTTTCACACAATCATCTAGAGACAAAATCAACCTGTGACCTTCCATGTCTCTAGAACACACTCATGCAAAAGAATCTTGCTACTCCTAGATTCCTCATGACACACCTCTAAACTAACTTTACCTTTAGTTCAGCAACTCCTTGCATATGTGACCTTGTAAAAAACACAACATACAGTAATAGGATAATGTAGCTAATATTATCCAACTTGGTAAAGAAAACACAATGGTTAAACCTCCATTGTCTTGTAGCTTACTCAAGACCATATACCCTAGCCTTCCATCTCACATGTCCATTCCCTCTCTTCTTTATCCTAAAAATCCATTCATCTTTCAGTGCTTTCTTCTAGCTGGCAACTCTACCAAAAAACTCCCATTTGGTTCTTCTCCAAGGAATCAAATTCCTGAGTCATGCCATGCTCCCACTATTTCCTAGATTCTACTTGCTCCGCTTCTTTAATAAATTCCTAGTTCTTGACCATCAGTGAGCAACAAGTAGTGTAAAGAAGGGAAATGATGAATTTGAGGCTTACTTACCCTTTCAATCCTCCATATGGGCATTTGAGACTCCCTGACAGCTTGCTGTCCACCCAAAATCCATCTCAGTGACCGATGTCAGTCATCTCTCAGTCTGCACATAATCGAAATCAGTTCCATGCAACTGACCTCATCGTCAATGTCAATTCCCTGACCAACACTAGTGTTTACTTGTCTGACATCACCGATGTTGGTCTACACATAGCTGATGGCAGTCCCTGTCTGGACACCGATTTCAATTTTTTAACTGATGTCAGTCTCTGTGTTTTACTTGTGAGTGATGACTTTTACCCATGAGCTCTTTTTGGATCAAAACCTTGTCCAAATCAACCTTGCTCTACTCAAAATTCTTTAGCCCCTTGAACTGATCTCTGTCCATCATCTTCTCCTTGAAAACCAAGGCTTTCCTATTCTTGTCACAAACATCAGATTTCTTCCTTATGCAATACTGTGATCCTCCAATAGAAGCTACCACCTTCTTTGTTTACCCAGTGTCAAGAAACGTCACTTTTTTTTTGTTGCTTACAAAAATCTTGATCCATGCTTTTCAAATTTGAAAGCATACCTTTTGACTTAAGAACATACATTCCCTTCTTTTTCATGTGACCAAGCCTACAGAGCCACATCTTTGAATCTACAGCTAAAGTAGATAAACTAGAAGGAGAATCAGTAATATAAGTAGATAGATAAAGAGTACCTACTTTCTTATCTCTTGCTAAAATAAGCACACCCTTGGAAACTTTACAAGAATCCATTGTGAGAGTTACTGTGCAACCCTCATCACCCAACTTTCTAACAAAAATCAAATTTTGCTTTAGGACTGGGACATGCATGACCTCCTTCAACACCCATGTGTTGCCCATCTATAATTTCAGATTCACTTTCCCTTTGCCAACCATTTGACAAGGCTTACCATCCCCTAAATAAATTTCTCCAAAGTCTCCCTAGACATATTCATGAAAAAATTCTCTATTTGGGAATGCATGAAAAGAGGCACCAGAATCTAAAACACAAGATTCTACTTTATCCAAGGAACATACTAGAGCATCCTGTGTAACAAAATCTGCAACATCTGCTTCTTCATGTCCTTCATGCTAATCTTCAATCGACCTGCAATCTTTCTTTACATGCCCTTGCTTTCCAAATTTCCAGTAGGTTATTCTGCCATACCTAGATTTGGATCTCCTACCTATCTTTGACCTTGATCTCCCTTGCTCGATCTTCTCTCTTTGCCTTCCCCTACTTTCAACACTCAAAGCATTCCCTGATGATTCACCTATGAATTTTTTGTGAATTTCTTCATTCAAGATTACAATCACAACATCATCAACTTTTAAGATCTTTGAAGCAGATGCAGTATTACTAACTGCCATTACCAAACTCTCCCAACTTTTAGGTAATGAGCATAAGATTAAGAAAGCCTTAATTTCATCATCAAAAATAATATTGACTGAATTTAACTGGTTTACCAAACCATGGAAATCACTAAGATGACTATGTATAGATCCACCTTCCAACATTTACAAATTAAATAATTGCTTCATAAGAAATACCTTATTCGAAGCTGAGGGTTTTTCATATAAATTTGCCAAAGATTCCATCAACTCTATCATTGTCTTAGCCTATGATAAGTTGGAAATCACAGATGATGCAAGGCTCAACCTTATATATCCCACAGCCTTTTGATCAAGAACCTTCCATTCTTCATCCTTCATATCTGTGGGCTTGCATGCAACCCACCCAATGGTAAGTATAAATCTTTTTGATACAGATAATCTTCTATCTGCATCCTCCATAATTGATAATTCTTGCCATTAAACTTCTCCATTCTAAGCTTACTTTCTTCTACCATTATTATACTCCCACTCAAACAGAAACCCCTGTGAGTGACCTGTAATCAAAAAACACTTAACACACTCTAAAACCAAGGTGTTAGTAAACTTGCTCCAAACCAGGCTCTGTGAACCTGTAACCCTAGCTCTGATACCAATTGTCAGGGATAAGGGAGCACAATTGATTACCTTTTATAAGCAACTAAACACGGAATTAAACCAAAATTAACAAGTAACTAGAATTCAAAAATAGCATAGAATATGAGAGATAATACACAATCTTGTATTAATACTCATGTCAGAAGGAAATACAATGAAGAAGTCACACTCTTCTTCCACACCTTTTAGATGTACAAATCTCTTTCCCTCAAGAGTTCACTCTCTACCAAAAATGGTCACAACAAACAACTCAAACACAGAGTTGTTGTTCACCTCCACCAGCCAGTATACAAGTACTCAAAGTACTTCAAGTAGATCTCTCATGAACTTGCAACAACCTGTAACTCAAATGATCTTACTTACCATGTAGATCTACCATGAACTTGCAACAACCTGTAACTCAAATGATCTTACAATTAGAAGGATCCCTTCCTTGCCTTAATTACAATACATGCCAATGAGTCTATAAATAGATCCCATACTAAACAGTAACTTAGACTTCCTAATTTACAATAATTAGACACATAACTCAAGACTCAAAATAGTCTTTTTTTCATGCAAATAATCAATTCATTAAACAAACTATTCATGAAACTAATAGTTTTGGAACCACACAGATGACCAACATCAGTCGTTGTTTGACTAGAGGTGATCGATGTCAGCCAACTCCTGCTGATGTCAGTTGCCCTATGCACTAAAGATGACCGACGTCGGTTACGCTGCCGACGTCAATTTCTCTATAACTCAACAACCTCCTCCATGTTTGCATCAGTGAAGCTTTTAGCTCCACAACTTAACACCTTTGATCTTTGAAGGGATAATAAGTGTTCTAATTATGTTGTTGATAAAACCTATTAGACTAAAAAATTTGCCTCTTGAATTATACTATTTCATTCCCAAAGGATTGTAACAAACTTTTCAACTCTCCTATGTCACTAGCTTGACTGGTAAGGGCTATAATTTGGGGTTAAGGTGTTATAATAGGAGCTAAGGATGAAACTTGAGGAATTTAGGGGGTTGGTATAGAACTTAATTTTTAAAATATAGGAATTAGAGGTCTTAGAGAAATCTTACCAGATTGTATCAAACTATTTTTTTCCCTTATTACAATCTCATAAGCAATTGGCAAGGTAGAACCACCCATTAACTATGTCATCACAGTAATGTCAAAATTAAGGGATTTCAAATAGTACAAAAATACATATTAGAGGATGGCCTTATTAACATAGGTATCTGGTCCATGTCTTTTGGAATCTAAGGTTAAAATTAGACATGAACTCATGAGGAGCCCTTATTATGGTAGTCAATTTCTCAAGTAAAGATAGGTTATTAGATTTATCTTCAAATTACTTAACCAAGGTTGCATCTAATTCATCCTAAGTAGAGATGGAATTAAGTGTCAGATTTATATACCACTATAATTATTTTCCTTTGAAGGAGGCAACCGACAATTTAATAGCAAAATTTTCCTCAACCACTTTATGGACTAAATAGAGACTAGCAACATCTTGGATATGCTCAATAGGGGTTATTTGATTTTTTCCTGAAAAGAATGGGATACTCTTGAGGGCAGACACTAGAATGTCATCAAACTAGACTAAATTGAGTGGGCTACCTCTATTGAATGGAGCAAACACTTGGTTTTTGAGGGATATTTAGATAGTGGGGATTAGAGTGCATAGAAAAATAGGCTGACTAGGTGGTAAATAATATTTTTGAGGATATGGTTTTTCCCTCTTAAACCTTTGTCTCTTGTATGATAAAAATTCAAAAGGAGTATCTTTAGTTGTTGACCTTATGGTAACCTTTGGCATGAATGAATTGCTTAAAAGATGTTATGAGATCTACAACTAGATATCTTTTTCTACTACAAATTTTCTTTAGATATGAAAATAATTTGTTTATGGTCCCATCAAGTATACCAAAAACTATTGTCAATCAGACCTATACCCTTGTGAAGGTAGTTTTAGGCCTTCATGGTCTATTGAAACATGGAAATAATCCTAGGTTATGAGTGACCTAATTAGTGAATTAAATCTCTAGATCTTAGGGCTAGCTCCCTTTGGTGTATCAATTAGGATCTTTATAATCTATGCTATAATCTACTTGGGAAAAAGGAGAAAGAAAACTTGAAAGAAAATCCTGCCTAATGACGATGATACACCTAAATGATTGGTTGATCCACTCAATTAGAGATCCTAAAAAAATTGATTTAGACAATAGAAAGGCTAAAATTTCAAATCCAATTAACCAATATGCATAAGTATTTCATGAAAAGGTTTGATATAGTAACTAAAACTTGACAAAAATGAAAGAATATGCCTAATTGAAGGTACTAATCAGCCACTTACATCCACTAAAATTTTATCTAAAAGACACTTAAACATAAATCATGACCTGCATAATTTGACCAGCTAGTAATTAGGTAAGAATTAAGACTTGGCAAGGAAGAAAACTCTATCACTTATGCAAATCAATGACAAAATACACTATACTAGCTTGCTGAAAACTGAAAAATAATAGTCCTTCTATTAATATGAAAAAGGTTACAACTCAATCTTTGGTAGAATTTTTATCTTTCAAAAAGAGGGATACAATTCAAGGATAAAAAACCAACTTATATAGAAAAATACACAACAGCCAAGAGGTTGGCATTGAAAATAGAAGAAGAAAACAACTCTTTCATTAGCCTAAGTCCAATTTCTATTATGCCATGATAACAAACCTTTTAAATTTGCCTTTTCTTATCTTTTTTCTTGCATGAAAAATCCTTGGCATTGAAAATGGATGGTGGGCCTATTTTGGACTAATCTGTTCCATACATGGAAAGCTACACCAATCTCTAAATAAATGACTTTGCTTGAACTGCTTGAAACAAGAGAACAATCTCCTTTACATAAAATCAATGCTAATGCTGAACTTAGAATTATGTTTGAACTAATGGAATGTTGAAAGATTTGGATTACATGAAAACCAAGGAGAAATGTGATCTTGACAAACAATCAACTGAAGCTTTGACCAACTAAAAATATCCTTTTATTGTTAAGTTCCTTGAGCCTTTCATGCATTCAAGTCTCTGTTCTAGAACTGAAAGAATCATGCATGTCTTGGACCGATTTGATTATTTCATTTATTAATTGGAGTTCCTTTTGTTGTAGTCTCAAACTATAGATCCTCCTATGGATGGAAAAATGATATCTTTATTAGTTTTTTCATTCTTCTACATGTACCCTTCAACATTCATTTTTTGGTTTATTTTCTCCATTTATTCCTGTAGACTTTTCCTCTATCTATTTGTCTCAGGATCATCTTCGATTTTCTTTCTATCTATTTAATCAAAAAAAAGTCTAAAGGAATTCTATTTCAATGGGATTTTCATTCATCCTTTCCTTTGGCTTATCTCCTTGTCCAAGTCTCTCAAAGTAATTCTTTTGGATAATTTGTCTTAAAGGAATTCCTTCAAACTTTTGTCCATGACCTTTCTCAAAGGAAAAATCCCTTTAAGATTTATAAAGTGTCTTTGTTTCTCCAAATGACCCTTTGGAAATCTTTGATTGCCCCTTAGATTTTTTGATATTAATTTTCTTGAAAGTAAAGTTCCCTTTGGGATTTTTCTGATTGGTTCATTTCTTGTGAACAATTTATCCATTGGAATTCATGCCTTTAGGCCTTTCAAAATGGTCCCTCAGATTTTCTATTTGGAGGCTTCCCAAAGGGTAAATACCCTTCAAGATTTTTGTAATGGACCTTGGCATTTGAAATAGCCCTTCACTTTGTAAAGTTCCCTTTGGGCTTTCTAAAAATGGTCTATGCATCCCTTTCGAAGGGAAGATACCCCTCATAATTATTGAAAGCATCCTTTTCCTTTGAGAAATGACCTTTAAGCTTCATGAAAATAACCATTCAACATCTTAAATATCCTTTCAATATTTTATAAATGTTCCTCTCTTGAAAGAAAACCCTTCAACATATTTGTGATGAACTTTCTCGAAGGGTTGGTACCCTTCAGGATTCTTGTAATGTCCCTTGAAACTGTGCCTTTGAGCTTTCTCAAAGGGTACATACCTTCAGGATTTTTTTAATGTACCTTCCTGAAGGGTAAGTGCCCTTCAAGATTCTTGATTGGATTATTTCCTTTTCTTCAGACAAAATGTCTGAAGGATTTAAACCTTTCTTTCTTTCAAGCTTTCTTCTGAAGGAATTCTTTCAGACAACTTATCTGAAAGAATTCCTTTGGACTTTTATAAAGTCCTTTTCCTTTCTAACAAGCCCTTCGATCCTTATGTAGAGTCCTTTTTTGAAGGGAAGAGCCCTTCAAAAAAAAAAAATTGAAATTTCTCAAAGGGAAAATAACCTTCATGATTTTTGCAATGGTCTTTTTCTAAAGGGCAAGTGGCCTTCAGCCTTTTTGTAATGGACCATTCCTCTTGTATTTCCTTCAGACAAAAGTCTAAAGGAATTCTATCTTAAGCCTTTTCAAAGTATCCCCTTAGCTTGGTCCTCTTCCCCTTCTTTGAAATGCATTTTTAAGAAAAGTTTTGAATGATAGAGATTGTAATTTTGACCTATAGGGTCAAAAATTGTCAACAAGGGGGATGCCCTTGCCTTCCAAAATCATGGACAATAATAGGACCCAATCCTCATCTACATGAGTGATAAGTAAAGGTCCATGTAATTTGTTTAATAAGTCGATGGCAATTCTAATTCCAAAATTAAATTGGGCAACATGGACCTTTTTCTTCATGGAAAAATTGTTAGGGTTTTGGGCCAATATTAATAGGGTACTTTTTATGCTATTATCTTTGAACTAGTTATTGACTATTGTCTGGTTATATGTGATGGTTGGTTGTGGTAGTTAATAGAATTTATAAAATGTTAAGCAAATAAATTTTTTATAAGTTAAAAATTATTGTTATTATGAAAATATATCTTGTGAAAGCATATGTTGTAAATAAATTAAACACTAAGTTAACACAAGGGAATACCTATATTTTTATTTCCACCTTTTGGAGTCTAGCTGCTATAATTACTAGTAAGTCATCTATGTAATCTTTTTGGTTTATGGATAAATTATCTTCACCTTTGTAAGGTCAAGTAACCTTGACCTCTACATATATTTATGTATAATGTTTGAATGCTTTGAGCATATAATTTTTGTCAAATTCTATATCCTTGAATTCATTCTTGGTCCTAAAGTAAAACATCAAGGGAGCAAGTTCCTAGTTTTTGGCTTCTATTGTTTAATGATTAAAACTCTATTTTAACTTTAAATTTTAGGGATTTTAGTCACTATGGAACTCTAAATAGCATTTTTTATTTTGTAAATTGGAAAATGTAATTTTATTTGACCTGGGAACATAACATATAATCCATGTGCTTGTCTTGTGAATTCATTGCTAAAATTCTCCATGCATAAGAATTAGTTGCAAAGTACTGGTTGTTGTCATCCATCCATAAAATTTGAATTTGATTATATGACATCATTTTTCATGGGTTTAATTGAAACATGGCACTTCATCATTGTATTTCATTGCTTAGTCATTTGTTTTAGCCTTTTAATATATTTTGTCTCTTTTATAGTTGTCACTAGGTCATCACTTTTTGGCCTTTTCTATTACCTATTTATGGTTCATTATGTCATTATAAGACATGTGGCATCCTTCTGCTTAGTTGATTCATTCTTTCTTGTCACTGAGTATTTGGGTTTATCAATATATAGAGAATAAATGGGATGACATGTGGTATGGAATGTGGTAGATACCTTGATATAATAGACACATGGCATAATTATATTATGACACATATAATTTGATCGTACATAAGATGTCATGTGGCTCTGTAGCATTAAATCGCTTAAATTTATCTCATGTTTTTTTATAATAGATTTTGTTTAGTGGATGTTGACACATGGTGTGATCTTGTTTAGTCGATTGATTAGTTATCCTATAATTTTGTCCCTCTATCTTTAAGTTTGTGATCAAATGAGATTGAGACACATGGATCAATTTCACTTTCTTGAATAGTTTTTGGATCTTATCATTTGTAATTTTGGCTTGAGAGGCATGATATAGTGAGATAGAGACACATGGCATGATCTCTCTCAGTTGATTGGTTGTGGGATTTCATAATTTTTTTCTATCAAAGATTTGTGATGTACCGAGGTAGTGATAATTGGCACAATATCATGTTGTCAGTTGATCACATGCCTATGAGACTTTTTATATTAATATTTCAATGTTATGACACATGATATAATCTCATTTAGTCAAGACACAAAAAACTTAGTAGCTTGAATAGTCATTAATAGTATATAAAACTTTGGAAAATGAATCATGTTTGTTAATAATACACTGACCTATAAAGTGAAAATTTGACAAACTTGAAAATTAATGATTAGCCTGGTTAGTCAAGTAAATTAGCAATAAAGACCCAAAACCAAACTAATATTTTGATTTCAAGCTAAAATTCATAAAATAAAAAGCAATAAAATTATTTAGGATTAAGAATGAAATCATTTTAGGGTCAATTCATGTTTCATTAGGGGATCAAACATAAGATTTTTAGGAAAAATAGGTCCCTATTATATATTTTTTTAAATGGGGCATGATGATCACAACAAAACCATTATCTACTAGTATGCTATGAATGTTGTCAAAGTGGATTCCAAGACCTTATATCAAATAGATGTATAGGTTTATGTGAAAACACAAGTTAAGCAAGTGCATGACACAACTTCAAGTTAAATGAAATGAAAAAAAATGAGAATAATGTAAAAGAGAGTTTGAGAAAATATGTAACACTCCATGAATAACTCACTAATTCTAGATTTACAAATAGGTGAGTAAATGTGGAATTCCCCCCTAAAATAGTGAAAACCCCCAAACCTAGAATAGTTGGTCAAAGGAGTAACTCTCACTTCCTAAAATAGGACATTCAAGGTAACTCCCTATGACATGCACACCTAAGCAAACTAATTTCACAAGTGTAGGAAAATCTCAAATAACACAATAAAGGAAACTACCGATACTAACACCCCCCACATAAGGAAAACTTAGGTGGGTAAAAGAAATGGGTCCCAGTAATAAGTCTTGATGAGGTACCCATGTACAAAGTAACTCTCATAAAGTGGAGGAAAGGATAAAACTCATAGAAAAAACTCCCCACAAAAGAGAGAAAAGAAAAGAAATAGTGCATGATCTAAGGACATCGAGCACAACTAAAAATGCATCCACAATTGAGAGTAATAGAGCGCATATTGAGAAGTGAAGGATAAGAAGTCCCTCTAAAGATGATGTTGAATTCATATACACTCTAGGTATTGTTGGAAATATTACCAATGTTGACAATGAGATCCTCTCCCTAAATATTAAAGAAGCTCCATCTACATCGAATAATGTTTCTTCCTTTTGCCAAAGGAATAATATGAGGTGTGTTCAAAAAGTATGTCCATTATCTAATGGAAGATGAAGACAACAATATGAATATATTTGAAAGAGGTCCAAAAATAAATCGTGGTATAGGTCTGGCAAGATTGTGCACACAAACTAAATATAATGCTACCAAAATGAACGTGTCAGAAGTAGGTGTAGTGAAGAGTGGATCACCCTCGAATAATTAATGAGTTTTCTAAGTGCCTAATGGATCTATAACTAAGGTGTAGTATTTTTACAAGGAATTTTTATCCTTGTGCATAGTAAGAGGGTCAAATACTCTATGTATGATGGTGTAATGAAAGTAAAGGATAAGTTGGACTACAGAGTGCCCTATATGTATGGATTAGATTGCATGATGTCTAATGAGTCCTAGATCAGTGTACATGTACCCTATAATGTCTAAAATGGACCAAAGGTAGGTACATTAAGAAATAACTCCTCAATATTTTTAAGGTGACAATGATATTATGGAGGTGTGTCCACATCTCTACTGTAGTCATATGTGCTAGAAAAAGAGTCCTCAATCTCATAAATGTGCTCAGGCTCATAAGTGTCATCAAGTACAAGTGAGTCCAAAGAAGAAGAATAACATGAAACATTCATGAAAATAATGTCCATGGGAAGTGGAGAGCATAATTCAACAATTCTTAGAGCTAAATAAGAGACTATAGATGAATCACATAGATCCACAGACTGAATATCCAAAGGAAGAGAAGAGTCAGTGATGATCTCATAAGGTTTAATCTCCCTAAAAATAGTACAATCCTCTAAATTACTAATCTATGATGACTTTATATATAATACATCATGCAAAAGAACAAAAGTAAAATTTGTGAGAGGATAATTAAGGTCAGGTAGAATCTCTTCCTATAGTGGTGGCTTGATAGAAGGAGGAGAACTATCCACCATGGATGTGTTGTCATAAGAATAGGAGTAAGATAAAACATTAAAATCATCTCAGAAGAGATAATAGGAATTAGAGGAGGTGTGATGTAAATATCAATAAGATATTAAAAAAGAGATTGTGATGTAAATATCAATAAGATTCTACACATTCATGGATGGGACATTGAACATAGCCGAGAATGCATCCAAGTGAACAACTAGTGTAGGAATCTATATGAATAGTGCATGTTTAGAATAGGGAATCTAGACTAGTAAGATTAAAAGATGGTCCTGTAGTGAGTGAAATGTAAAATGAAGGTGATATAAGAGTGAAATATGGAGGTGAAGTGGTAATGGAGGTGGCTATTGGTAGAGTCATAAAAGGTGTGGATGGTTGCCTTATAACTTGGGGTACTACCATTATTAGTGTTATGGTATGAAATGGTGATGAAGGAGCATAAATAATAGGAACTTGTGACAATAAAGTATGGAGACTTACCTTATGTATTATGGTTAATGGAGTTAGAGGTGAAAAAATAAATGGCCTAGCTATTCTACTAGGACCTATAGATTCCCTCAAATCAATTATAGGTTGAGAATTAGTAGAGATAGGAGGTGTGGGAAGACTGCTAGGGATATTATATTTATCTTGTGGGTTTGTCTCCCTAAATACACCTACTTTCTTAGTTATGCACGTTATCATTCCTAGATCTAGGTGAAGAAGAGGCCCATAAATTGATGTTAAAGTCCATTGATCATTGTTTCTTATTTTCACATCTTCATCTATGATAATAGGATCATATTGTATCTTTTGAGCCACTATCATGGACATATTAACCTTTCACATTTTAATAACATCACTATCATCTTTAAAATTTATAAATATGGAATCATGATTGTATGATTGGTGCCCATAAGATATCCTTAATTTTATTTCATATTTCTTCAATTGCTCCATAACATTCCTCCTAGGATCCCAATATTTGAATGCTGCCTTCTTAAAACCATAATGCATTATGATTTTCCCAATAGAGCTAAGGTGTTCTTATTTTGTGTACTACATATACCTAATTTTGAGAGGGGTTGGATGCAAAGATACTTATTTGGCACCCTTGTATTGGATGTTTATATTGTCAGGAAAATATTTAGCAATTTCATTTTCAACCACCTTGTCTAGAACATTATGTGGAAAATATAAAATTTATGATGTAGTGCCCCCAATTCTAGATATGATGCACTTAGGGTAATACCTATAATCACCAATTTTCTTGATGTGGTCGTATAACCTTGGCATATTTTTCCCATAGATAGCCATGTATACCATAGGGTAAAATGTCTTTATGATCCTATGAATTTACCTCCTAAATTTATATATGTGAAGAATGTTGAACTCACCATAGACTCTATTTTTGGAAACTTTGTGAATGGCACCCAAGGTCCTTCATAGGATGGGTGCACTATAGCATTTATAACATCCACCACATATGACATCATGTAGGTTGGTTGGGTTACCAATTTGATGCATCAAATTAAAGCTAATTATTTCTCTAAGGGAAATTTAGTTTATTTAAACTCAAAATAATATCCAATAATGGGACCCATATCTCATGGAGGTAATAAATGTTGAGGAAACCATACAATTAGTTTAACATATCCATGGAAATTATTATCCCTGACCTGAAAGTGATTATGGGAAGAGAGGAAATTGGGCCTTTAATTGTAAAGTTGCTTGGGTTGTTGTCTGATTATTGTTATTTACTAGGGAACAAATTTTCAAGAAATAATGAATTTATCATAACCTATTTTTAGGTTATCTCTAGAATAGGGAGCCTATAATATTTATCAAAGTCATTACCACCAATGTAGGCCACATGAGTATTATTAATCTTGAAGTACAATATCTTCCCATAAATTTTCCCATTTACAAATAAATCATAAAGTAAGTCAATGAAAAGTATTACCTCAAGTTTTTCCATAGTGTTATGTAGGCCTACTACCTTGATAGCCAAAAATTCATTTTTGTATTACTACATGAATATGGATATTTGATCCCCTACTTCATATAGCTCTGTAACATCCAATTCTTCTAATCTAGCCAAATAGTATTTGAATTTGTGTGTAATACTATTGAATCAAATACTATATCCATGTATTCCATCATGATTACAACTAAATTAGTATAGAGAGGAGAACTACAAGATGCTAAAGCCATTGAAACTATGTAAATACTTTGTGTTCTCTAAAAAACTATTAATCGTTAGGGACCTTGAATTCATAGATTACACATAATACAAGAGGATAGTATAATCAAATCACAATCTAAAAACTAAATATATCACTTAGATTTGTTGGCTTTAAAAATTAAATGCATTGAGTAGCCAATTCATGTGAGTTAATTTCAAATAAAGACTTTCATTTTGTTCCCTATCTACACTTTTCTTATTTTAATTTTGATTTTGCATTGTTGGCTTATGCAGATTAAATTACCATGTAACATATTTTCATTACTTTTGGGTACTTGGTCATCTTAATATGATATATGTCTTATTATAATACCTTTAGAGATTTGTTTTCATGTTTTATAATTAGTTTTATTGGTTGGAGACATGTGGCTACATGTCTCTTGTTCATGTTATGCCAAGTTTTGTTCTTTTGAAGTTTACTTCTTTGGTCATGGGCTCTTGGGATGATGACACTTGGTAAGAGCCCAGTGACTTGCATGCCCATAGTGAAAAACTCTTTATTGTACATTTTTTAGACCATGGATTAATGATATTATGACATGTGGATAATTTTCACTAAACTTGAGGAACATAAACTTTAACTCTATACGTCACTATGTTAGACTATGAGTTCTTGGGATGATGACACTTATACAACTTTCATTTCTATGCTTGTTTAGATAACCATATAATATAAGTTTGTTGACATCATCTATGGGTTAGCAATATCATGACATGTGGAGAAATATCAGTGACCTAGAATATCATTGAACTTGGTGAATTATGAAAATATTCTTTGGTTGGGATGGTAACAGTTAGAATAATATTGAGGAATCAGAGGCCTGAAAGATTTTATAATTTGACTAAGTAATGAATAGCTACAAAATATTTGGATGTAGAATTTTTTCATATTCCTTATGATATAAGAGAATAAATACTTGGTCGATCACTTAAAGCTATGGATGCATAAGATAATTACATGTGATAAGATTGAATGAGTTTGGAGACATCCCAGAGATGAAATGGAAAAATAACAATTGTGAAATAGCCTACATAATACCAAAGCTAAGCATACATGAACTAAAACATAATGTGTTTAGTCTCGTTAATCACTCAAAAAGCCCATTTTAAAAGTCAAATGTTTTCATAAGTAAAATAACAATGTTTTAATTTTGAATTTTAATAAAGCAACATAGTACTCAAAATAACATGTTAACCTTAGAATTTATGAAATATGTCAATATTTGGACTCTAAGGTTATCTTCTCAATGAACCATGTCTTTAGACTTTGTCTTCAAGAAATGTTTTCTAAGTTAAGTGGGTCCCTATTCAAAATTTTCAAAATGGGGTGTGTTGGGGCTCAATAAATGGTGACTCGATGGATAAATACTCTAAAGTATTTGAGGACCCAAAAATTCTAGTATAATGTACTATGAAAAAATATTTAGATTTTAAAATAAGTAAATAAGTAAATTAGATAACTAAATGGGACTCCAACTCCTTCATACAACATACTAATTCTTTTTTACTTTGAGATTTGTATGTGATTTTGTGAAGTTCATTTACTCTTGACATGAGAGTTTTAATAATGATCTTGATAAAATTGTATGTTCATTAGATACTATGATTTAATAAACCAAAGTAAGAGAAGCCTAGGTATTGCTCTACTACCAAATAGACATCCATAGACCCAATAGAGATACCTCTAATTCCACTCTAAACATTGGTCCATTTCTATCCAGGCATCTATAGCCCTGATAAACCTTAATTAAATTACCCTCCATCCATATATTTATTAAGTTTGATCAATTTATTTATTTTTATTGTAGAAACATGGATATAAGAAGGGTTGGGAACCACCATTAGCTAGTTGTATGTATAAGAAAACTTATTTTAATCAAATCAAACTCATAGAAATTATATATCTCAATATTTATTATCTTTCATTTAAGCCTTAAGCATATATAAATGCATTTGATCTTTTGAAAATAAAAAGCTTTTCTAAAAATTTGCATGAGAATGCCAGATCAACTTCCATAGACCTGGTGAGCTTATTTAGTTTAGATAAAAATCTTAACATAAAAAATATTACATGCCTTTATTTAGGAACTTTAAATCCATATGGAGCCATCCTTAATGAACATTGATTTCTATACATCTTTTAGTCACCCTTTTTAAGAGAATCCAAGTGGCTCTAGCATAATAAATAGATTTGGTTGTTTTATTTCTTATGAAAACTAATCTAGAAAGCACACCAACTAACTATGAAAGAAAATGTAAAATAGGGAAACTAATCTAGTAAAATAATAAATCTAATCTAAAACTGCAGAAAAGCTAATCTAAGAAAGAAAAGGACAGATATCAAGAATTATAGTCCCCTCCTATTTCTACATTATAACTCAATCATTTAGAAGCATCTCCAGATGGAGTAGCCATGAAATAATGTTTCAAAATATACCCATTCACTCAAAAATCAATACCATTAATTTGGAGGTCTTTTATATAAAAAACATTATTACCTAAGATTTTAGAGATTTGATAAATAGCCCAATCCATAAAGCAGTGAAATTTCCATATTATCCTTTCTTTTCATGTGTCTTATCCCTTAAAAACACCAAGTCTAAAATCATGAAAGCCTTAATTTTGGATCTTTTGTCAAACTACCTCTTGAAAATGTCTTGTTACTTGCTGAAGCTATGTAATGTTATGTATGTGCATCCTCTATCTAGATTATGTCTAATAGCCTATACTAGATTATTTCATCTTATCCCATATACTCATACATGAAGGGTGAAGCCTTGAGGGCTTGTTTATGCTTTGTTCTATCTGCTCATAGTGCATACTTTAATAACAAGTTCCATTATCTTGGTTTTTCTTGTGCTAACTTCTTGATGGACTTCATCAAATTCTTTTTAGTGGACTCAATAGCTATGTTTCCTTGTGGATAATAATTTGAATAAAATTTTATGAAAATCTGATTGTAGTAGGCCCACTCAGTAAATTTTTTAGATTGAAATGATGGACCATTATCACAAACTAAATAAATTGAAGTTCCAAATATGGTCAGTATGTTTTTTCTAGAAATTTGATCACATCTTGGGCTCTTAAATTCTTTGTATCCATCACCACTATACACCTAGAGAAATAATTAGTAGCTATTAAAATAAAAAAAAATCTTTTTGAATAATTTATATTTATTACTCCAATAAAATCAAGACCCTATTAAGAAAAAGGGCATCCTTCGATCATAATATGTAGTGGCACAGTTATGTGTACTACCTTTTTTATAAATACTTGGCATTCATGTCATGTTATAACATGATTATGAACATTCTTGAAAATATCAAACCATCAATATCCCATCCTTAGGATCTTGTGAGTTGTGGCATTTATAGAGGATGTTCAATACCTATCTTTTGATGTAAATTATCCAGGCTATATGTAGCTTCTTCTCTTGAAACACACCTCAAGTAGATGCGTTGATAATTATTTATATAAAATAATCACTTTTTGATCATGTAATGGGGTGACTTGAGCCTATAGGATCACATTTTATTTCTATTCAACTCAATGGGACTTGTACCTATGAGTAGGTAGTGAATAGTTTTGGCATACCAGTCACCACCATCTATGTGTGTTTCTTTGATTTGATCGATGTGAACACATGAATCTATTTTATTCATAAAATTGATGATTCCTTAACCTCATACCATATTAGTGGGTCTGAGTTTAAGATAAAAATATAGTAATTTAGCTATCAATTTAACTCTTCTCTCACCCAATTCAATTTGGTTGAGTGTGAGCTTTATAGATGCATCTACAATAATGGTGTATGTCTTATTTTGAAGAATATAATGCCTAATTTTTTCATCACTTTGATTAGAGAATATATCTACTTATCTATCATTGAATATTTCAATTCTACATCTTTCAGATTAGTACTCATTAAGGTAATTATATTTTCACTATTATCTACCTTTTGTGTGATAACTACTACTATAATGTGTTCTAAATCAAGTGAATATAGAAATAAATCTTTAGTAAAATCAAAGATTATAAGAACTATGGATTGAGTGATCTCAGTCCTAATATCCTAAAATGATTTATTGGCTTCAACTGTTTGTTCTATTTTAATGTCTTGATTCAACATGGCATTCAGTGGCTTGAGAATCTTTGCAAATCCAAAAATAAACTTTGGTATAAAGTTTATGTTGCCAAAGAAAGACTTCATTTCTTTTCTACTACTGGGAGGTGTTATCTTTGAAATGTCCTGGATTCATTTTGGATCAATGGAAATCTATATTTGGTATTGATGTGGCCTAGCATTTTTCCCTGTGTAAATCCAAATATTATCTTATTTATATATAAATACCCTCTTTATCTTCTACATCTGTCAAATATTTTCTATAGATGATCTGCATAATCAGCTCTATTATTTGAAAACATTATGAGATCATCCATGTAAATGATGATGCATTTTCAAACAAATCCTTGAAAAGTTAAATCCATGGCATGGTGAAAGGTTTCTCCTACATTAACTAAGCCAAAAGGCATCCTTTTATATGCAAATTTTCTCCACTTGGTGGTAAAATCGGTCTTCATTCCATTTTTTATTCTACCAACACTTGACTATAGCCTAAAAATTCATCTAGAAAAGACATCATTTCAGACCCATTGACCATCTGAATTACTTCATCTAAGGAGGTTAGATGAGAGTTATTATTTTTTAATACTTTCTTTAGGTTCTTGAAGTCAATGCAAATCCTGAATTATCCATTCTTTTTCTTAATAGGCACTAATTTAGCAACCCACATGATTGGGAATAAAATATTAGCCTCTAATAACTTCTAAAATTCTATCTAAATGAGGGTCTATAGAATTGGATTCACTAGTCTGTATCATTTCCTAAATGGCTTGTGCTCTTGCTTCAAATGGATAGTATGTGTGATGACCCTAAGATCAAAGATTTTTAGATCCTCATATGTCCAAGATATCTCATCTTTGTATTATGTTAGTAGATCCTTCAATTTTTATTTCTCACTTTTAGTTCAACTCAAGCCAATATTGACATAATGAGGATGTTACTTGGTTCTAAAATTCTCTTTAGTAAAATAAGATTCACTTGATTTTTACTATTTTTACTTTTGAGCTTGAGGATCCATGTTAAAGGCTCATTCTAATGAAACCATTTCCATAGGTATATAATTTTCTTTTAGATATAAGATACCATATTATCCCAGGTCTTTTATGTTCATAGGCTCAAAATATTTTTCATGTATTATTTGAGATTCAAAGGCTCTAGAACTACTCATAAACCCCATGATTTGTTGATTATCATCAAACACTTGAACGTTATCCACCTTGTCTATGATAGAAGGGCAAGGAACTAACTCCAATTAACTTATACATTTTATATTTTTGAAGAGGTGCTAAATTGACAGTTGAAACTACCATTCTATCTTCTATCTAATTTTATTCCCTTAGGATAGACTTCATGTTGAATGCTTCAAACATATCAATAAAATCCTAGGCCCCATGCTTATAATTTTTCAAGTAGGCAAGTCTACACTAATATTTTATTATGATCTTATTGATAACTAGTTCTGAATCATCAAATATCAACATCTACTTGACATTGTGTTTTAGTGTAAACTGTAAGCCCAAAATCAGAGCTTCATACTTAACTCATTTTTTAGTGCAAGATAATTAAAACTTGTGTGCAGAGAGATATTATCTCCCATCTACACTGATCAAATTTATGCCTACATTAGATCCTTGCTTAGATCTAGATCTATCAAAATAAATATTCCACAATTATGAAGGACCTTCAAATTCTTATTCATGGGGTCCATGCTTTGTAGTAAATGTGTAAACACTTGCATGTGAAGATGTGAAGTTGAACCTCTCATTTTTAAAATTATATTATGTGATTATGTACTTCATATTTGGTTCTCGGTCATCTTGAATCTAGTTGGATACTCTTTTTTTAGGTAGCCACATGTTTGATAATTTTTTTGCCATGTATTTATTCAATGCCTTTGACTAGTCACAACTCAAAAATAAATCATAGGCCTCAAGAATGTCAATGATTAAAATATTTATATATTATTGTACATGTGGATCTATTTCGAAATACATATGAACATTCAATAATTCCCCAATGATTTGGAGTATAGTCTTGTCTAGCTATAATAATACCCTCTTGGACTTGTCTAGAGTTAGTTTTACCTTGTTATAAATAGTTGTAGGCATGATGTTAGCTAAAGCACTTAAATCCACCATATAATTATGTACATTTTTTTCAAACATTTTGATAGTAATTAAAAATGTGTTACTCGGGTTTGTATTGATGGACAACCACATTAATATGTGTAGCTTTGGAATTATTAGTAGATGTCTTGTTGGTCAACACTTTCAATAATAACTCTCTTTGCTTTGTAATCTGAGACAACTCATGAAGAATTATGTTTGCCTTAATTTTCTTCATATCCTCAATTATGTTGTATCTATTTTTATTTTTTAGATCAATAACTTGTTGCTAAGCATTCCCCATTGGAGGGGAAAATTATTATTAACCTATGGATTTGGAGGAATAACTACACTATTATTTGGAGGCATAGAATTTATGAGAGGATGTTGGCATTTGCTTCTTAAATTGTAATTATTTATTTATAAATACTAGAAATCATGGATCTCATCTATATTCTCTTTTGTTTCATTATCATCCTCAATCAGGAATGAGAATTTATATGCCTTGAACATCATTGTAGTACTAGAGGGATTTGAAGTAGTGGAGGAATACGAATCTAATTGATTTGGAGGAGATTCATACATATCCATTTTATTCTAAAAGATATCAAAAGTAGTACAAAAATTTATATAGTCTAAATCATCATGTTGTGTTGTATTGTGAACTCAACACCAATTAGGTAGTGTTGCTTCCAAGATATTTATTTTAGGTAACCTGTTAGGTAGTTGTTATTCTACATTGTTCCTAGATCTGTTAAAATTTTTATTATTCCTATATAATCTAAAGTTATTAATAGTATTTTATCCCATGATGTTTCCCATTCACTTATGCATGATCAAGAACTCATTTCGTAGCTTTTTTACCATCTACTAGATAGCATCCAATTCTAATTTTATAGAATTAGAAGCAGTACCTTGTGTGGTAGTAGCATTAACTAGTATTAGGGATGGGTTCTAATTTTTATGATTAGGTGAAGACACATGATTATTTAAAAAGTTGAGTTTTTGATTAGGTGGAGCATGGACCTGAGGCAATTATTAATATACTTGGTTCTAATTGTGAGCCATAACATTCTAATTAACATTTGGAATATGATTGAAGGTTGTAAAGTTAGGACTAACATTGAGTGGGGATAAACCTTGTAATTTGGGATTTAATTACCTATCAGTATGTATAGCTTCAACATATGCTAGTGGAAGTGAATTAATATCAGGTTCTCTATAGAGGAATATAATTATCATAGAGCCTAAGGCATTTTTTTACATTTCAAGGGTTGACACAACATTGGGCATATAGTCATTGTGAAATTAGCTATACATATTTTGAAATATTATGTTAAAGGATGTGATTGATTCATTGGGATCTATGTTCATGATTTTGAGTTGTTGGTATATGATGTTTTGGATAATGACCTATCTAAATAATGCCAAGAATGTATCTTAACACTCATTCTAGGAGGTAATTGAATCCTCTAAGATATTGATAATATAGTTATAAGTAATATATTACAATGTAAAGTGGAAAAATTTGCATGAGACATTCTCATGGGTTACATTTAGCATTCATAAGTTAGTCTTGAAATCCTTTATATGTTCTTCATCACTCCTACCTCCTGAGGGAGAAAAGGAAGAAAGATACTTTTATGGGTTTCTAATAAAATCATGCATGTCTTCAAGCATAGTGATAGAATAAATAGGTAACCAATATAGTGCCATCATATGTAGAGGAAGATGACCTCTTTTTATTATGGAATAAGATTGGGTCCAATTCCCCCTTAAGATGCCTCTATCTAACCTAAATTTTCTATGGATCTATAAGGGTGTGACTAGTAGACAAATATCTAAGGTGGACCTTATTAGTCTTCTAGGTATAAATAACATAAATAAAATGATATTCTTAAGAAATTAAAATGAATCCCTCCTAGCACTAGATAAATCCATATTGATATGGCTTTTATCCACATCATAAAATCTTATGATGTAGCCTTTAACACTTTAATATCAATGAAAATATTCACTCTAAGGCACAAGTTATGAGGAATTTGATTTTTTAAATAACCTAATGGTGGAATAATGGTGATAAGTGGGTTATTTACCTTAAATGGTTTAGATGTATGGAATCTAAAATAATTCAAATTCTACTTGAGATGGCTAGGTGTATTCTAACCTAAGGTGGGCTAGATCAAAAAAGTATAAAATGAGGGAAATGTAGGGTAGAAAAGAGGGTTTGTGAATGAAAGATAAGATGAAACCCTTCCAAATTGGATCTTACACTATGGTTTAGACAATTGATAATGAAATAATTCCTGTTACAAGTCATTATCAATACACAAAATAGATAAACGTAGTTAGGAGTGAAAAGAAACAAATACAATAAACTTTAATTCTCATAATCAAAGGTTGTTGATGATGTATGATTGTAATTGCACATATTAAAAGGTATATTATGATTAATAAACAAAAAACATTAAAATTAACTACTATACAATATGAATAATTTTACTAAAAACATTTATGCACAAACCAAATATTAACAAAAATATAATGATGGAACTTATTCAATCACAAGGTTTGGTAAAGAACAAATGATGCACATCTAGAAAAACTTGTAAAACAATCCTTATAATTTACTATTCACCTTAATATCCAAAATTCCCATCCCTTTGTAATTGGTATGATATAAGTATAAATGGATTGGGATGGGGATGCTTCATTTCTCAATCAAATACTAAATTTACATTTCCTAATCTAAGAGATGAGTCCCACAACTCATGCATATAATATAATCATAAATAATGGTCCTTTGTAAAAAGAACTCTTAGATACCAAAATAGTAGAACAAAAAATGGAATCAAGTTACATCTTAGACTTGAAACTTATATCAAATTCTAACGATGGTGTTGATGTGGCATAGCTTAAAGGTGAAGCTCGCATATTCAAAGCATGAGTTATTGCCATTGTAGTTATAATTGGAATAGGCACTATAGTAGTTGTGATAAATGGTATTGTAACTATATTGAATAGTGGCACTATAAATGGAAGTGTTTCACAAGATGTCATAGCCAAATAACTAATTTAATTAGCCATTAATGCATTTATGGTAGTGAAAGTGGGAAGTGGACCAACCCTATTAGAGTTTGCATTAATATGTAATTTGGAGTCTAGGGTTGTGTACCTTAGGGAGGTGTTAATGGTGCTCCTATTATATAATTTTTTCTTTGATTCTTCCATTTTAAATTATAAGGCATTACTATCCTAGAAATAAATATTGATGGTCTCATAATCAAAGATAGATCTCTTAAACAACTATGGAAGCTTTCCCATCAACATCTTATGCATAACCATTGTATCTCTAACTTCAGCGTATAAAGTATCTATTCATATCACCTTACCCCTAGAAAAATATATTAACTACATAATCTCTTCATTAGTTCTATATATTGTCCCCTCAATTTTAGCTTAGAATTTATCAATTGAAACTTAGAGTAGACTTTAAAAAATGGGCTTAACAAACAACTACTCGAGAGGAGTAGACACACCTATGACTCACATGTCTTTCAAAATAGATATTATTTCCCTTTATTTATTCACAAACCATTATACCAAGGTTCACATATTTTGATGCCAGTCAAGTAGGTTATCTCTCTTTGTGGTTACATGACTTTGTGCCCATGCAACTTATAGTGTTTTTATTAAATTCAAATGAGCATAAGATTTGTTTCTTATAGCTTGGCCTAGGACATTAAGCCTGCATTCCATATATTTTATTTTATTTTATAATTTGGATACATCTCCCCATTTAGGTTGGGATTCATCCTTTGTATACCTTATTAAATTAATAATGTCATACAAATTCTCAGATGTATTTTGTACATTGTCTACAATTACCTTAGGATCCTGAATGATGTTTATTTCTTGTTTCCTCTATTTAAATTGGTCATATCTCCTAAAAATATGTTTTATTATTCCCCCATTTGCATCCAAAATATTATGGGGATCCTCCCTATACTCACCTAGTCTGAAGGATTGGCCTTCCTCTTTTTTGTTATAGATAATGTGTCTTCTCTTTGCTCCATCTCAATAGTCTCACCCTATACAAATATAGTCTTCCTCATGACTTTCCTCAATGTAATAGTATTCCTGTCAAAATGGAATCCCACCTTTGGTTCCTCATTAATTATTAAGTCTTGTCTACCTACATCCTCTTCCTATAATTTATAAATCCATGAACGTATGTTCATTATAGCTTGTTATTTTGTGTTCTCTGTAGATGCAAAAGTGGTAGGATAGAATTGACTTGGTGGGTGCATTAAGGCTAAAGTAAGCTATGCACTAGGAAAAGGTGTAGCCAACTCTAGAAAAAAAGAATGGCCTTTCTCCACCCAGTTACCTTCTTCTGCATTGGTGTGTAAATAACATATTTGGTCTTACTCAATGCCTTGCACACTAAAACTATGGATAAATTTTCATGGGTAGCCTAAGAAATGGACATGCCTAACTATGTTTATGTCCTAAGGGGTGTAGTCTATGAAAAAAATATAGAAGTAAACACTATCTTTAAAATTCACGTATCTCATTGGTCTAGAGGCATGTGGATTAGTTACATTAGCGAATGAATAGTACATATGGATTTGGAAAAAAAATCATATATGTTTAACAAATGTGTAGGAAACCTTAATAGGAGCAGAGTGTTAGAACCCTATGTTGCTTTGTTGACATTAGGAAAAAACCCAATTGTAAACCTTGGGTTATAGTTTGTAAAATTGGCATTGTGAATGATTGGGGCTTATTAGTGGACTTGGAGAATAAAAAATGAAATAATGTGAATATTGGATGGCTTATACTATATAAACTATAGTAGTGGTGATAATAGGAGACATTAAATAAGTAATAAGTTATGTACTTACATTTTAAGGGGAAGTGGTAATGATAGTTGTTGCTACAAATGTTTCCATTGTAACCCTTGTATTAAGTCCCCTTGTAGGAATTGTATCACTCTCTAAAACAATATAACAACATCAAGAGCTTCCTTATGAATTAACTTCTCAAGTAGTCCTTGAGTAAAGACTAGTATGGCATATACTAACTTTTTCATCTATTGTTTTTTATTTTGAGGTAGAGGACTTAGAGGTGTATCTAATGTTGGTACCTGAATTGGAGTTGCTTGCTTAGACTCTACCTCATCCTTAATATCCTTTTATTATTTTGATAACAACTCAATTGAAATCAAGATATCCTTTTCTAGTTTAAATTCTTCAAAATATTCACATATTTTTCCCTTTTGATTCATTATGACCTTTGTCTAATTCCTTAAATGGTTATGTTTTCTCAAATTTTGTGTCTTCTTCAGATAACCACTCCTCTTCACTATTATCATGAAATTTAATTATATCTAATTATTATTATACTTTATCTCCTTCTTCTTGTTCCTCTTTTGATTCCTCACAAAAAGGATCTCCCTTGACAAATAAACCTTAAACGGGTCTTTCCTCTTATTGTACAATTTTGGGAGGTTGAGGAGGAGTCTTAGAATTTCTTTGATATGTTTCCAATTATGGCCTAGTAGAGCTAGAATTTTTCCTTATAGTGGGTGAAATGGAAAATAAAGGGGCTATAAGAGTGGAAGGTAGAGGTGAAGTGGGAATGGTAGTGATTGTTGGTGTTTTTGGAGTCATTGAAGGTATGGATGGTTGCCTCATAGATTAGGGCACTACCATTCATGGTGTTATAATATGAACTAGTGATGAAGGATCATAAATAATATGAACTTATGATAAGAAATAAGGGATACTTACCTAAAGCACTATGGTAAATGGAGGTAGGGGTGTAACAAAAAATGGCCCTACTATTCTACTAAGACTTATATATTCCCCCACATTAACTATAGGTTGAGAGGGAGTAAGGCTAAGAGGTATGGAAAGACTATTAAGGATATTAGATTTTATGTTGTTTGTCTATCTCTCTAGATACACATTCTTCCTAAGCTACGTATGTTCCCATTCCTACCTTTAGTTGAAGAGGAGGCCAATGAACTAGTGTTAAAGTCCATTTTTCACTATCTATTCTTTTTGTATATTCCTCTTTGATAGTAGGATAATATTACATCCTTTGATCCACTATCATGTACATGTTAAAATTGTGCATTCTAATAGAAACATCATTGTCATATTTAACATTTATAAATATGGTATCATGATTATCTGATTGGTTCCCATAAAAAATCTTTAGTTTCTTTTCATATTTATTCAAATATTCCTTAACATTCCTCCAAGGATCTCAATATGTAAATGGTGCCTTTTTCAAACCATAATGCATTCTAACCTTGACAACAGAGTTGAGGTGCTCCCATTTTATGCATTACATGCACCCAATGCTAAGAGGGGTTGGATTTAGAACTCCTTGTTTGGCACCCCTAAGTTGGGCATATACATTGTCATCTAACTATGCAACAATATCTTGTTTAACCACCTTGTATGGAACATTATATAGAAAATATAAATGTTGTGGTGTAGTTCCCTCAATTATAATTATAGTGGACTTGAAATAATATCAATAATCACCCATTTTATTAATGATTATCTTGATGTGGTTTGATAACCTAAGCACATTCTACCCATAGATGGCCCTATATACCATAGGATAAAATGTCTATGAGATCCTCTAAATTTTCCTCCTAAATTTATATACATGAAGAATTTTGAACTCATCACACACTCTACGTTTGGGACACTCCATGGATCACACCCAAGGTCCTTCATAAGATGTATGCACTATAGTAGTTATAACATCCACCACATATGGCATCATGTAGAAATTACCATCATGTAGGTTGATTAGGTTACTAATTTGATGCATTAAATTAAATCTAATGATTTACATAAAGAAAATAATTTTATTTGAACTCAAAATAATATCCAATAGTGGGACCCATATCTCATGGATGTAAGAAATGATAGATAAATCATACAATCAGTTTATCAAAGCCATGGCAATTCTTATCATTGACATAAAAGTGATTGTGGGAAGAGAGTAAATTGGGCCTTTAAGTGTAAATTTGTTTTGGTTGTCAAGCAATTATTGAAATTTACTAGGGATAAAATTTTTAAACAAAAAGAATTATTCTAACACTAGGAGGAGGGAAATAAGAGAAGGTTTAGCCAACTCTGGAAAATAAGGAATGGACTTTCTCCACCCAATGACCTTCTTTTGCGGTGGTGTGTCAATAACATATTTGGTCTTACATAATGCCATATGAACTAGAACTATGGAGGAATCTATCTAAGTAGCCTGATGAATAGGCATACCTAACTATGTTGATGGCCTAGTGGGTGTAGTCTATATAGTTAAAATAGATGTAGACACTAAGTCTTCAAAATGGACCTACCTCATTAGTCTAGTGGCCTATCAATTAGTTCCACTAATGAATGAATAAGTCTTATAAGGGTTTGGATTAAATTTTTCATAGATGTTGTAATATATGTGTAGGTAAGCTCAACAAGAACACAAGTGGTAGAACCCTTAGTTGGTTGGTTGAAAGTAGGAAAAATGCCACTCATTGGGCCTTGGGTAAATAGGCATTTTGAATGCTTAGGGATTATTTAGTGGAATTGGATAATTAAAAATAAAATAATGTGAAGAATGGATGGCTTATACTATATTAAGTTCAATAATGGAGATAACAGGAGACACTAAATAATTAAGAACTTGTGTACTTACATTCTAAGGGGAAGTGGTAATGATAGTTATTGTTGAAATTTTTTCCATTTTAACCTCTGTATTAAGTCCCATTGTAGGAATTGTATATTTATATGCAAAAACCTTAGCAACATCCATAGTTTCCTTATGACTTAACTCCCCATTTATTCCTTGAATATAGACTAGTGTGGCCTCTACTACCTTGTTTGTTTGTTATTTTATACTTTGAGGTAGAGAGTTTGGAGGTGTAGCTAATGTAGGTTCCTAAAATAGAACTATTTACTTTGACTCTACCTCATCATTCATATCCTTTTCTTCTTATGAAAACAACTTTTTTGTAACAAAGTTAGTCTTTTCTTGTTCAACTTATTCAATCTTCACATATTTATGTCCCTCCTAATTCAATTTGACCTTAATATGATTCCTCAAATGGTATTGTTTCCTCAAATTCTATGTTTTCTTTAGAAAAAAACTCTTCCTCTTCATTACTATCATAAAATTTAATTGCCTCTACTTCGTATTATAATTTTGTCTCCTTATTGTTCTTACTTTTATTCTTCATAGAGAGGAGTTCCCTTGAAAAATAGACCTTTAACAAGCCTTTCTTCTTATTGAACAACTTTGGGAGGTTGAGGGGAAGTCTTGGACTTTCTTTGATATATTTCTAATTGTGGCCTAGTAGAACTAGAAATTGGCCATATAGTGGGTGGAATGGAAAATTAAGGTGTTATAAAAGTGGAAGTTGGAGATGAAGTGGGAATGGAAGTGATTGTTGGTGGAATGATGGAATGTGTGGATGGTTCCCCCATGATGTGGGGTACTGCCATTGGTGTTCTTATGGTATGAACTGGTGATGGAGTAGAAATAATAAGAACTTGTGACAAGAAAGAATAGATACTTACCTATTTCATAATGGTTAATTGAGGTAGGGGTGTAATAGAAAATGGCCCTACTATTTTGCTACGACTTGTAGATTCCCCCATATCATATATAGGTTGAGAGGGAAAAGAGTTAGGAGGTGTGGGAAGACTGCTAGGGATATATGTGGAAAATATAAAGGTTATGTTGTAGTGCCCTCAATTATAATTATGATACACTCTGGGTAATACCAATAATTACCCATTTTATTGATGGTTATCTTGATGTGGTCTAATAAACTAGGCATATTTTGCCCATAAATATCCCTATATACCATTGGGTAAAATGTCTTTGTGATCCTCTAAATTTACCTCCTAAATTTATATATGTGAATAAATTTGAACTCATCACACACTCTATTTTTTGGACACTCTATGGATGGTACCCATGGTCATAAAATGGATGAATTATAGTGGTTATAACATCAAAAACATATGACATCATGTATAGATTGTCATTATGTAGGTTAGATGGGTTACTAATTTGATGTATCAAATTAAAGATAATTATTTATAAGAGGGAAATAAAAAATTTGAGATCAAAATAGTATCCAAATTTTTTTTCCATATCTCATGGATGGAAATGATAGGGAAACCATATAATTAGTTTAACATAGCCTTGGAAATTCTTATCCCTATCTTGAAAGTGACTGTGGGAAGAGAGCGTTGAGTTGTGGAGCTAAAAGCTTCACTAATGAGCTAATATGGAGGTTGTTGGACTTACACAGTAACCGACATCGGTCAAAACCAATCGACATCGGTTAGGGATCGGATGGCATTGATCATCTTCAGACCGACACCAACTTTTGTGCATTTCTAATTTTAGGAGGTTCTATTTTTAGATGAACAAATTTGAGCCTTTGATTTCAAAGGTGGATCTAATGGTGGTGAATTCATGGCTCATGAACCCTAGTGTTGTAGAATACTATATATTAGGGTTAGATCCTCATAGCATGCAGACAACTCAATAATTGAGTTTATTGTAATTGATTGAGAGAGAGAGAGAGAGAACTCTTGAGGGAGAATTACTGTACACCTTTGAGGTGTGAGGAGAGAGAGATTTCTTCATTGCATTTCTTTCTGGAAGAGTTTAATACATATTGTATTGTTTCTTATATCTCCTCTTATTTGCTATTTCTGATTTCTAGTTACTTATTACTTATGGTTTCAATTCCATGTTTAGTTGCTTATACAAAAGTAATCAATTATACTCTAAGATCCTAACAACTGGTATCAAAGCATGTTAGTGTGTGTTGATTATAGAATTCACTCACAGGGGTTTCTAAGAAAGTAAACTAAGAATGGAGAAATTCAATGGCAAGAATTATCAATTATGGAGGATGCAGATTGAAGATTATTTGTATCAAAAAGATCTATATTTATCATTGGGTGGGGTTTCAAGGAAGCCCATAGATATGGAAGATGAAGAATGGAATGTTCTTGATAGAAAGGCTCTTGGATCTATAAGGTTGAGCTTGGCAGCTTCTATGTTTTCAAAATTATCACAGGCAAAGACAACAGTAGAGTTAATGGATACTTTGGCAAATTTATATGAAAAACCCTCAACTTTGAATAAGGTATATCTTATGAAGTAATTATTTAATTTGCAAATGTATGAAGGTGGATATGTATCTAGTCATCTTAATGATTTCCGTACAATAGTAAATTAGTTAAATTTAGTCAAAATAGTTTTTTATGATGAAATTAAGGCTCTCTTAATCTTATGCTCTTTACCTAAAAGTTGGCATAGTTTGGTAATGACAGTTAGTAATACTGCATCTACTTCAAATATCTTGAAAGTTGATGATGTTATTAGTGTAATCTTGAATGAAGAAATTTGCAAGAAAACCACAGGGAAAACATCAGGTAATGCTTTAAGTGTTGAAAGCAGGGGAAAGCAAAGAGAGAAGGGCAAACAAGGGAAATCAAGGTCAAAGATGGGAAGTAGATCCAAATCCAAAAATGGAAGAATAACCTACTAGAATTGTGGAAAGAAAGGGCATGCAAAGAAAGATTGTTGGTTGAAGGATAACAAAGAAAATCAGCATGAAGGTAATAAAGAAGCAAAAGTTGTAGTATTGTTGCACATGATGCTCTTATATTTTCTTTGGATAATAAAGTAGAATCATGGGTTTTAGATTCTAGTGCCTCTTTCCATGCAACCCCAAATAGAGAATTTTTCAATGATTATGTCCATGGAGATTTTGGAAAAGTTTATTTAGGGGATGATGAGCGTTGTAAAATTGTTGGCAAAGGAAAAGTGCAGCTGAAATTGTAGAATGGCAACACATGGGTGTTGAAAGATGTGATGCATGTACCCATCCTGAAGAGAAATCTGATTTCTGTAGGAAAGTTGGGTGATGAGAGTTGCACAGTAACTCTCACAGTTGAATCTTGGAAAGTTTCCAAGGGTGCACTTGTATTAGCAAAAGGTAAGAGAGTAGGTACACTTTATCTATCTACTTGTATTACTGATTATTCTCCTTCTATTTTATCTACTTCAGATGTAGATGTAAAGTTGTGGCATTGTAGGCTTAGTCACATGAGTGAGAAGGGAATGAATGTTCTTAAGTCAAAAGGTAAGCTTTCAGATTTGAAAAGCATAGATCTAGATTTTTGTGAGCATTGTATTTTTGAGAAATAGAAGAAAGTGAGGTTTCTCAAAACTGGGTGTTTCTCTACGTTTTTTTAGTTTACATTCAGAAGAAAGAGAAACTAAAGATAATAGTCAAGGGTTTGTATGTTACCCAAATTAAGTTGCGCACCGTATCTAAGCATTGCAGGAGCTCCTCCTTGGCTATGGAGGAAGACACCTATAGATAAGAATAAGACTTTAAACAAAGAGGATGTTAGACAAAGATATGGTGGAGTGCTAAGCTGTATGCTCAGTCTCAGAAGCATAAAGCTTCATCGAGGATGACAGTCCACTATTTAATGAAAAGAGTATTATATAAAAGAAATAGTGAAAGACTAAGAAAGAGAAAGTAGACAACGCATACATGTTCTCTATAATCAGTATGTCACAGTCGCTGACATCGGTAGTCTTGCCAGCATCAATTGGTCAATGTTGCCGACATCGATTAGGCTACCGATGTCGGTAAGAGCAATGGGCCTTGGACGGGTTCCAGTGTATGTCTGTCATCAATAAAAGAGTCTAGGAGTTTGGGGGTTTTTGCAAGGTTGTAGGAAAGTGGATAGGGTTTTAGGAGGGACAAAGGTAGAGGGTAGGTGTGAGTAGAGGATAAGGATAAGAGGAAGGCTTTTCATCCTCTCTATGGAAGAAGTCGGGTCTGGTTGATAGTATTTAGAAATAATAAATAGAAACTAATTACTAATATATTCTAAAATACTAAAATGAGATAGAAGAATACTTAGCTCTGTTTGGTGGAGAACCAGAGGTGTTTGAATGCTTATTCCTGTTGTGGCTGATGTCGAGGTCCTCGTATAATGTTCCAGTCTAATCTGGAGTGAATCACATAGAGTTTCTATAGCCAAGGGAGCATTAGTTGAATTTTGATGATTGGTCTCAGAGTGTGCGCATTGATGTCAAAGAGTCTGGGTGGAAGGGAGAGAGAGAGTCTAGGGGGCCAGAGTCGAAGGGGGCTAACTCAAGGTTAGAACTTAGTTTAAGTAACTGATGTCGGTGATCCTGCTGGTGTCAGCTGATAGTTGATTGATGTCGGTGGCTAGAGAATGGGTAAAAGGGATATTTTTAGCCCTCTACCCATTTCACCATCTGCCAAGTGTATTTGCCATTGGAAAATGGTCAAAAGATGGGTTTATTAGGCATGAGAGTTAGTTAAGAGGTTGGAATGGAGTGAGAATAGGTCATGGGTGACTCATAGGGTGAGAAATGGTCTAAGGGTGAGGTGTCCAAGGTGAGGTGTTTAAGGTGATGTCATTAATTTAAAATAAGTAATTTATTTTAAATTAATAAAGTGTGTAAGTGTTTAGGAGGGGACCAAGGGGGAGTCAACACAATATTGGTGTATACATTTGCCCCTTTTTGTCTTATTGGTTGTTCTGACGAACTGCAAGACAAAAATAGGAATAAGTTGCCCTAGGTATAGGATGAAGGTATGGGATGAGGTCCTTTTTGTCTTATTGGTTGTTCTGATGAACTGTAAGACAAAAATAAATGTAGGTTGTCCCAAGTATGGGATGAGGTATTCCCCTTCAAAGCGAGAATTGAGAGAAGCCATTCTGAAATTAGTTGCCAATTTGATAGGCACTAGATGGGTATGGTGAAGTTGGAGTGTGAACACTACAATAATTGAGATTGCATGTATACCACTTTACATGATAGGCAGGTCAAATTGTCATAGGCAAGGTTGAAGAGTGCTAAAATTGAAATAATTGATCCCTAACTTTTAGTCATAGCTGATTGGGTTAAATGATCAAAGCTGTAGCTCCAATAGTCGAGGACTAAAATTGAAATAACTAGTCCCCAGCTTATTAGTCGTAGCTGATTGGGTTAATTGATCAAAGCTATACCTCCAATGGTCATCATGTTCCAAGTATTCGGGCTAGGAAGTGCTCCTGGAAAATTTGAAAAATGTCACAAATATTGAGGATCAATTTGGGTGTGATCTGACAATATGTGTGAGGGTCATAGTGTGAGGTGCGTACAATTTGCTAACTATTCATGAGGTAGCATATATGCAATCAAAACAACCAAGGTAGAGTTATCTCAAAAGTGGTTGTGGTCTGAGGAGATAGTCTCAATCTCCAAGTCATTGGTCGAGTTGGGTTGAGATATAAGTGATCTCAAATGTTGTTTGGCGTGGTCTGGGAGATGTATGTGATCTCCAATGTGCCCGATGAGAAGTTGAAGGTGACTTCTACAATGTTAAGGCTGGTTGTTTGGTCATGATTTTGGACTAGGTTTAGTCATGGTTAAAATTTAAATGGTTGGTTCATCAGGTAAATGAATGGATGGCCATCGTCATTAAGGAGACAAACGAGTGAATGGCTGAGCTAACCTCAAAAGAATTCGTGTCAACTGAGTGCTGCCTACATAGCCCCTATTTTAAGGGCTTTAAGCTAATGTAGTTCTCCCCGAAAGGGAAGAAGAGGGTTGGTTATGGATTGGGTTTGACTAGGTTAAGTCATAGTTAAAGGTTAAATGGTTGGTCCATCAGGTAGATGAACAAACAAATGACCGATGTCATTAGGGAGATGAACGGGTGAATGGCTGAGCTAACCCCAAAAGACTTCATATCAACTAAGTGCTACCTACATAGCCCCTATTTTAAGGGCCTTAGGCTAATTTAGTTCTCCTCAAAAGGGAAGAAGAGGGTAGGTTATGGATTGGCGTCGACTAGGTTAAGTCATGGTCAAAAAAGTTAAATGGTTGGTCTATTAGGTAGATGAATGAATGAATGGCTGAGATAACCTCAGAAGACTCTATGTCAACTGAGTGCTGCCTACATAGCCCTTATTTTAAGGGCCTCAGGCCAATGTAGTTCTCCCCAAAAGGGAAGAAGAGGGTAGGTTATGGATTGGCATCGACTAGGTTAAGTCATGGTCAAAAAGGTTAAATGGTTGATCCATCAGGTAGATGAACGAATGAATGGTTGAGCTAACCTCAGAAGACTCTGTGTCAACTAAGTGCTACCTACATAGCCTTTATTTTAAGGGCCTCAGGCCAATGTAGTTCTCCCTAAAAAGGGAGGAAGAGTCAAAGTGGTTGATAGTTATATTGGTCAGGTTAGTGTTTAGCATTTCCCATATGTGTGATGGTATATGCTTGAAATGATGAGTGTATGATGATGTTACAACCTTTTCCATATTATGTGATGGTGTATTCTGTAACATTGGTTATATGGTTTTTCATCCCTAGCAATTTTCCATATTGGTGATGGTGTATGCTAAAAATGAAATGAGATGATGTTATAGTCTTTTCCATATTGTGCGATGGTGTATTCTATAACATTGGTTATGTGGTTTTTCATCCCTAGCAATTTTCCATATTGGTGATGGTGTATGCTAAAAATGAAATGAGATTATTTATGCTTCAACAAGTCTCTATATTAGTGATGGTATATTCTTGACATAAATTGTGTGATGAGTTGATAGTTTCCATGTGTATTGTTTTCCATAGAAACTAGTGTGAATGGGCTACGATGATTCATATAACACAAATTTGTATTTGTATTAAATAAATCATGAGGTTATGTTAGTGGTCTAAAAAATGTTTGGGTTTGGTTTGGTTTGGTTTGGTTGTGGTTTTGGTTTGGTTTGGTTGTGGTTTGGTTTAGTTTGGTTATACGTGAAAAAGGTATGTAAGAAGTGAAAGGCGCATTGCTCTTTCATTGACAAGGACTATAATGATAGCATAAATAAGGTTTGTTGGAAATAAAGCTCCATTCATGCAATACATCATTAACCATTGGTTTATGTTAGAAAAGTATTCAAATCACTTGACGTTAAGTGAGCTCAAAATCCCTTGAGTATGTTGGGGTAATAGGTTTGATTATGTGAGGATAGTGTAACCCTTTTTAGCAGGGATAACTTTGCCCCTTTTTATAGGTGACCCTGAGAACGACTATAGGCAAGTCCATGACTTAATAGTTTATCAGTCATATATATATATATGTGTGTGTGTGTGTGTGTGTGTGTGTGTGTGTGTGTGTGTGTGTGTGTGTGTGTGTGTGTGTGGTAGACTGATCAATGCAATAAGTCTACTTGGGGATGTTGTCTAGTTTTATGGTCATGTTGAAGCTGATCAATGTGAGAAGCTTTTGAAAGGGTGTTGTGTATGTAGCAAAATTTTGGGTATAGCCATCCTTCAAGGGAGTGGTCTATATTTTGCTTTGTATGTTTAGATGTCATTGAATATCTATCCTTCAAGGGAGTAGTCTATTAATTACATCAATGATGCAGCTATCCTTTGAGGGAGCAGTCTACATTTATAGTTTTTGACCTTTTGATAGGCATCCCAATTTTATATTTGATTGGTTTTTTTACTAAACTTTTAGTCATGGACTAGAATATATAGGTTTATAGGGTTTCCCTTTTATTAGGATAAAGCATTCATGCTTAACAAAAGGTTTGACTAATCTTTTTAGGGAAAAAGGGTTGAAAGGAATAGGAATGACGATGATGGGGGTTGCTCAAGGGATGAGCTCAAGTTAAACGTCAAGTGAATGATTACTTGATTAATAGTAAAATGGTTGAAGATGTAAGGCATTAAGGGGCTCAAGTTTTGGCCAGCCTTTGAGAGAAGACAGATGATAAGTCCCTGATCCATACTTGTGTGTTATTATGTAAGGTCTAAGTCAATTAGGAGCAAACTTGCCCCATTTGCTTCTTTCCATATTGGTCACATGTTGGTTTTCTTTAAGGACAAGATCTCTGATTTTAAAATCTCGCTCTTTCAGATTATGGTTGTAGGCATGTTTTGGTCAATGTTGGACGTGTTGTCAGTTAGTATGTTGTTGGCATTTGGTACAATACTGAACATAGTTATTACAATCTTGGTTAAGAGTGGGCCAATAATAGCCCAGGTGGAAGATGCGCTTGGCAATCGAGCTACCATTGAAATATCCCCCACAAATCTCGTCATGGACTTGTTTGATGGCATGAGATGTCTCAGTGGTGGTTAGGCATCAGAAAAGGAGGCCGTTGAGACCTCGTTTGTAGAGAAGACCCCCTAGCATGGTGTATTGAGTAGTACTCTTGATAAAAGCCCACCGTCCATTGCTAGAGAGATTAGGAGGGATGATATAATATGTTAAGTAGTCAACAAGTCATTTATACCAAACGTCATGTAGACTAGAGAGGTTAAGAGGAATTTCCCCTAGAGATGTTGGTTGTGATGTGCCCAAAATAGAAATCTTGGGTTTTGGTGGTTGAGAGGGCTTGATGAATGGATATGTTAAAGCAGTATAAATCTGCTCTTTTCTTTTATCTTTTAAAGTTTGGGGCCTGGTGACCACATTTATGGTGTTGATTTCAAATAAAGGAGGAGATGGTGATAGAGGGACCATAGTCTTGTATGGGGATCCCAATTTGGTTGAAGAGGTTTGAGAGGCATGGGATGGTGTTGGTGATTTGTCAAGAAAGTGGTCAGGAGAATCCTCAATGTGAGGGGTGTTATTTTTCAAGTGTTGGTTAATGACAACCTTAAGGGCATAGCAATGTTCAATATCATGTCCAAGTGTGTGATGATACCAGTAGATTTGAGAGTCATCGAACTAAGATGGTTTTGGTCCGAGAGGTTGGTATGGCTTAATGGGCAAGAGAACGATGCTAGAAGACTACAACAATCGACATAACGTCGAAGCATAAGAACCAACTAATGGGTCTACACTTTTTGTTGTAGTAGGGGTTGACAACTTCTATTTAGGAGTTGTAGGGGGAGTTTGTCTTACCACCTTTTTGGTTGGTGGTGTAGACACATGAGTAGATGGCACTTTTTTGGTGAGAAGTGTCGAATTTGTTGTAGGAAGTATATGTTTGATGGGTAGAGGGAGTAATGGAGGAAATTTGCCTCTATGAGGTGTTGGAATAGGGAGCACTCCTTTTAAAGTGGAAGGATGTGGACCCAAGATAGATGGCAATGGTGAAGGTGGGGGAGGAGTTCTCTGATGTGGTTTAGTAGCCTTCTTTAGTTTAGTGTGAGGACTACTATTGTGCAAGGTGAGGTTCAAATCTACCTTCACTTGTGGGTGAGTGAGGTTTAATATAGGGTGAATGCCAAGAGATTTAATCTATTTTGGCATGGTAGACACCTGTGAGGGTTTAGATGAGGTTGCATGAGGCTTTATAGTCGATCGTTTAGAGGATTTGGGTGATTGTGAGAGTGGAAGCATGTTAGGCACAATGATCTCGGGCCAAAGGCAAGAGAGAACCATCACTGGATCTTCCTCAGTTGAAGTAGGTGATGTGACAAGTTCCTTTCTCGGTAGAAAAGGGATTGGAGATTTTGTCTCTTTAATTAGATAGAGCACAGGGATGATCATGCTTTTGACATGTGGTCAAGGAGTGGGGAAAGTATGATCCCCCATTGATGATAAGAAAGATGAGGGTGAGGCAGCTGGCATTGGTGCCATCTAGGCATCCTCTAATATGGGAGAGGTCAAAGTAGACTCTCCTTCATGTGAAAGGGGGCTGGATGGAGGACTATCCTCCATTTATGGAGGACAAATAGGAGAAAAAGGGTCTTCTACACGTGGTGGAGAAATAAGTTGACTAACCTCTTCAAACTGTGGGAGAGGTTGGTTACAAACCATGTCAACCGTGCGTATGTTACGCTCTTGAAGGTCATCGGCCATGGTCTGAACATTATTCTAACTTGGGGGATGGTTAGGAAATGGTTGTCTAAAGACATCCAAGTTTTGGTTAGCTGGCACATTTGGGTTATCCAAAACAAGATCCCCCTTGTCTAACATGTCTTGAATAATGTTTTTGAAAGTTTTGCAATTGTCTATGTCATGATCCTTGACACGATGATAGTTACAAAATTCATTTTCCCTATACCATGTAGGGATGGCTTTTGAGGGGTCAAATTGGGGTGGTCAAATTTGAGGGAGATTGAGGACTCCCTGCTTCACTAATTTATCCAACACGGAAGTGTATGATTCTCTTATTGGAGTGTATTGATGTTGTACATACCATTGTTGGAATTGTCTTGTGATGTATTCTAATGTGGAGGGTTCAGATTGGTTAGTTGTGGTAGAAGATGATGACCTAAGTACCATAACATTTGTTGATCCCTTATATTTGGAGTTGGAAGAAGAAGTTTTGGAAGAAGAGGGGTCATTGGATTTTATGTTGGTATTTTTACTATGCAATTTGACTTTATCTTCTTTGACTACGCGGAGTTTAAGCTTTCGGGCCATAGTGAAAGCTTCATCAAATGTGTGGAAAGTTTGAACCTGCAAAGTGGACGAGATGTGCTTGGCACATGCTCTTGAAAAGAGCTCAATAAGCTCAGGTTGAGGTAATGAAAAGGAGAGTTAGTTGATCAAACCTCTCCAACAGGTGACGAAGTCAGTTATTAATTCATCGTCGAATTGTCTAATAGAATATAGGTCTGTGATGGAGACGTTTTTAGTGAGTTGATTGAGAAATGGTCAAGAAATAGTTGAGCGAGTTGAGTAAAGGAAAAGAGAGAATGATTGGTACCAATCAAGGGTGGCACCAAAAAGTAACATGGAAAATGTGCAAAGTAATAATGCATCATTGTGTGCTATAAGATAGCAAGCATGTCTAAACACTTGTAGATGTTGTTGTGGGTCCTCTTTACCCTGAAAGTGAGTAAATTTGGGGAGTTCCCACTAGCTAGAGTATGGTCTAATAGGGACTGAAGGGTGGATGGGTTCATTGTATATTTGTTCATATGAAAGAATATTGCTTGAATCAAAAATGGATGTCTCAAGGTTAGACATCTTATCCATCAACATTTTAATTAGATCAGCTGACAGATTGGCAGGTGGGGCACCCCCTAATTTATAGGGTACCTAGAAGGCATTAGGGGGGGCATATGACATCCTTGGTTGCATTTGTGTAGGTACAACAGATTGGTAGTTTGTCATAGGGACTGATGTTGAGGTCAAAGAGGCTTGTGCTGTGAAGTTGGAGGGCACAAATTGACTAGGTGTCGCCAAGGGTGGTTGAATGGCGACAATACTAGAAAAAGGATAAGTGGTCACTCTTGTGTTTGTAGGCACAAGAGTGGGTGGGATAGAGATAATCAAGTTCTAAAAAGGTGTTAAACTTGGTTGAATTGTTTGTAGTTAAGGGGGTACAAAAACCCTGATGGAGGTAGGTCCAAAAATAGAAGGGGAGGCCAAATCTTAGACATTAGCCATGGTTGGGTTACTAGTCGAGGCATTGGCCTGAGTGACCATAGGTTGGGTAGCAGATGGTGTTGATATCATTTCCACTTTAGTAAAAGAAGTTGGCATCCCATAGATTGGGTTACCTGAAGGGTCTCGCATTTGGGTTCTAGCAAGATAATGTTGGAGAGCCTTGACGTTATGGTCAAGGAATCTCTCAAAATTTTGATCCCCTTTGGGAATAATTGGAGGTTGATTTGGGGTAGGTTGAATAGGAGTATGTTCAGTGTCTAAAGTATACTCCATTAGAGGACTTGGTATGAAGGGTGAAGGTGGAAGTGGCTGTTGACTTGCGTGGTCAACAAGGGATTTGGCTTGACTGCGTGTCAAATCCATTCAAGGCAAAAGGGTTTAGGTTCTAGAAATTGTGTGTTTCAATTTTAGAAAACTAGAATATGTGATTAACAGCAAAAAAGTTAGGTTTTAAGGTTGCTATTTGGAAATAAAATTTATTGATAGTGACTGACATTGGTGGAAAAACCAATGTCAGTAAGATATGTTGCCGACGTCTATGGAAAAATTGATGTTGGTGAATATATGTTGCCGACGTCAGTGGAAAAACCAATGTTAGTTTTTTTGTATTTCCAAGAAACTCAAAAAACTAAAAGTTTTTGGAAGAAAAAGAAATTTTGAGTCATTTTTAGACTTCAAAATGATGCATCCTTGCCAGCTCAAAAAATTAGATAAAATAGCAAAATAGATGATGGCAAGCAACCTCAAAAATGTTAAATTCCTAAGAATAAATTTTAGAGTTGTGGTGGCTTATGCCTTAGAAGAATGTATTTGGGAATTGGGCTTTTAGAATGGGTCCTAAAGAGGAAGTCTATGGTTGGTTTCGGGTTATGTTTTAATGCTCAAAAATTTGTGTTAGGTTTCATACGTGGCCTAGTGCTGGGGCTTGCTCCCTTCACTTCACGAACCCAGAGCCGAGCTAGGCCACTTAGCCAAAATATACTTCACCTATAGTTTATACTCTACCAGAGAACAAAGTGGGTCCTCCTCTTGGTGGTGAAATCCAAATATGATCGTCAGGAAGGGTAAGGTATCCGCTAGGTGGTGAAATCCTAGATGGGCCTTGTCTCAAGTATGTTGTATGTTTGATTTGATGTGAATGTGGTCTGGTTGTGTAACATATGTGCACTATGATTTATTCATAATGCGTTTAATGTTACTAAGTGAGCTAAATATGCATTCAAGCAAGAATGAAATGCAATAGTTTTTTTAACCCAAATGGAAATATGTTGTTCAGATGCAAACAATTGAGAATAGGTGAAGAGTATGAATTTTCACTACTCTAAAATGTAGGAAGAAGTGACAAGAAGAAAAAAGAAAGATGTTCTTTTTAACTTGTGCTAATGGTGTCTTTTCGAAGTAAAAAAATAGAAGAAAAGGATGCAAGAAGAAATGTTTTCCTAATGCATCTATATGAAAGTTTGCCTTTAGAAGAGTGAACCCAAGGAGAACTCCAAGGGTCCCACCAGGCGTGCCAGAATGTTTCTCTACATTTTTTCTATTTACATTTAGAAGAAAGAAGAAACTAAAGATAATGGTCAGGGGTTTGTATGTTACCCGGATTAAGTTATGCGCCATATCCAAGCATTGCAGGAGCTCCTCTTTGGCTGTGGAGGAAGACACCTATAGATAAGAATAAGACTTTAAACAAAGAGGATGTTAGACAAAGATATGGTGGACTACCAAGCTGTATGCTTGGTCTCAAAAGCATAAAGCTCCGTCAGGGATGACAGTCCACTATTTGACAAAAAGAGTGTTGTATAAAAGAAATGGTGAAAGACTAAGAAAGAGAAAGTAGACAATGCATACCTATTTTCTGCAATCAATTTGTCATAGTCACTGATGTCAGTAGTCTTACCGGCATCAGTTGGTCAATGTTGCCAACGTCAATTAGGCTGTCGATGTCGATAGGGGCAGTGGGCCTTGGATGGGTTCCAAGGTATGTTTGTCATCAACAGAAGAGTCTAGGTGTTTGGGGGTTTGTGCAGGGTTATAGGAAAGTGGATAGGGTTTAGGAGGGATAAAGGTAGAGGGTAGGTGTGAGTAGAGGGTAAGGATAAGAGGAAGGCTTTTTAGCCTCTCTACAGAAGAAGTCAGGTCTAGTTGATAGTATTTAGAAATAGTAAATAAAAACTAATTACTAATGTATTCTAAAATATTGAAATGAGATAGAAGAATACTTAGCTCTGTTTGGTGGAGAACTAGAGGTGTTTGAACGCTTATTCCTATTGTGGCTGATGTCAAGGTCCTCATACAATGTTCTAGTCTAATCTGGAGTGACTCGCATAGAGTTTCTATAGCCAAGGGAGTGTTAGTTGAATTCTGATGATTAGTCTCAGAGTGTGCATGTTGATGTCAAAGAGTTTGGGTGGAAGGGAGAGAGAGAGTTTGGGGGGCCAGAGTCAAAAGGGGCTAACTCAATGTTAGAACCTAATTTAAGTAACCGATGTCAGTGATCCCACTAGCGTCAGCCTATAGTTGACTGATGTCAACGGCTAGAGAATGGGCAAAAGGGCTATTTTTAGCCCTCTGCCCATTTCTCCATCTACCAAGTGCATTTTCCATTGGAGAACGATCAAAAGATAGGTTTATTAGGCACGATATTTAGTTAGGAGGTTGGAATGGAGTGAGAATAGGTCATGGGTGACTCATAGGGTGAGAAATGGTCTAAGGGCGAGGTGTCAAAGGTGAGGTGTCTAGGGTGATGTCATTAATTTAAAATAAGTAATTTATTTTAAATTAATAAAGTGTGTCAGTGTTTAGGAGGGGACCAAGGGGGAGTCAACACAATATTGGTGTCTACACTGGGTCAACAAAGAAGAAGCACAAGTTGGAGCTTGTTCACACAGACGTGTGGGGACCAACTCAGGTAGCTTCTACTGGAGGATCATAGTATTATGTTTATTTCATTGATGATGCTACAAGAAAGGTATGAGTTTATTGCATAAAAAGGAAATCTGATGTTTTTGACACATTTAAGAAATGGAAAGCTTTGGTTGAGAATGAAACAGGTTTGAGATTAAAGTGCCATAGATCTGACAATGGTGGTGAGTACTGCAGCAATAAATTCAATAGTTACTATTCTATGAGTGGAATACATAGGGAAAGGATGGTTCCAAGGACACCTCAGCAAAATATAGTTACTAAAAGGATGAATAGAACAATAATGGAGCGTGCATGGAGTATGAGGTTGCATGCTAGTTTGCCCTTACAATTTTGGGTACAAGCTGTAGATACTGTGATTTCCCTGATTAATAGAGGACCTTCTACTACACTAGATGGTGGAATTCTAGAAGAGGCTAGGATAAGTAAAAAGGTAGATCTTTCATTTCTCAAAGTTTTGGGTTCTGAAGCTTTTGTGCACATTGATAAAGAAAATAGAAAGAAGTTGGATGCTAAATCTATGCGATGCACTTTCATTGGTTATGGTTTTGGAGATTTTGGATTTCAATTGTGGAATTTAGAAACTAACAAAATTATTAGAAGTTGTGATATAGTTTTCAATGAGAAGGTGATGTACAGTGATCAGCTCAATAGGCTAAATAATTTTGAGCAAGGCAATCTTGATTTGGAAGAGGTTATGATCCAAAATGAGCTCACAGGTAAAAATCATCACTCATAAAAAAACACAGAGATCGACGTCAGTCAAGTGGGAACTAATGTCGATCAGGTGGGAACTAATGTCGATCAAGTGGAGACTAATGTTGATCAGGTGGAAACTGACATTGATCAGGAGGAATTGACATCGGTCGGGTGCAAACCAACATCAATCAGAGATGACTAGGATCGGTCACTGTCAGAAGAAAATTTAGGCAGACAGCAAGCTATAAATGAGTCTCAAATGTGCATAAGGAGGTCTTAAAGGGTAAGTAAACCTCCAATTCATTATTCCCCTTTTTTATACTACTTGTTGTTCATTGATGGTTGAGAACCAGAAAGTTTTGATGAGGCAATGTAGGTAGAATCTAGGAAACAGTGGGAGCATGGCATGAATGAGGAAATTGATTCTTTGGAAGAGATCCATACGTAGGATTTGGTTGAGTTGCTAGCCAGAAAGAAAGCACTAAAAAACAAATGGGTATATAGGTTAAAGGAAGGAGAGAATGGACAAATGAGACATAAGGCCAGGTTGGTAGTAAAGGGATTTGCATAGAAACTAGGTATATATTTTGGTGAAATTTTTTCTCCTGTAGTAAAGATGACTTCTATTCAGACTGTATTGTCTTTAGTTGCTATTGAGGATTTGCATCTTGAGCAACTTGATGTTAAGACATCATTTCTTCATGGAGATTTGGATGAAGAGATATATATGGATCAGCCAGAAGGTTTTGAGGTCAAAGGTAAGGAGAAACTTGTGTGCAAGTTGAAGAAAAGCTTATATGGTCTTAAGCAAGCTCCAAGACAATGGTATTTGAGGTTTGATAGGTTTATGACAGAGCATGGCTTTAGTAAATGTCAATCTGACCATTGTGTTTATTTTAACAAATTGGATAATGGTAGTTATATTATCTTATTACTGTATGTAGATGATATGCTTGTTGTAGGTTCACACATGCAGGAAATTACTAAGCTCAAGGTAAAATTAGCTCACACATTTGCCATGAAGGATTTAGGAGTAGCAAAGAAAATCCTTAGCATGAGTATTAATAGAGATAAGAAAAATCACAGTTTGATTTTGTCTCAAGAGGATTATTTCAATAAGGTGTTGGAGAGGTTCAATATGTAGGATGTAAAACCGGTAAGCACACTTATGGCTGGACACTTCAAGTTGAGCAAAGAACAGTATCTTAAATCACATGATGAGGTTGAGTACATGAGTAGAGTTCCATATGCTTTAGTAGTTGGGAGCTTGATGTATGCAATGGTATGTACTAGACCAGATATTGCCCAAGCAGTGGGAGTTGTTAGCAAGTTTATGGCCAATCCAGGAAAGGAACACTAGAAAGTAGTTTAACAGATTCTCAGATATCTGAGAGGGACCAGCAGTAGGCATTTATGCTATGGAGGGCCAAACACTTCTCTACATGGGTATGTAGATTCGGATATGGCAGGTGACTTAGATGGTAGGAGAAGCACCACAGGATATGTGTTCACTATTGGTGGAATGACAGTTAGCTAGATTTCAAAGTTGCAGAAGGTTGTTGCCTTGTCTACTACAGCGGCAGAATATATTGCAATCACAGAGGCTAGCAAGGAAATGATTTGGATGACTCAGTTCATGGAAGAGTTGGGAAAGGAGCAAGAGAGTTGTAGATTGTACAGTGATAATCAAAGTGCAATTCATTTGGCAAAGAATTCAGCCTTTCATTTAAGAACCAAACATATACAGCTTAGGTACCACTTCATTAGACAGGTATTGGAGGATGGACAATTGAAGCTAGAAAAGATCCATACAGATAAGAATCTTGCTGATATGTTAACAAAGCCGGTAACAAAGGAGAAGTTGAATCTTCATTCAAATTTTGTTGGTCTTCAAGATTGAACTTGAAGAGGGAGAAACAAGCTAGAGATATTTAGAGGATGTTGCTATATAGGTACAGGTGCAGCTGTTTATCTCCAAGTGGGAGATTGGTATCAGAGCCCTAAACATTAACACTGGTATCATAGCTCTAAACACTAATAACTGGTATCAGAACCCTAAACATTAACAGAGAGGAACTTGGGTTTTTAATTTTAAGTTGCTTAGGTTATCGATCCATTACTATAATTTACAAAGGATTGAATTTACAAATAACCATGAATTTATCATAGCCTAGCCATATGTTATATCTATAAAATGGAGCATATAATATTTCTCAAAATCATCACCACCGATGTATGCCACATGGGTATTATTAACCCTAAAGTGCAATCTCTTCTCAAAAAATTTCCTATTTACAAATAAATCATAAAGCAAGTTAATTTAGGACATTACCTAAGGTTTTGCCATAATGTTGTGCATGCCTATTACCTTGATATCCAAATTCTCATTTTTGTATTGTTGCATGAATATGGACAGTTGATTCCCTACTATGTATGGATTGATAGCATCCACTTCTTCCCATACGACTGAATAGTGTTTGAATTTGTGTTGTAACATTATTGAGTTAAATGTCGTATCCATGTATTCTATTAGGATTAACCTAAGGGTGATTAATTCACCATTTATTAAATAAATGTAAATGACTAATTTATTATTATTCATTGTACATAGGTTAGATATATAGTTTGTTTTAAAAACTTTATATATTATTCATTTTGGGTATATTTTAACTCCTACGTCAAATTTTGGAGGATTATTATTTGCAACCCTAATTCATATGGATAATAGGATAATGATTTCCCTATTATACATGGAATATTTTTGGCATATGACTATGTATAAATACATGTTTGTAAATCTATTTTAAGTTGAACAAATAAAATTTTATTTTTCTATAAAATATGGTATCAGAGATGCAAGATTTCTAAACCTAAAAGGGAGTGTCAGTCTTATTCAGGTGAGCTAGTTCAAATTTTATGAAGCTTGACCAAGAAATATTCAATTAAACTCCATTGATCTTAAAAAAATTCAACCCCTCCTTCCACATCCCTATAATCCATAAGGCATTCTAGATATGATATTATCTAGGCATTTTTTAATAGAATGAAATATTGATTTCAAAGTAGTGGTGATTACACCTAAATCATTACATAAAAGAGTGACCCTGAGGCATAAAGGTGAGATGAAATTTCCTCCTCAATAATGGCATTTTAACTTAACCTATTGGCTGGAAATAAACATTTTTACAATTATGAATCTTATTTTTTTGCATCCCAAGTACAAAAAAAGCAACTCTTTAGAGCATTAATTTTTATTGGGAATTAGATCTTGATCACCATAATTCCAATGTAAAAATTATCTCATTAGCACCTTAAAATTAGACTTGTGGTGTCCATCCTATGAACTAGGAATTTGAATCAAGAGAGGTGATTAGTATTGTGTTAGTTCAAAAATGTAAACAAATTGATAAAAACACACTAATTAGCATACATCTCTAGGCCTAGTTACTAGGGTGAGATTAATAATTTTAAAAAAATGAAAAATACAACTAAAAAGTAAAGAAAAACAAGAATCCCTCACCTTCCTTGGATTCTCCAAATACTTATTGTAGTGGCTTGCTCAGCTTGTGCTCATAAAGTCTTCATCAAAGGAGGCTTGGCTATCTCCTCTTCTCCTTGGCACCTTGTGGCTTTGGTTTGGCTTGGCTCAATATTTTGGCATCATAAATTTAGCTTGTGAGAGATCTTGGAATCAATTTGACATGGTAAATTTGCACAAATTAAGTGTAAAAATGATGTCCATGGCCTCTCTATTTATAGATTTTCAAGAATGACCAGAATCAACCATGATCATCCATCTCAAGATTGAGATGTGTGGTCATGGATTAATTGAATTATGTAATTAAAATCCATAATTATCCTCATCATGACTTTGGAAGAAGGGACATTAATGAGGCATGGGAGGTAATAAAGAGGCATGGGAGACCCATAATCCTAATATTTGTGGCATTTATGTCCTATGTATGTCTTCCCAAGAAATAAGGTCACTTGATGATGTAGATATTCAATATTCATTTCTAAAAACATGTTTTCATGGAATTATTAATTAGTCTCTAGTTTGGTTTAATTATCTCTTAAGCATGATTAAGCACTTTGTGCACAAATTACTCAAATTGATCAGAATGCCTTGTTATTGGTCCAAAATTTGACTAGATTAGAATTGGAAGTCAATGTCAGATGTGTTAGATTCATTATCCCATTTATCATTTTTCCAACACAAAATAACAAATACACGCATCTCATACAAGAAATTTGATAGGAAAAAGCAATCCAAAGCACCCAAGTGCAAAATTGGCATTTTGACTCAAAATGATCTGATCAAAGTTAGTTGGACCATAAATTACATTACCCCATTTAGTGATACCCTGACTAAAATTGGCACTTGAATATGTCAATTTCAACTCATTTAATGTGCTTTAGTTTTTTTAGGCCAAATTATACATTTTCATGGAAATTGGTCAAAAGCTTGATTAGAAGTCATCAATGGCTAGATTTAGGTGTCTACAGTTTGCCTCTATTTGGGAAGGCATTGAAAGCTATATGCATAGTAACATATTCTCAAAGAATGAAAAGGTCATATATGCCTACAACTACAATGATGATAAACTAACTATATAATGGTTTTCCCCCTCAAGGGAATAGTTGGCACAAGTAGGTCGGTAAACGGTCCCTTGATAAGATGCAAAATGAGTAGACCAAAGAAAGGAAAGATGATGAGGTGAAAACCCAATGATTTTAAAAAATTAGTCAAAATTATTGAGAATGCAAGTGGGATAGTGTGCAATAGTTTGCCTAAAGTTCGTTATAAGCATTGTACCTTGATAGTGTCAATGTGATATGATAACATAATGATTTGTCCAAAGGTAGTTATAATCATTGAGAAGATGGAGATGCCCCAGTTAGGATAGACAAAAAAGATAACAATGTTCCCTTGTATGGGTAGAAAAATAAAAATGGTAACAACACAATGATTTGCCCAAAGGTGGTTATAATCATTAAGAAATTTAGGTAGGATGATGTAAGATGATTTTCCTATAGGCAGTTATAATCATTGGACCTCAATTATGACAAACATGATAAACTTAGATGAGGATGATGATAACTAACACAGAGGGTAATGATGAATTGGAACAACCTACTAGTAGAGAGATGCTCTTCTAAACTAATAAATGTGGAAATTCTTTCATGGTTAATTACTTTGTTTTAGATATGATTGGGATTGAATCAAGATGTTAATTTAGAAGAGATGTTTATGCTACCATTTCCAAATAGACTTATTGAAGCTGAGGTTTGTTATATCATGTCTCAGTAGCATCATGGTATAACATCATGAGGACTTGGTTGAAATATGCATAAGGAATAACTCCCATAATCCAATACTTAATAGAAAATAATACACTAATGATAGAAACCATGATGACAATGTAAACATATGAATATGGATGGATTTGAGTATAAGTGTGGGCAAGGAATCACCCAATGAACACACATAAACTAATTCAAGTCAATAGTGCTGAAAGTAAACAAATAGGCAAACAAACAAATAAAATAAGCAGAGACAAACAAATAAACAATACAATAGAAACCATATGAATATTACCCCTATAAAATAGGTGAGAACTTAACAAATGAACAAAATGGGAGAATAGAAGAAAATTAAAGGGGTGGTCAAGCTATCTTCATATGCACTAGGCAAGTGGACGTTGCCTACATAGTTCCATGGATGTAATATCTAATAAGAAACTTTAGGCCAAATGTAGTTCTCTCAGGGAATGGGAAAAATGTGATAACTGATGAAAATAAATAGAATAGATGTGATAGAAGATGAGGAATGGTCTTGAAAAATGGAAATTTCATGAGATAAAAGCCCAAAAAGGATGGGGAAACTAAGTGACAAGTGGTTTGATTGAAACTTAGTAAGGGTTCCTAGAATCCTTAAGGCAAAGAAGTGGTTAAATGTTTTTGGTTTTTTCCAAGGATTTTACAAATGTTTTTGGAATTTTTTTAAGTATCTCAACTCAATCAAGAATGATGAGACACTAAATGGTTCAAGCTCATAAAATGGTGAGAGTGTTCAAACTTAGATTGCTCACAAAATGGTGAGAGCATGGCAAGGAGGTGACTGAGCTAACCTCAACAAGTATCGAGTGCTACCTATATACTCCTAGAGTAAGACCTCAAGTCACTATAGTTCTACCCTAAAATGGAGGAATTTGACTAGTGTAGCAGTCAATTCAAACAAAATAGACATAGGTGGTAAAAAGGCATAGTATGGCATAGGAAGTGACAAGTTGTTATGTCAAGACTTAATAAACAAATGTTTCTCCTAGTTTACCCATAGGTGGTTATAACTAGGACACAATGTCATAGATCGATGGTACTAATTTTCCCAAAGGTGGTTATAATTACTAGCAAGACTGGTGATAAGAATGAAATAACAAACAAAGGATGCAAGTATCAACACTTATATCATACTACTCCAAAATATGATCTCAATCTAAAGTACTTGCAATAACTGATGAAATTTATCAGATTCCTTAATGCTAAAAATATGTAATGAATGGCAAAAAATAAGGTCAAATAGGCTAGGCTTTAGAATATGTTTGGTTGATAGATCAAAAATGTAAAGTAGATACAACGAAGAGGGTAGATAAGAATGACATTTGTACAAAGAATAATAGTGATAAAATAACACAACATGAAATGGTCCTTGCAAACAATACACCTTAGCGCTCAAGCATAGTACTGCTTAAGGTGAATAATATTCATTGGCTCAAGAAGTTCATCTCCATCTATTGTGGCAAGCTTGTATGCCTTTGATCCATAATCTATAATAATGATGAAAGGCCCTGTCTATTTTGGTTTGAATTTACCTTTATGCTTCTTTTTAGCTATGGTATTCTTTTGGTTTTCTTTAAGAACAAGATCACCAATTTCAAATTTTATATATTTAAAATGTTGATTATAGTGGCCTTTGAGTCAGCTTTGATATGCCTAAAAATTGTTGAGCACAGCTATGCATTTTTCATCAAGTAGGTCTAGCTCCTACAAGTGAGCTACTCGATAGTCATGATCATCTAGGACATGCTTGAAAGATATGTATAGTGAAGGTAACTTGACCTCAATGGGAATGATGACTTTAGTACCATAGACAAGTGAATATGGAGTGGTTCTTGTGGGAGTATGTTGATTGGTACAATATGCCCAAAGGGTAGGGAATATCTATAGGTGTTAATCATGACCGACATCATTGATAATTTTTTTGAGAATATTGACAATGGTTTTGTTTGATGCTTCAGCCTAGCCATTACCTTGAGGGTAATATGTTGTAGAAAAATATTGTCTGATGTTATATTTAGTACAGAGCTAGTCTATATCCTTATTATTGAATGATCCTCCACTGTCAGATATAATATTGGAGGGGATACCATAGCATCAAATCAGATGGTTGAAGATAAATTTGTAAATTTTCTTTCCAGTCATGTAAGTGAGGGGTATAGCTTCAACCCACTTAGTGAAATACTTAGTGGTAGTAAGGATATGTTTATGGTTATCAAATGAAGTGGGGTTGATCTTTCCAATGAGTTTAAGTCCCCATGTATAAAATGGCCATGGTGTCAACATTAATTGTAGAGTTTGTGCTAGGGCATGAATCAAATTAGCATGTCATTGACATTTGTCACAATTCTTTATATATGTAGCTACATTTGCATCCATCATGAGCTAATAATAACCAGTATGTAAGATATTTTTAGATAGGACTACCCCACTAGAATGAGTTCCACATAATCCTTCATGAACTTCTCTTAACACTAGTGTAGACTCTATCGAAGTTAAACAATGAAGCAAAGTTCCATCAAAACTACAGTGGTAAAGGGTGGATCCAAGTAGACTATAATGAGTGGAATGATGAATAAAGGATTTGGTTTGTTTTTAAATAGGTTAGGTGGTATAAATTGGTCATGAAGGTAGTTGTAAAGGTCTAAGTACTAGATAGAATTAGGACTAACAATATCACAAATCATTGTAATGATTGAAGGTTCATGAGCTAATGCAAATTAATTCTCAATAAGGAACTGATATTCTCTAGCTTTGTCTATTTGTCAAATTAGAGATCTAATAGTAGACATGGAATCTATAGTTCTATTACTATCCCTTGGTATATGCACAAATTAGATATTTATAATTTGTTGCTTTAGGGTATCAACCATAGCCTTATATGGAACCAACTTGTCATCTTTTGTCTGAAATGGTCTATGACCTGATTGATTTGAGAATCACCATGAACCTTTAGATAAGATATATTTCATTGTACTACCTATCAAAGTCTTTCAATAAGTGATTCATACTCATCCATATTGTTTGTACAAAGAAAATTTATTTTGAATGATTTAGGGATTAAATCCCCCTATGGTGTAATAAATAAGAGACCTACCCCCAATCCATGTGCAGTAAATAAACTATTAAAATATAGTTTCCAATGCTTTTCCCCAAGATGTGTGTCAATGATGGTCATTATGGATTCATCAAAAAAATGAAATGTGAGTGGCTTTGTGTTTGCAAGGGGTACTTTAGCAAGTTGATCTGTAAGGACCTATCCTTTGATTACCTTCTGATTGACATACTCTATGTCAAAATCTCTAAGAAGCATGATCCATTTGGCTATTCTACCTTGTAAAGCTATTTTAGATAGTAGATACTTGAGCGGATCTACTTTTGAAATGACCATGGTCTTATTGTTTAACATGTAATGACACAGTTTCTAAGTTATGAAGACCATGTCTAGACAATATCTTTTAATAGGTGCATAGTTGTGTTCATATGTGACCAAGGCACGGCTTAATTAGTATAGTGCATGCTCTTTTCCATTATTATCATGTTGAGCCAAAAGTGCCCCCAAGGCATTATTGGTAGCTAATAGATACAACAAGAATGGCCTTCTTGGCATAGGAGGTAACAAAATAGGTGGATTAACTAAATAGTCCTTAAGTTATTAAAATTTTGTTTAGTAGTGGTCATCCTAGTGAAATGCAACTCCCTTCTTCAGAAGATGTGTAAATGGATGACACTTGTCTACTGACTAAGAGATGAAGCATTGGATTGACTGCATTTTGCCTTGTAAACTATGAAGTTGCTTCAAATTAGTTGGTGGTGGCATCTCAATTATAGCATGGACTTTGGCCAGATTGAATTTAATGCCCATTTAAGACATAATGAAGATAAGTAACTTTTCTAAGGTTACTCCAAACACACATTTATTTGGATTGAGTCTAAATTTATACTCCCATAATCTTTTAAATATCCTACATAGCACTGTTGGATGGTCAACCCTGGTTTTGAATTTTTCTAATATGTTGTCAACATAGTCTTCAACAATATCATGCATCATATCATAGAATATGAAAATCATGGTCCTTTGATATGCAACCCCAACATTATTAAGACCAAATGGCATTACCTAATAACAAAATGTTCCCCATGGAGTGGTGAACATTGTTTTATGTTGGTCTTTTGGTGTTATTTTGATTTGGTTGCATCCCAAAAAGCCATCTATAAGTGAAAGCATTTCATAATGTACCATAGAGTCAATGATCAGGTCAATATTAGGCAATGGAAAGTCATCCTTAGTATAATATTTATTTATATCTCAAAAATTAGTATAGATTCTGATTCTTTTAGGCTTTTTACTAATAGGTATAACATTAGATATCCATTCTAAGTAGTCAATGGAATGAATACATCCTGCTTCTAAGATTTTTTCCAACTCTTTCTTTACCAAGACAATAATGCAAGGATGCATCTTACATAACTTTTGTTTCACTGGTTTGGCATCAAGATTGACCACAAGGTGGTGTAAAACCAAGGTGGGATCTAAACCTAGCATGTCAAAATAAGCCCATACAAAGATATCTACAAATTATCTCAACAAAGTTGTAAAGACTTCACATTCCTCGTCAATGAAGGTTACACCTAATTTTATCCATTTTAAGTCTGATGGAATCCTAATGTTTACTTCTATTGTATCTTTGACTACAAGGGTCAAACCATCTTCTAGGATAGTGGGCAAAGACTTGAACTATTAGACTATATCAGGTTCCTCTGTTAAGACTTGATCTTCAACATCTCTTAGGCATGATGAATCTGAGTCCCCCAATGGGAAATTTGGCCATGTGATAAAAATATTCAAAAGTTCTTAAATAATTTGATCAAATACTTATTGTTGAACAAAACTAAACTTGGATCCATATGTAAGTTCATCATTGGTGGTCTCCTTGTCTAAATTTGAAGAAGAATGAGCAACCCCATCTAATGGCATCTGAAACAAGTTTTCACCACTAGACTAGCCTTTATCTTTACTTTTTCCCTGGTCAAAAAATGCCTCAAAGAATTTTTCACTTGGGGCTTCAATGTTTTATTTATTTATTTTTAGCTAAGGGTGTTCACCCACTCTCCAAAATAGGCTTAAGGATCTAATGTAATTGAGAATCTTGATATATGATCTCCCAATAGAACATTGTCTCTAAGGCCTAAAAAGTCATAAAATACCTCATCATTTTGAAACTCATTAATCAAAAAATTAGATTCTTATTGGTCCCAATCTATCAGTTGGGGATAGTATAATGGCAATGGGTTATGACAAATGATTGGAGTAAGAGTACATATGGAATTGTTATCAAATAGGTTAGTCTTAGCTAGGTCATCAAAGGTGAGGCTATGATCAAACTCTGCTTTATTGTTGGCATCATCATCACTAGCCACCAGTGATGGAACTCAAATAAGATATGCGAGATCACCCCCAGGAGGATTAAATCCAAGTCTATAGGATTTTTTGTACTTAGTCATGGAAATTAGCTCTATGGTTCCTTATTGATTCAATCTGAGGCCTCTTACTTTATAATCTTGATGTTCCATCATCCTATTGGGAATAGGATACTTTTTCCTTTTATAAAAATCAACTTGGTTGTCATTGTAAAACCATGATTCATCCCCTTCAAGAGGGTCTACTTCTAGGCCAGATATTGGTACAAACATGATATATCCCTTATCTTTGTTCTTTTGTTGCCAATGCATGTGTGGGGTATTTTTAGGTTGATCAAAGGTATTTGGATTTTTAGGAAGATTGGCAATATGGAAGGTATCATGGGTCACATACTCCCCTAGGCCATTATCTAAAATGGTGAAATGATTGGAATCTTTAGGAGGTGGTGTGTGGGAAAGGGAATCTAAGGTATTAGGATCTATGTAATTATCTTGTGGAGGATCAATAAGTATGGCCTTTATTTTATCCTTATTGGAACTTAGATTCATGTCTTATTGGTAATTGTAGCTTTAAAACTTAGCCTCAAGATGTTTTTAGTGTTCATATGGGTGTAAATCCCCTAGAACATTCACTTCCATCCATGAGTGGGAGAACTTGATACATTGGTGTAGCATTGATGGGACTACATGAATCTCATGTAACCAAGGCCTACCTAGAAGCATATTATATGACAACTCAAGATCAAGCACATAACAAAGTGTATCATGGGTCAAAGGGCCAATGTTAACTAGTAAGCTAATGGTGCCTTGTGATTCTCTTTCCTGATTATCATAGGTTTTGATAGTTATCATTTTTAATTGGAGATCTGCCATTGTGTACCCAAGAATCTTGATGAGCTTTAGAGACACTATGTTGAGGCCTGATCCATTGTCTATAAGGACACATTTCAATTTATGCCACTTTATATAAACTTCTATGTACAATGGATTATTATGGAGTGGACCAAGGGAAGACATATCACTTTGGTTGAATGTGACTTGTTGGGCTAGAGCTAGGTGTCCAACCAAAGCTTGAAATTTATCAAGGGATATGTCAATAACAATAGTGGATTATTTTAAAAACTCATTCAAAATATTCTTGTGTATTTTTGACATTTGTAGTAAATCTAAAATATAAATTTGTGTTGGTGTCTTCTGTAATTGATCCATAATATCAAACTTCTTGTCTTGGTCACTGGTGAATGGTTTATTCTGAGGTTGAATGGTTAGATGGATAACAGGCAAAGTGGTAGATGGTTATGGACCTAGGATAGTAATCTTTGACCCCTAAGTTATGATTGCATAATCAGGATTAGATGTTGGACCATAATTACTAACAAATGTTGGGAATGGTGTGGGACCAGATAGGATAAGTCTCAGTTGCCAATACACTTATATGTGGTCACATGGCAAGGGTGAGTTATCAGTATATGGTCCAAAAGAGTGAGTGTTGATTTGCCTATGTGCAATCTTAGGTCAAAGAAGAATTATCCATGTAATTTGGTTGAGTGATATTATTTAGCAATAGTCTAGATTGATTAGTGCTTAGTCTAGGATTAATGGAGATGGTATTAATGTTACCCCTATAATATGACCTACAACCCAATTTTAGTCATGTGTAATTACATGGTAGGTTTGTTGGTTGTTACCATTTTGACCTTGGTTTTGTCCATTATTTTGGCATTATGGGTTTTATTGTTGATTCTATTAATTCTACTAATTTGGCCTTAGATTTTGATACTATTGATTTTGTTGTTGCACTAGCTGGTGTTGTTGTTATTACTTATTGTTATGCTGCTACTATGTGTTATATTGGGGAAAGGGGTTTTGATAAATCCCAAGAGTTTGATTAGAGGTGGAAGCACCATTATCTAATGTTATCTCCCCATTCTCCAACATATTCTCAATCAAATGCTTAATTTTCACACATCTTCATAGATTATACCTATTGACCCTATGATATTCACAGAATTCATTTTCAGGGTACCAATCAAGATAAGGAATGCCATTTAGATAATGATTTGGTATAAGCCAACTAATCAAATTAGCAGTGGAAAGTATATAAATTATAGACTCAATAGGCTCTCCTAGGTCACTAAAGACATGATGTGTAGGCACAGTTATTCTTAAAGGAGGGGTTCTTAATGGTAAAGGTTACTACATTTATTATGCAGGTCTTGGTTGTGCTTGCGACATTGGTTGGAGAGGTTGTTGGGTAGGAATAAGTTAAAAGTTGGTGTAGATGAATTTTACACTATTTGGACATGATGCGACTCAGTTACTCCATTACCCATAATATTCCTATTGTATTTGAATTGTTTTGGTCTCTCTTGGTTATTAGCATATATTGGTTGTGATGCTTGCACTTGGATTGGATGTTAGTTTTGGCCACTTTCTTGATTGGTACCTTGATTCTAATTATTTAATGTAAGCTTGATGATCCCTTTATTAATAAGGGCTCACTCAATCAACAATTCTTTATCAATGATCTCCTTGAAAGTATGTGCACATTGTAGTTCCAAATGATAAACTATCTCACTATGAAAATTTTTAGTAAACACAACAACTAATTGTTTATCTGGTAAACTATTGGTAAATCAGCTTGCAAGGGCTCTTCATCACTGTACATAACTTATAAAACTCTCACCAACCTTTTGTTTTATTTGTGTTAAGTCAATCAATGAAATCTCATGTCTGAAATTATAGGAAAAGTGCTACACAAACTTATCAAAAAGATCATCAAAATCTATTACTGAATTCTTGGGTAAATTTTAAAACCACTCCAAGGCTTGTTTATTCAAGCTCCTTGGAAATAACAACAAAAGTTATATATCACTATATGCCAATGGTTGACATGCAACAAAGAACTTGGTTAAATGGGCCTTCGGGTCACCTTTCCCTTTGTATTTGTCAAATTTTGGTGGTTTGTATCCTAGAGGAAATGGTATCTACAAGTACTCCATGTTGAATGGATAAGAACACATCTCATCCAACTTAAACTTTTTAGTCTATTTCCTAACCTGAATGGTAGTAATTTCATCCTTCATCTATTGTAATTCTTGAGATAGGAAACTAGAAGGAACATTTCTTTGAGGGAGAATATTGGTTTGGGCAGATGGTTGGGAGGTCACAAGTGGAACACTTTGACTAGGGTATGATGGAGATATCTATTGGGATATATTAGTTTGGTTGTAAAATGGACCAAGAATATGCATGCATGGATTAGGATGCACTTCAAATTGTACATTCAGTTATGTGATATTCTGGTTTGGGTTGGCTATGAAGGTTTGACTTGGAGGATTTTTTGGTTGGGATAAAGGGATATATAACTATATTTTGTTGCTGAATAATCAAACCTTGCTATTGAGTGGGAACTTGTGGACCAAGACCCTGTCTCTATACTTGTGGCACATTTTGAACCAATTATTGTCTAGTAGGTACTTGAGAAATATGGGAGCTCCTTGTTTCATGAATCCTTATTGAGAATTGAAATCATGTTGAAGATTTGACATCTATCATTCACCAATATTTACACATTGTTGGATAGTTAACATTTAGTTTTGGATTGGTACACTAGTCTATGATTGAAGAGGTATATTTGTCACTACCTAATGATGTGGAACATTAGTTGACCCTTATTAAGGTGGCAATATAGTTAGCCTCTATTGTGTTAGTACACTATATTATGCCTATTTTTATCAAATACTACTTGTCACTTATTGAGGAGGAGTAGGATTCATTATATTTAGTTATTGAGGTATGACATTGGTTGTTGGTTGACTACCTAATCCTATTGGTTGCATATTTGATGAAGTAGCTGGTTGAGGTTGGGATGTGGAAACTCTTACTCCTTGATATGATGGTTTAATAATGGTATTAACTATAGGCACATGTTTTTGAATAGTTGTTTGTGCATTAGTACCACTTTGAGTTGGATTAGATGTTTCTTGCACATTGTCCACTATATTCTGATTATTATTCTATGTAGAAGTAGAAGACACTTCTTCAATAATGGGTATATGCATCAAGTTTTCTATCAAAGTGTTTTTCATAAATGGGTCTAAACTTTGATTGTCTTGACCAATTAACTCTATCAAAACTCTTATTGAAGGAACTAAGTCAATAAGAGGTTTGATCACCATGGTCATCTAATTGAAATTACATGCTAGATTTAGGTAGGGTTGATATGCCATCTACATTTGGTTAAAGTGGTCTTCTATGAGGTTTTTGCCTTTATTAGGCATATTAGGGTCCTAATACATTATTTGGACTAGAGCCAAAGGATTTATAGAAGAAGCATGTTGATCATAAATTATGTTGTGGGGCATTCTTACTAGGTTTGGTAAATTCTCATGAGGGAATTCTATTGGAAACTTGGCCCCTACCTCTATGGCTCAAACTAAAATATCATATTTTTTCTCCAAAAATTGACACTCAAACAAAAATGGATCATACGTGGAAGGCATATTAATAGAGCATGACTATTGAGAAATCGGTTCATCAGTTTTGAGTATTGTAGCTAGGTATTGTGTGGTTTGTTCTTGGTCTTATTTTGAATAAGGTGGTGTATTAACCAAATAATTAGCTAATGGATCTTGGCTTTGTGCCCCTAATTAAGTATTATAAGAGGGATAAAGATCCATCTCATAAGCAATATTACCCATGTAGGGGTCTTACACCATTTCTTCCTATGCAACCACATTACTAATCCCTAGATTGTACATGAGTCAACTACAAGTGTAGGAATACATGTTGGGATCCATAGTCAAAGCTTTGTGATAAAAAGGGAAGAGAGTTATACAAACTCTAAGAGGATAATGTCTAAAAATATGATGTTCAAACTTGGTCTAGATTCATCAAAAGGTTTATGCAAAAATTTGTGATAACACAAGCTAACGTTAATTGTCTAACATTACACATCTTACACAAAAACATTAAGTAAATGAACCAAAAATAAAAATTCCAAATGATAAGGTCAAAGTGTTTCAAATCATTCTAATCTATGAAATTAAAAGTTGCTAGGTCTTTTGGCCAAATGTGGCATCAAAATCTAGGCTCAAACAAGGCATGCGCTAGAACTCTTGGTCAAATGGTGTCTGTTGACACAGGGAATTGCACCTGAGGCAAGGAGGTTGAAATCATGCCTTTTCCTCGCAACATGGAAACTCCCCTCTCACCTGTGGGACTGGAGAAGCTGAAGGGGAGAATCTCTAGATAAGGGCTAGCTCCCTTTGATGCATCATGTTTGTTCCAGCAAGTGCAAATACAGGCATATATATATAGATACAGCTATATAATAAGGGGGGATGAAAAGGGAAAGGGGAATGCAAGAAAAACAAGCCTAATCTAAAGAAGTGATGCACCAAAATGAAATGACCTTCTCACATCCACTCTCAGAATCAGATAAACACATTTATACACTTCACACTTGGCAAAAGAAATAGTCTACAAAACTTGATAGGGAGGTTTAAATGAAAATACAAAAAATGGAGTTTCACCAAAGGTGTTGTAAGAGGCACTCTGTAGATAATCCCTTCTATTTTCTGCACCCCAAAATAGAACTCTTCTCCTGTCAACTATAGATGGCACCTTGTAGATAACTGGTGCATTGGTGTTGAACCTGTGAGAGCATCAAAAGACAATGACTAAACACAAATCAACACTCAGGACATACATAGAATATCTATCCAAAATGGAGGTAAAAACTGCGTTTATAGATTTAGGTGGAAATTTTGCTAGGGCTACGCCTTTGCAAACTGTGGAAGATCTCTTTACAAAATGACAAGTTCACAATATATATGAGAAGAAAAGAGGCCCATTTGGCGTTCCTTCTTTTACAAGTGGCATACACGTTCCTTCATGGGAAGAACAAATTGCTCAAAACATTAATGAGTTGTCCCCTTTGTCTATTTGAAAATTGCATTTTCAAGATCAATACATGGTTTATTCACTCATTAAATGTAAAATGGAGAAAACTAGTTGCTTTACTAGTTGTTTGCATCCTCTCATGATCAATTCATAGGAACAATTTCACCTGCTGGGGTCACTTCTCAAATTGGTGCTTCCCCTTGCCACTTGGATTGACTACCTGTTCGTTCCATGCTTGTCACTTTGTCCTTTTCTCTTTCTTGTCTCTTATGGCTCCTTCGGCCCTTGGGGGCAAACATTTTGGTGGGTCACTACATTTTGGGCTCCTCTTCCTTGGTTAGCACTCTCTTGTTTGAAAAAGAATGGCTATTTCACTTCGTTAACTTTTGACGTCCTCATCCCTGTCAAAATGTCATCGGGTCTTGATGGCCTCTCTACGGTTTTGCTTAGTCTTAGTACCCTCTTGACTTTTCTTAGTGCCCCTTTGTATTTGGGCTGGAAGTCCCCCGCAAGGGTACCTGCCCTTCAGGGTCCTTTGGCAGGTCCTTCGCTTTAAACGAATGCCTCCCGGGTCCCCGCAGACTTTTTCCCAGGCTTTGGTTTGCTTCATGTATTTTTTGCAAGCTTTTGTCTGTGGACATTTTCCCACAGACAAAAAGTTTGCATAAATTATTTGCTTTGTGTATGTGCCCTAAATTCCTTTAGACTTAAACAAAATCCAAAAACACTTACCTGGGTCTTTCCCTTTTTGCTTTGCTTGCCCTCCGCTAGGGCATTTTGAACTTGGACTATCCCTTTTGGCCAAGGGCATACCCTTGAACCAGACCCATTGAACCAAACCCGTTGAACCAAAAATGGTTCAATGGTTCAATTAGTTCAACCATTTCACGCTGATGGACTAATGAACCAAGCCGATGAACTAAGCCCTTTGAACCAAGCCGTGAACTTCTTTCTTTGAACCAAGCCCGTTGAACCAAAATGGTTCAACAATTCAATCAGATGATGGTTCAACGTTGTTGAACCAAGATGCTTGAACTAAGTGATGGATGAAGCAAGTGCCGATTGAACCACCATGTTAAACCAAAAGATTGAACCATCTGTTTTAAACCAAGCCTATTGAACCAAGCCGTTAAACCAAGAATGGTTCAACGGTTCAATGGTTCAACACTTGGTAATGTTGAACTTGAAGATGGACCCTTTGAACCAAAGTCCATTGAACCACTTAAACCAGGCCATGAATCAAACTCATTGAACTTGTGCAACCTAAAGATGACTGGCATTAAATAGCAGGGGAAGAAGGTGACCAAAATTTTGCCTGTGGCTAAAATTGGTCAACAAATTGGTGACTCATAGGGGAAGCATGCTTGCTATGCTTAGAATTCAGTTGCCTTGCAGTCCATTGGGTGCAAAGTTAGATTGTAGCTATGAAAGAGTTAGCAATAGCCCCAAAAGATCCAAGAATCAGACATGAAGCCTTTTACCCCACATGCAAAGGGAAACACACAAGGCTAAAAATGTTACTTGTGCAACTGCACTTAGGGAAAACAGGGAAAGAAAACTAAAAGCAAACTACTATATACAGCTAACCAAGTATTCTCACCTCCCTCTTAGATCAAAGGGAAAATTTCTTAAGTCCCCTTCCTGGTGAAAGGACTTATGGTGCCAGGCAAGTAGCTAAATGAAAAGGAGATTTGGTGACTTGCCCCTCTTGCCTGTCACCTGAGTTGGCTTGTATCTGAGTGGGTTAGAATTGAACATGCTTCTGACATATATGTACTATATTTGTCTTTGGAAGCTTATTGAATGCTGGTCCTTCATATTGGTGCTCTTCACCAAGAAATCAATGGTTGCTAGCTCATCACCATAAGCCCTTTGGTCTACACATTCCTTCTACAATGTATCATGGTCTGACTTGTTTCCTTCTGCCTCATTGAAAATCCTGTCAGACTCATCCTCTACTTCCTCTTAGCCTTCTTGAACAAGGGTGACTATGGTGATGTCTGAAATGGACTCATAAAATGATTGCTCATCCCATAGAACATTGCCTCTTTCTTCAAAACTCTCTTCTTCAAGGCATTCCCCCAGGAAGATAGACCTCTCCTTTCTTTCCTCCAACTCAACCTCCTCAGTGTAGTCATCCTCATCATCAAAATAGCAAGGAAGTTCATCAAACAGAGGGGAAGAAAGCTCACCATGCATTTGTTCCTCCTCATATTATTGGAACATCTACATATATGTAAGACCTGCATCTTCTCCATTGCTGATGGTGTCTTCACAAGAAGCATCAATTATGATTATGCCTTCATTGTCACTCATGATAGCCTCTTGAAGAACTATAGATTGATTTTTTTGCTCCTCACCTATTTCTTACAAAATAGGTTCCTCCTTGAGAAGGGGTGAAGTGGAGAAAACATGTGGAAGAGGGGGCAGCCCTTGAGCTAGAATCGAATGATTCTCCTCTTTCCACTTGGTCAGCACTTCATCTATATCAGGTGCAGCCTGATATCTCTCTTGGAAATGTGTATGTGGGGTGTGTTAAGACATGGAATGTGTCGTTGGGTCTGAACTGTCCATCACACACTGGCTGAGGAATCTTTCTTTAGATTCCAACTCTATAATTCTCCTAGCTAGATCCTCTTGGAATAGCCTTTCTTGGAGATCATAGGAATTATCATGAGTAGGAGAAGCTTCAACTTCTTCAAGGTTTTTAAAAAAACCTTGCTTCTCCTCCTTCCTACCCCATGATTCTACTATTTTCCCCCAGTTCAAGAACTCAGAATTGGAATTTTGCTCCTATAAACAGGTAGCAACTTTGTTTTCTTCAAGGTCCTGGGGCTCCTTTGCAAGGTCTAAAAGTTTTATCTCTCTTTCAAGAAGCAGCTTCATCCTAGCCTCTAAATCTTCAATTTGCTTGGCTAGGTTGTCCTAAAAGAGTCTTTCTTGGAGGTCACTAGCATTATCCTCTTCAAAGCTCTGAGCTAGTTCTTGGCATTCCTTCCTCAAACTTGGAATCTGCACATCATGTTGAAAAACTTGGGGAGGCTGAGGAATGCAAGGAAGAGACTGTTGATGCACTAGAAGAGTCTCTAGAAGAGGGACATGCTGGCTGGTGGTACTTCCCCAAATGGAAGATTCATAATCTATGGAGTTTAGAAGGTTCATCTCCATGGGAGGTTGCTCTGATGTCTTCTAGTGTTGGAAAGCTAGGCACATGGGATTGGGGGTAGATGTATTTGATAAGCTGGAAAGAGCAAGTGCTATCTGATAGAAAGGATTTGGTGCAAAAGAGGGGGCTTTTTTCAGAATATGAGGGGGTGCACAAGGCTAACTACCACTCATAGATGGATTTCTCCATTTTGCTTCCTCCTCTTTCATGGGTTGTAAGGGCTGAGCTTGCCTAAACAAATGGTCCTCTTTATACATCAACTCATGTTGATATATGTACTACTCTTCCAGCCTGTTAATCTCTAATTCCAGTGCCATCTGCTTTATAGTTGCAGGGCAACTAAGAGAGCTACTTGAGGCGATTCTCTAAAAATTTTGAGTCTAATCAAAATCATATGAGGGAAAACCAGACCCATGATTTTGAGCAAAGGAAATATACATATAAAAAATGATTTCTGATGGCACCAGGCTGCTTAACCAGTAGATTTAACTCAGAGTTACCAGATGCTAAAAACTTTGATTTGTTGTAACAAGACCAGCATCAATCCTGAAACCTTACTGTGTTGTAAAATTGAGTCCCACCGAGCATGCCAAAACTATTGACACAAGAAATTTCACTTGGGGCAAGGAGGTCAAACTCCTACCTTCTCCTCACAACATGGAAACTCCCCTCTCACTTGTGGGACTGGTGAAGCTGGAGGGGAGAATCTCTAGATAAGGGCTAGCTCCCTTTGATGCATCATGTTTGTTTCAGCAAGTGCAAATATAGGCATATATATATATATAGCTATATAATAAGGGGGGATGAAAAGGGAAAGGGGAATGCAGGAAAAACAAGCCTACTCTAAAGAGGTGATGCACCAAAATTAAATGACCTTCTCACATCCGCTCTCAGAATCAGACAAACACATTTATATGCTTCATACTTTGCAAAAAAAATAGTCTACAAAACTTGACAGGGAGGTTTAAATGAAAATATAGAAAATGGAGGTTCACCAAAGGTGTTGTAAGAGGCACTCTGTAGATAATCCCTTCTATTTTTTGCACCCTAAAATAGAACTCTTCTCTTGTCAGCTACAGATGGCACCTTGTAGATAACTAGTGCATTGGTGTTGAACCTGTGAGAGCATCAAAAGACAATGACTAAACACAAATCAACACTCAGGACATACACAAAATATCTATCCAAAATGGAGGTAAAAATTGCATTTATAGATTTAGGTGGAAATTTTTCCAGGGCTATGCCTTAGTAAAATGTGGAAGATCTCTTTACAAAATGACAAGTTCGCAATATATATGAGAAGCAAAGAGGCCCATTTTGTGCTCCTTCTTTTACAAGTGGCATATGCATCCATGAGAAGGACAAGTCGCTCAAAACATTAATGAGTTGTCCCCTTTGTCTGTTCAAAAACTACATTTTCAGGGTCAATACATGGTTTATTCACTCATTAAATGTAAAATGGAGAAAATTGGTTGCTTTACTAGCTATTTGCATCCTCTCATGATCAATTCACAAGAACTATTTCACCTATTGGGGTCACTTCTCAAATTGGTGCTTCCCCTTGCCACTTGGACTGACTGCATGTTCATTCCATGCTTGTCACTTTGTCCTTTTCTCTTTCTTCTCTCTTCTAGCTCCTTCGGCCCTTGGGGGTGAACATTCTGGTGGGTCGCTACATTTTGGGCTCCTCTTCCTTGGTTAGCACTCTCTCGTTTGAAAAAGAATGGCTATTTCACTTCGTTAACTTTTGATGTCCTCTAGGGCATCCTCATCCCTGTCAAAATGTCATCGAGTCTTCATGGCCTCTCTATAGCTTTGCTTAGTCTTAGCACCCTCCTAACTTTGCTTAGTGCCCCTTTGTATTTGGGCTAGAAGTCCCCCACAAGGGCACCTGCCCTTTGGGGTCCTTTAGCGGGTCTTTTGCTTTGAACGGATGCCTCCCGGGTCCCCACGGACTTTTTCCCGAGCTTTGGTTTGCTTCGTGTATTTTCCATGAGCTTTTGTCTATGGACAAAAAGTTTGTGGAAATTCTTTACTTTGTGTATGCAGCTCAAATTCCTTCAGACTTAAACAAAATCTAAAAACACTTACCCAGGTCTTTCCCTTTTTGCTTTGCCTGCCCTCCGCTAGGGCATTTTGAACTTGGACTATCCCTTTCAGCCAAGGGCATACTCTTGAACCAATCATTGAACTAGACCCATTAAACCAAACCCGTTGAACCAAAAATGGTTCAATAGTTCAATTGGTTCAACCATTTTACGCTGATGGACTAATGAACCAAGCCGATGAACTAAGCCCTTTGAACCAAGTTGTGAACTTCTTTCTTTAAACCAAGCTCGTTGAACCTAGCCCGTTGAACCAAAATGGTTCAACAGTTTAATGTGATGATGGTTCAATGTTGTTGAACTAAGATGCTTGAACTGAGTGATGGATGAACCAAGTGCCGATTGAATCACCACGTTGAACCAAAAGAATTAACCATCTATTTTGAACCAAGTCATTGAACCAAGAATGGTTCGACACTTGGTAATGTTGAACTTGAAGATGGACCCTTTGAACCAAAGGCCATTGAACCACTTGAACCAGGCCATGAATTGAACTCATTGAACTTGTGCAACCTGAAGATGACTGGCATTAAACAGTAGGGGAAGAAGGTGACCGAAATTTTGCCTGTGGGCAAAATTGGTCAACAATGTCAAAAGCTAGACTTTGAAAATAGAAGAATTTTTTAATCTAACAGATTTGAAACACTTCTAATAAACATTAGGAATTTGATTCTTGGACATGGAATCAATCAAATAGGTATAAGGTATGGAAAAAAAGGCAATTTAGAGATAGTTTATTTTCTCACAAATAATGATATAAAACTTGGTTCTTTTGACAAATAAGCTAGATAAAAGTGAATGGCGTAACTATGCTAGACAAAGGCTCACAAAAATTATACTTGGATTGGTTTGAAAATATAGGAACAAATTTGAACTCTATGCAATAAGGCCTATGAAATAATATCTAACATGTTTTGGGTAGCGTAACAGTGCTAGACTACCCAAAAGATGTGACAAAATACTTGTTTCAAAAACTCTCTAAGGCAAAGATAATTTCTCACAATTTTGATAGCATAACACTACCTTTCTTGACTCAAAATGTTGTGGTGCATAGACTAAAATTACAAGTGTTTAGCACAAAATGACTTAAGTCTATCAAGTGGTGATAATAATCATGAGTCTTAAATGGCCTTCAACCCAAATTGGAAATTAAACCTAAGTTCCCTCAAGCTTAGTGAAAATGGTGAACCCACTTAACACATCAACCCTATGAACATATAAAGGTCTAATTTTGAATTTAGATTATAATTGAAGGACTTAAACAACTTAGGAAAATGTCTAGACTCAATTTGGTAGCTTAATCATGCTAAAGTGGATGATATGACTCTAAGTTTTGATGAACTTTAAATAAGGCAAATTGATGATTTCACATGGGCAACATAATGCCTCTTTGTTCAAAGTAAAATGAGGAACATATGTTTGGTTTGCATTATTTGTTTACACCAGGTTTTGACTCTAAACAAGACTTTAATCTAAGATAAAACCAACTAATTAATCTCTCTTAGATCCTAAACTGACAAGGTTGCTTGGTATTATTGGAATCCATCAATATACATCATTTGAGAGGATTTTAAGTGTTCATCCAAAAGTAAATATGCATTATATAATAGATTTTTTATGCCCCCCTTATCTCAAATGATAGTACTATGACATGGACCTTGAGGTACACCTTCTACCAACAATACTTCCATGGCAAGTGGGGATTTGTCTAAGATTTATAAGTTTTTGAACATTCTAAGGGAATCAATTACATAATGACTTTCACGTCAAATAGTGCAAAAAAAATCATAGATTTTGGGTCCGTATCACTTGGCTTGTTGTAAAAAGGTCTTTTATTTTTTTCAACCACTGCATCCTATTATTTGCTCAGTGTAGTGCGATGTCCAAAGTGCCACTACGTCTCATGTACAACTCTAATATGGATCTAAATGAAGTCAATGCTAGGAGGTGAAGCCTTAGGTCAAAGTTTCCCTAAAGAACTCATGGGAGGTAATGACATCCCCCTCACAAGCCAAGTTTACATGAAATAAAGAAAGCATAAAATATAAAGACTTTAGGTCATTGTCAAGGTCACCCAATACTTTTTGTGAGTTTTTGGGGAGTGCTTGAGATAACATTATTTCTATGCCTTGGACTAGGAAATCACTTTTTTTTCCAAGGGTTCCCTAAAGGGGATAAATGGAAGAGCATGCATGCAACATCCTTATATTTTGTGAAAATAAGGTGTTAATTGAAACAATAAAAAATAAATTTAACAAGTGTGTTCAATTTTAAGCCCAAATGAAATATTTGGTGGTGTTCATTTGACCCCTTGGTCTTAAAATTATAAACTTTGAAAACTAATTCTAAAAACTTACTTAAGCATCTAAATGTTATATTAGGCACCAAATAATGCTCCTAGTTCATTTTAAAGAATACAAAAGATGATTTAAACACATTTTAGAAATTTTCCAAGTTGGTCCTACAAGAAAAATGTTAGCATGTGGTTTAGCTTTGAAGCATTTTTAAAGATGAAACAATTAACTTAGGAAAATTAACTCTCGGGTTGACATAATTGAATTGGGATTTGAGTTAGGGCAAGTTGGGTCAAGTTGGGTCGATTTGGGATCCGAGTCAGGGTGAGTTGGGATCTGAGTTAGGGTGAGTTAGGATCTAAGTTGGGATCCAAGTCGAGGTGAGTTGGAATCCTATTTGGGTTCCAAGTTGGGATCCAAGTTGGGATCTGAGTTGGGCCAAGTTGGGATCTGAGAACAAAACTGTAAGCTCTAAAAAATAAGCTTTTTGCTC